>VYXC01008361.1:2940-34719 GCA_013397175.1 Platysteira castanea
GTGCCCCCGGCGCTGCCCCCGGCCCCCGCCGCGCTGTGGCCTGCGGGGAGGGGAGGGGGTTCGGGGGGCCCGGGGCGGGCGGCAGCAGGTGGGTAAGTCCCGGCGCCAATGAGCAGGCGCTGGGCTCCCCTAGCAACAGTGCCCGCGCCAATGGGCGCCGCGAGCCGCCCGCACCGCTGCCCGCAGCCCTGCCCGGCGCCGTGCCATCCCGTGCCATCCCATGCCATCCCTACACCAGCCAGCCAAACGTGCCATGCCGCATCCCCGGTCCCCTGGGCCGGCAGAGCCCTGCTCTCACTCCACACAGCATCGCCCATCCCCACCGGGGCCGGAGCGTCGCTCCTGGCCTCTACGGGTAAAGTCCAATCCTGCTTAGCATCCCCCCGGGGGCTCGAGCAGGGGCCCAGCGCTTGGCTGCCCGCTCCCTGCCCGCCTGCTTCCTTGGGATTAGGCTCTGTGCTCGGCTTCCCCACGGGGATTTGCCGTGGCTGGTGTTGCCTTCCCTAGCCAAAGGGAGGGAGGAGGTTGCCGGCAAGGGATGAGATGCCAGTGGAGCCCATCTGGGCAGCAGCAAGGTGCTGGGCAACAGGAAGCCGTGACTGCAGCCTTTGCCCTCTTCCCAGCTCCTTCCCAGAGCGCTGTTTTTGTGAGCTGTCCTGAACTGGCCGCTTAAACTTGGCACTTGGAAGAAGTGATGCTGGCCTGGGGACAATTTGTGACAATAGACCCATTCTGAACCAACTGAGCTTGTAAAGGGACTAGGGGAGCGAAGGGGTGATGCAACTGGCTCCAGGTGGGAGCAGGCAGATGGATGCTGTAATTAGGTTTAAACTGAAGCTGGATCAGTCTTTGCAGGGGATTATGACCCCTCCGTCTGTGTAGGCGCTGCGGGGGGCCCGGTAACTGTTTGCTCAGCATCCCGGCACAGCCGCAGCATTACGGGTGAGCCTTTGGGTAACGGGCAGTGCCAGCTCTGGCTGGTGCCCTTCCAGCCCCATGAATTGGCATGGGAGGGCTGGATCTAGCGTGAAGGCCCAATTTGTTTTTACAAGGACAGTAGGAGCTGGAGTAGAGATGAAAAATAGCCAGAAATATGATTAGAGGATTGGAGAAAATGCCTTGGAGTACAAGCTTAAAGAGCTCAATCTGTTTAGGCTATAAAAATAGAAGACTGAGGGGTGACTTAATTACTGAGCATAATTACTTCACAGGCAGAAAATACCAGGTTGTGGAAGTCTCCCGTTAATCGAGCAGGGAAAGGGTGCCGGAGAGGCCTGGGCAGGAAAATTGAAGCCACAGACAAATTATTAAGCAATACGAAGCTCCTAGGGGTACAGACAGGCTCTCTGGGGACAGCACATCCCTTCAGCCACGTACTGGATGACAGTCTGCACCCCCACTGATGAGGCTGTTCCCCCATTCCCTCCCTTCATACCCAGGTAGTGGGGGGACAGAGCAGAATTTCTGTTGGCTGGGTGCTGAGTGGTGGGATTGCTACTGGGCACGTGCCACCGGTTCCTCCATTCTCCTTGTCTCTCTCCCACCTAGGTGGGGCGGGTGCCAGGACACAGTTCTGCCGGCAAGCTGTGAGGCAGGAGTGGAGATTTTGATGCGTCTCCCAGGAGTCCCCAGAGCCATGACTGCAACTGTGCAGACGCTGCGGTTCAAGCTGCTGCCACACGAGCCAGGCCAAGAGTGGGGGCACAGCTGCCAGCAGGAAATTGAGCGACGCTACCAGGTGGTGCCCTCAGTGGTGTGCGCCATGTGCTGCCTTTTTGGCATCATCTACTGCTTCTTCGGTAAGCCAGGCCAGCCCAACAGCTGGTGGGGCAAGTCAGGAGGAGGGCAGAGGGCAGCTGGGGGTGCTGGCTATCCACTCCCTGACTATGGTGATCTCTCCACAGGCTACCGCTGCTTCAAGGCTGTCATGTTCCTGACGGGGCTGATGTTCGGCTCTATCATCATCTTCATGCTGTGCTACAAGGAGAGGGTGCTGGACACACAGCTGAGTGTGGAGGCCTCAGTGGGCATTGGGTTGGGCATTGGAGTCTTGTGTGGGCTGGTCACCATGCTGGTGCGCAGTGTTGGCCTCTTCATGGTGGGGCTGCTCCTAGGGCTGCTGCTGGCGGTGGCCACGCTGGTGGTGATGGAGCAGTTCTACCACCCACCAACGGTGTGGATCCCCATCGCGCTGCTCCTGGGTGTGGGGATGCTCTTCGCTGTCCTCACCCTGCAGTGACAGCGCTTCTTCACCACCCTCTCCACCGCTGTCTTCGGCAGCGCCATCATGACCGTCACTGTCGACTACTTCATCGAGCTCTTCCTCCTGGTGCAGTACATCTATGAGCGCATCAAGGTGGCCCCTGCTCGCCCCGTGTGCTGGTACAGCTGGGTCATTCTGGGCGTCTGGCCACTCCTCACCACACTGGGTGTCCTGGTCCAGTGGAAGGTCACAGGCGAGGGCTACTCCCATACAGAAGGTGTGTGGGGAGTGGGGCAGGTGGGCATGGCATAGGGTGAGTGTAGGAGCTGGGAACCTGGGGTGTGGGGTGGAGGTTTCCAGCACTTGGTTCACATGGACAGATATGGGGTTCAGGACTCTGTGGTGGCAAACCACCCAAGGGAGGCCTGGTTGCACAAAGTTTGCACTGGTTTGGCTGCGGGGATGGTTTGGATGTGCTCCCCAGTGCTCACAGGCCTCTTTGCTCCACAGTGATCATCAGCCGGCAGCAGCGCCGTGTGCAACTGATGCGCATCAAGCAGCGGGAAGACCGAAAGGAGAAGAAGAAGAAGCGGAGACCCCACCACCCACCACCCCACCAGCACAAAGCCCACCCCCCNGCTGCTGGCGGTGGCCACGCTGGTGGTGATGGAGCAGTTCTACCACCCACCAACGGTGTGGATCCCCATCGCGCTGCTCCTGGGTGTGGGGATGCTCTTCGCTGTCCTCACCCTGCAGTGGCAGCGCTTCTTCACCACCCTCTCCACCGCTGTCTTCGGCAGCGCCATCATGACCGTCACTGTCGACTACTTCATCGAGCTCTTCCTCCTGGTGCAGTACATCTATGAGCGCATCAAGGTGGCCCCTGCTCGCCCCGTGTGCTGGTACAGCTGGGTCATTCTGGGCGTCTGGCCACTCCTCACCACACTGGGTGTCCTGGTCCAGTGGAAGGTCACAGGCGAGGGCTACTCCCATACAGAAGGTGTGTGGGGAGTGGGGCAGGTGGGCATGGCATAGGGTGAGTGTAGGAGCTGGGAACCTGGGGTGTGGGGTGGAGGTTTCCAGCACTTGGTTCACATGGACAGATATGGGGTTCAGGACTCTGTGGTGGCAAACCACCCAAGGGAGGCCTGGTTGCACAAAGTTTGCACTGGTTTGGCTGCGGGGATGGTTTGGATGTGCTCCCCAGTGCTCACAGGCCTCTTTGCTCCACAGTGATCATCAGCCGGCAGCAGCGCCGTGTGCAACTGATGCGCATCAAGCAGCGGGAAGACCGAAAGGAGAAGAAGAAGAAGCGGAGACCCCACCACCCACCACCCCCCCAGCACAAAGCCCACCCCCCCGAGCCTGCTTACCGCCGCAAGCCCAACCCCGCGCGCCGCTTCGATGGGGACGTGCTCTCCCCCGTGAGTCCCACAGCCAGGGTAGAGATCTCCCCCAGCCTCCACCGCTCTTCCTTCTCCGTGCGGGTGGGCTGGGGCTTGGAGAGGTACCCGGGCACCAGTTGACATCTGAGCTCATTGAGGGATGAGATTGGGGCATCCCAGGGACTGGGCAACTCAGGAAGGGCTAAGCTGGGGCATTATCACCATGGAGCATTTCAGCCTTTGCAAGCAAATGAAAACTGCTGGCCAAGACACTGTGGGCGAAGTACAAACAAGCAGTAGGTGAGGTGCAAAATGCCCAGGGGAGGGATAAGGCTGCGCTCCCTGCTGTGGCCAGCCACTGGAGGGCCCGAGTGCTGGGGATTCTACTGGACTGGTTTTGAAGGGGGCCAGGGAGGGGCTGCTGCAGCATTTAGGGTGGGGTGGGGTGCAGTGGTCCAGGAGTAGAGGCCCCCTCACGTTATGTTCTCCCTCTCTCACAGAGCTACATCCAGAGTTTCCGAGAGCGGCAGACGGGACCATCGCTGAACAGCCTCATTGCCAGCTCCCATGCCGTGGTGGACCTGGACTATGACTGCAGCTCCACCGTGCCCCTCACCACAGGCTCTGGCCCTGCCGTGAGGGTATAAGCCAACCCAGTGACCTCGAGCAACACCAGCACCCCAGCCTGTTCTGACAGAACCCCTGAGACAGGCAGGGCTTTGTCCTCGGCCCCAAGTGGCCACATGCAGCTCGGGGCTGCAGATGGAGACCCTTCTTGGAGACACATGGGACTTGTCTTTGGAAGCCCCAGTTGCCTGTGGGGCCCAAAGGTGCTGGGGAAGCCCTTTGGCAGGGACTCAGCCCAAGGACCAGAACCGATGGACGTGCAGTGTGAGTGGCTCTGCTGGGGTGGTGGGTCCCCGAGCCCCCACTGCTGTGCATTACCCTACGGCCCGGGCACACTCATCCTGCATCCTAACATTTCCCCATATTTGAGTCCCCCCCTTCCCAAGAGCAGCTCCCCATGCCTTCCCCTACCCCATCGCACCCCCAGCAACTCCCCAAGTGCCTGTCCCCTATGTCCCTTCCTCAGAGAGCAGGTCCCACAGCCCTTTTCCCAGCAGGGACTCCCCTGAGCATGTGTGCCCTGTCCCACGTTGTCCCCAAGAGCAGCTCCCAGGCAACGCTTCCCAAAACCAGCCTCCTCAGAAGACCCTTCTGCCCTAGCCACCCTCCCTACACCCCAGAGCAGCTCGCCACTCCTTTTCTCCAAGCTGGACTGGGGTGGTCCTGGGGCAGAGACTGGCACGGCCAGGTGGTTCCCAGGGTGATGCTGGCAGTTGGTGCCTGTCCAGCAGGAGCTGCGCTGGCAGGGTGCATCCCCCACAAAATGTTTTGATGGGAGACAGGACACTGGCTCCAGCCTTTGGGCAGAGGCTGGGCTGCCTCAGGGATGCGGGGACCCCTGCAGCATCAGAGACCGTCGCTGTTTTGCTGGCGACTGGATTTTTATAGTGGCTGGGGGACCCTGGGGCAGGGCAGGGCAGGAGCCCCTGCCCAGAGCACTGCTGCGGGCAGAAGCTCACGCCTTGTATATATTTCTCTTGCTGTGATTTGTATTAACTTATTACGGAGTGAGCCAGGATTTCCCCATGGCCAGGCAGGCAGGATAGTGGTGAGACTGGACCGGGGAGCCCTCTGCTTTGGGAGCCCCCTGCTTTGGGAGCCCCCCCAGCCCAGCCCAGCCGTCCCCGCTGCCCCAGGAACTGCATGTTTCTGCCAGGCACCCCCTTCCCGCAGCGTTGTGCTGCCATCCCCCTTTTCAGTCTCTTTTGTAAATGTGCCAAATGCTGCTGAGGCCTCGGCCACACAGTAAAGAGCCTTTCGGAGTCTGGCATGCAAGGCCAAGGGCTGCGCGGGGGGCAGGGGTGAGGGGGGCCCCGAGGGCCAGGCTTCCAGGGATGCTGAGCAGGACGTAGAGTGGTGCCACCACCTTTTCTCTTAAAGGGCCCCTGGCCCGCCGGTGTGGAAGAAGCCATGTCAGAAAAAAAGGCTGTTTAATGCAGAGCCCTGAGCTTGGAGCAGGCTGGGGATGGTGTCCGTGTGTCTGTACATGCCAGGGGGAGCGTGACCCCATCTCCCAGCAGTCGCATCCATGAGTCTGTGTGCAGGCTTTGAGTACTGCATCCTGGCTTCTAGCTCCCTGTGGGAACAACGGGAGTCAGAGAGAGCTGGAGCATTGCCAGAGCTGGTGGGGCACCCAAAAGGTGTATCCCAGACAGGGAGGAACAGACCCCTGGCCTTGTATCCAACCTGCTCCCCCCAGCCCAGCACTCAGACTCTAGCAAGCGGTGGGGAATGGGGACAGGGTTTCTGGTTTCCCTTCACTGCAAGGCACAACAGCACTGGCAGTGGTGCCCCTCCAGGTGCCCACTCACCCTCCACGAGGAGCCGGGCAGTGGAGCGGTCATCGAAGGCGTCACAGGTGTACGAGTCCTCGTCCTCAGGGCCCACGCGGTGAATGATGAGTGTGCGGTAGCAGTCTAGATTGCAGATCTCATACTTGTCACCGGCAAAGATCTCGGTGTCCCCACGGAGCCAGCGCACCCGGCCCCGGGCGTGGGACACGGTGCACTCCAGTGTCGCCTTGTGCCTCGCCAGCACCGTCTTGTCCCGCAGTGGCTTCACAATCCGGATTGGCAGCGCTGGTGGGTGGGGGCAAGGCATCAGCATCATGGGATGAGCGGGCTTCCATGGGGACACCGCAAGCTGACCTGGTACACGCCAGCCCTGGTGCTGGGAACCCAGCCAGACCTTGCAGCCCGCACTGGTACCTTCCACCTGCAGACTGGCCTCCGAGATGACTGTCCTGGCTGCGAAGCGGATGAGTCCCTTGTCCTCAGGGCGCACACCACAGAGCAGCAGGAAATGCCGGGCCCCTGGGGAGGGAGAGGCTGGGTCAAGGCGACAGCAGTGGGCACCCACAGTAGGCAGGGGACAGGGACCCCCCTTTCTCTACACAAACATCTTGCTTGAATTTGCCTCTTCCCAGCCCCAAACCAGGTGTGGAACCACCTGCACCCCTACCTTCTTGCCGTATCTTCACTGTGCTGGAGACCTTGATTTTCTCCCCATCCCGAAACCACTCGCCCTTCACATCCCCATGTGACACCTCGCAGGTGAAGACTGCATTGTCACCCTCCCGCACCTGGACGTCCTGCAGCTCTTGCACAATGTAGACCTGGCGCTCTGCAGGTGAGGGACAGGGTGCCAGGGCAGCCAAGGATGAAGGGAGCAGGCAGCGCGGGGTGTGGGGGTGTGCACACCACCGGGAGCTGGGTGACCGTACCCTGGACGTGCAGTGTGGCGGAGGCCCGGCAGTCACCTGCGTCGCAGGTGTAGCTGCCAGCGTCGGTCAGCTCACAGCGGCTCAGCTGCAGGATGCGGCGCCGTCCCGCCGCATAGATACGGCAGTTGGGCCCCGGCCGCAGCTCCTGTCCATCCTGCACGGCGGCAAAAGGCAGCACCCCACTGCTTTGGCCCCTCTGCTCTGTCTGCAGCCCTGGCAAGGAGGGCAGCAGCCAGGGGACAAAGCAAGGAGGAGGACACAGCCAGGTGCTGCTGGAGGGGATTGGGGTGAACCCTCACCTTGAACCATTTCACCTCTGCACTGGGGCGAGACAGCTCACACTCAAAGCTAGCGACCCCTGTCTCTGGGACCCCCAGGTCTCGTGGGACCCTCACCATAGTGACTGGAGGCTCTGAGGAGGCAGGACACAGGACAGGAAGGTTTGGTAGGACAAAGGCATGGACTTGGGGCTGCAGGAAAGAGTAGCTGTTGGCATTTCAGCATGGGGTGAGAGTCGCGCTACCCATGGGCAAGCACTCATCAGTGGTGTTCCAGCTGGCTCTGGACCCAGACCCTGGCTGGCTGTCCCCACTGCTCAGCTCACATCTCCTCCCTGAGGACACAGGGACACTTGCCAGCACACTGTCACCCCTGTCCAGGACAGGGGGACACATGTGCCCAGGGTGGCCGAGCTCAGCCTTGGTGTCTCCCCCGGTACAGAACAGCTGCAGGTCAGACAGTGCCAGTGCCACACATCCCCCAGCCTGCCCCAGGGACCATACCCCGCACACGCAGGTGGGCGCTGCAGCGCAGAGTGTCAGCAGTGAAGGTGACGGTGCCTGAGTCTTCCAGTGCAAGCCTCTCCAATGTCAAGCTGTGCCCGCAGCCTGTGGCACTGATCCGGCACGTACTGCTGGGCTTCACCCGGATGCCATCCCGTGTCCAGATGCCAGTCACGCCAGGGTGAGACAGCTCCAGGTGAAAGGTGGCTGTCTCCTTCTCAAAGGTCTCCACATCTGCCAGTGGTGTCCGGATCGACACCTTCCGCGCTGTGAGGGACCCATATCTGTGAGTAGGTGTCTGCTCTGCCACAGAGCCCCTGGCTTCCCAGACTGTGCTTGCTGAAGTGATCCTCTAAATCCAGCTGTTTGTACCAGACTCCCATCCCTGCCCACGCACTCACCTCTCTGCTTGACCACCCCTTCTAGCCAGGTACCAGCTCTGCCCACACATTCCCATTGCAGCAGGTGGGTGCCCTCCCTGTCCCCATCCCCATCCCTGTCACCTTCTGTCCCCATCTCCAGCCTGGTACTCACGCTCCACGTGGAGCTTGGCCTGTGTGCGGTCGTGCAGGCTCTCGCAGCGGTAGGTGCCACGGTCAGCGGGGCCGAGGCAGCAGATGGTGAGGGTGCGCTGGCACCCCGACTCCTGCAGCAGGTACTTGCTGCTCGGCTGAAGGAGGACGCCCTGCTTTAGCCACTGCACCTCGGCGGCCTCGTGGCTCACCTCCACCTCCAGGCACACGTCCCCCTGCTCCTCTGCCACCACGTCCTGCAGCTTCCGCACAAACAGCACCTGCGCCTCTGCGTGGCCCGTGTGCTGGGTCAGCAGCTGGCCCCAGGGCTGTGTCTTGCGCTGGGCCCCAGCTTTCTCCTTCCCCCTCACCTTGCACACTCAGCCGAGCTGTGCTCACCAGCCCCTCGGCGTTGGCTGTCACGGTGCCTGCGTCACCTGGCTGGCACTGCCGGAGGGTGAGGCTGTGGCACAGCCCACTCCTTGTCACCAGCAGCCGCTCGCTGGGGACCACGGGCTGGCCATTCAGCTGCCATGTCACAGCCACGTCTTCAGGGGACACCAGGCACTTGAAGGTGGCGTCCTCCCCCTCCAGCACTGTCAGGCTCTGCAGATCCATGATGATCTCCACTACCCTGGGGACTACAGCCGGGTTGTCAGGGCACAGCATCAAGGACCCCCTGTCCTGTAGAGACGCTGAGCATTCCCGGAATCCTGACATCATTGTGCCAGCATCCCCACCACCCCCATGGAACAGGGGTCGCCGAGGTGGTGGGGAAGCCTTGGGCTCACCCTGAACAGTCAGCGTCGCCAGTGTCTGGTCGTCGTTGGACTCGCAGCGGTACTCGCCGGCATCCCCGGGCTCCACGCGGCTCAGCACCAGCGACCGCTCCCGTCCCTCTGCTGTCATCTGCCGGCGGGGGCCAGGCGCCAGCACCTGCCCGTCCTTCCGCCACACCACGTCGCCCCGCGCCTTGCACAGCTCGCACCACAGCACCACCCGCTCGCCCTGCCGCGCTCGCACGTCCGACAGCCCGCGCAGAAACTTCACCCGAAGCTCTGCACAGTCAAACCCCACATATCAGCACCCGCTACCAGGGCAGGGGGATCCCCGGGCATCCCCGCTGCCCCCCTGCCGCCCACCTCGGACGTTCACGTCGAACTGCATCTGGTCGTGGGGAGAGAGGCAGGTGTAGGTGCCAGCGTCCTCCATGGCCACGTTGTGGATGATGAGGCTGTGCACGCGGCCGTCCCGACGCAGCTCGCAGCGCTCGCCGGCCACTGCCGCCTGCTGCGGGCCCAGCCAGGTGACATCAGACCGCTCTGTGGAGGTGATGGCAGAGAGCACGGCGCTGCCGCCCTCCAGCACCAGCAGCTTCTCCTGCTCCTCTCGTTTGTTCACGAACAGCACGGGTGCCTCTGCCGGGGGAGAACTGGGCTCAGCTGTGCTCCTGCCAGTGGCACCAGCATGGGATGGGGCTGCTAAGCATCCCGGCGTGAGGCAGGATGAGACTGCTCCTGCCCTTGGCATGGGCGAGGGACACCTCCAGGCTCACCTTTCACACGCAGTGTGAAATGCACCTCATCATCACCAGCGTCGCAGAGGAAGATGCCACCATCACCCAGCTCTGCTTGCTTGATGGTGAGGCTGCGCGTGGGACCCTCGCTGCACACCAGCAGCCGCCCACCTGAGCACAGCGTCTGTCCATCCTTCTGCCACTGCACTGCCACTGTCTCCGGGGACAGCCGAGCCACCAGTGTCACACTGTCCCCCTCCTGCACTTCCAGCGGGCTCTGCGCCTCCTCCTTGTTGACAATGCGCACAGGCCGGGCTGAGGAGCACAGGGGACAAGGCAGGATTCAGGGATGTCCCCATAGTGTGGGGCAGTGCAGGGATAGGACTGCTGCAAGCAGAGAGGTGATCCCTCAGTGAGTCACCATGGGGCAGGAGGGCTGTGCTGGGGGTCATGGTGCAACCAGACAGGGGTCCCAGAGGGGCAGGCATGCAGGCTGGAGGGGTCTGGCGGCTCAGGGTTCATTCAGGGAAGGGATAGCAGCAGAGCCCATCACTTCTGCATCACTCCCCGCACAGGCAGCACAGCTGCTATGTTGAGACCACTAACTTCATTGTACTCCTCCATCCAGACACCTTGCTGGGGAGCCAGGGCACCCGCCTGCAACAGACTCCCTCCCACCCTGCACAGCCCTCCATCTCCAGCTGATAAGGGTCCGGGCTGAGCTCAGCCTTTGGCAGCTGAAGCAGGAGGAGCGGCGCCTGGGAGCCAGCCAAGGCTAAATTTAAATAGCCCCTGGCTGGGGGAGGCAGCAGGGACATGTCTCGCCACAACCCTGACATGTCCCTTTCTGACCAACGGCTCCTGTAGGGTTGGGGACAGGGCTCCCACCCTTCCCTGCCATACTGCCACCCTGGCCTCTGCCATCAGCAGGGTTACAGAGGCTTCCCCTCCCCTTGTCTAGGTCTGTGGCATGATCCCACCATTCTGGGGGTCCCTGGGGTTCTGAGCCAGCTCACCGGACACCTCCACATTTGTCACCATGCGGTCGCTGGCAGCATCACAGATGTAGCACCCTGCGTCGCTGGGCTGTGCCCCACTGATGGTGAGCTGTCGCAGCACTCCACGGGCCTCAACCTGCACGCGTTCACCCGGATGCACCTCCTGGCCATTCCAGAGCCAGCGCACGATGGCGTCAGGCCGGGAGAGCTCACAAGCCAGTACCAGGTCTTCCCCGGCCACCAGGCAGCGATGTACCATGGTGCCCGTGCTGCCCACGATGGTCACCGGTGGCTCTGGGACTGGAGAAATGGGCTGTCACCACAAGAGCAGCCTGGGCTGGGTGTCACAATGGCCAGACCCTGTCCAGACTCCTCTGACTGCAGCTGAGCGGCACAGGGCCACCACACAGGTGCAGTTCACTCCCCATGTGCCCCCCACCAGCCTCCCTATGCTCACTGCCACCCAGCCCAGCCTCACACCACCCTGGCAGCAGCCACAGACCCACCTCAGTCCTCTCCCCCTAACCATCCCCACTGAGACCTCCTGCTCACCTTCTACAGTGATGAAGAAGACGATGCTGTCATCACCGGTGTCACAGAGATACTCCCCAGCATCCCTGCCCGTGGCGCCCAGGATCACGAGGGATCGGCGCACCCCGTCCTCCTCCAGCTGCACTCGACCTGTGTCCTGCAGCTTCTCCCCATCCTTGTACCACTTCACCTCCCCATGGGTGTGTGAGAGGTGCACCTCCAGCACCAGGTCCTCCATGGCCCGGCAACGCCGGTGGGTCAGCAGGACATCCTTCTCCAGGATCCTGACCAGCGGATCTGCAGCATCCAGCACCAACAGAGCTGAGGTCTCTGAGGTTTGTGCACCCAGCACTCCACAGCAGGCTCTTCCCTAGACTCATGCTCACCCAACACTTGGATAGTGAAAGTCACTGTGTCATTGGCGGTGTCACAGGTGTATTTTCCAGAGTGCTCAGCTTGGGCAGCAGGGATGAGCAGCCGGCGATGGGCACCCTCCTCCTCCAGGACCAGGCTGCCTCCAGCCTCGAGCCTGACCCCCTCCTTTGCCCAGCACACAGGTGCATCCGCACGGGACAGCTCACAGCACAGTGTCACCGTCTCCCCCGGGGACACCGTCATGACAGGGACAGGTCTGCAGGGCTGCAGGATCCTCACCGGAGGCTCTGCAGGTATGGCATGTCTGTGACACAAAGCAACGCAGGGACAGCGCAGCCCTGGGCACTCCTCTGCTGCCAGCCCCAGGTGAGCACCCGTGCTGGGCAGCCCAGTGGATGGGCACCCACTGGTGGCCAGAACCACATCAGCACCTCCACTGACCTGACACCTTGACATCGAAGGAAATGGCCTCATCCTTGGTCTCGCAGATGTACTCGCCTGCATCCTCTGCACTGCTCTTGGGGATGAAGAGACAGCGCCAGGCCCCCTCCACCAGCAGCAGCAGGTTGTCAGTCTCGTCCACCTCCAGCCCATCCTTAAACCAGTGTACTGGAGCATCCGGCACAGAGAGCTCGCACCGCAGCTCCACACACCCCGGTGCCTGAACCAGCAGCTCCAGTGAACGCTGTGGAGGGTGCAGGATCCTCACTGGTGGCTCTGTCAGGGATGTGGAGGAAGGGTGTGAGACCTGCTCACCTGCTCTGTTCCTGCTCTGCTGTCTCTATTTACTGTCATCCATGTCCCTGTCCCCATGGGGCTGTAGGGAAGCTACAGCCTCTTAAGCCAATGCAAAGGGGTGGGAGCTGCTCAGGGGCAGCAGGCACACAGATGCAGCTGCACACCCTCTTCCACAATGCTGAGGGCAGGGAGAAGGGCTGGGGACCCCAGAGCACAGAGCTGGGGCAGTGCTGCCCTTCCCAGGATGTCCCTGCTGTGCCACCAACCTGCCACCAAGATGGGGTATGAGACAGATGCATCTCTGGCATTGCAGACGAACTCCCCCGTGTCCTGCATCCGGGCACAGGGCAGCACCAGCCGGTACTGTAGCCCCTCCTGCTCCAGCAACAGGCTCTCGCCCACCTCCACTTCTTCACCATCCTTGTACCAGCGCACCGGGGACACAGGGTGGGACAGCTGGCACCACAGCTCCACGCGCTGCCCGACCTCGTAGGAGTGGGGGGCCTCCTTGTTGGAACTGACAATCCTCACTGGTACCTCTGCTGGGGACATGGCAGGGCTCAGGCGTGGTGCTGGGTGAGCCCCACGTGAGGACAGGCATCCCCTGGGCAGCTCACCGCTCACGGTCACCCTGAAGCTGGCAGCATCGTCCCCGGCATGGCAGGTGTACACCCCTGAGTCAGACAGTGCGGCCGCGGCGATGTGCAGCCTCTGTGAGCATCCCTCGGAGCAGATGGCCAGGACCTGGCTTGGGACCACGGCCTCGCCGTCCTTCCGCCAGCAGACAGGGGCATCTGGAGGGGACACCTGGCACTCCAACATCAAGGGCAGCCCTGCCCACACCTCCCGGAGCTGCTGTGCCTCTGGCACTGGGGTGAGGCAGACCTTCAGAGCTGAGAGGACCAAGACATTGTGTCACTTGGCCTCCCGTCCTACCTGCCCTGGGGGCAGTGGCCATGGATATCCCAGCCCTGCAATGCTGGTAGCTGCAAGCTGAGGGAAGAGCAGGGCTGGGGTGTGAGGTGGCATCACCCACAGGCAGGCAGCTGGTTGTGCTCTGGGGTGTAGAGGGGCAGAGTGGCACAGGACTCTGGGAGGAGACAGACCAGCTTGTATGCCCCTGCCCACATTCCCCTTCAGCCCAGGGGCATGGGCAAGGAACTACTCACAAGGAGGTGAGAGGCAGCCAAGGTGCTAAAGCTGCAGTGTAAGCAAGGAGCTGGGGCAGAGGGAGAGGGAGGAGAGGGATGTAGGTGTCTGTTGCACCCACCTGCCACGGTGACTGTGTAGAAGACAGAGTCCCCACCAGCGTCGCAGATGAATTCCCCCGTGTCCTGTGGCCGGGCGCAGGGCAACACCAGCTTGCACTGCAGCCCCTCCTGCTCCAGCACCAGGCTCTCACCTGCCTCCACCTCCTCCCCGTCCTTGTACCAACGCACAGGGGCTGCCAGGCGGGACAGCTCGCACCACAGCTCCACACGCTGCCCGGCCACATAGGTGTGGGAGGCCCCCTCATTGGAGCTGACAATCCTCACCGGCTCCTCTGCCATGGAGAGACATGGGGCTCAGCTGGGACATAAAGACCAGAGCCAGTGATGGTGGCAGTCACAGCCCTGTGTGGAGGGATGGCTTCACCACTTGTTGGCTTTAAGGCTGGAAGGCACCACATCATCCACATCCTACATAGCACAAGGTTCTGGACTGTCCTGCCTGGATCTCTCTCTTCTCCTCACCCATTACAACCAGGAGGAGCACCAGGTTTTGAACTGGCAGTAAATTGCTGGCAGTAAATTGCTGCCATGCCCTTGCTCCCATGGTGGAGCTGAGGGATGTGGAGGGAGGATGCATATAGGCAAGCCCCAGCATTGATAACCATTGTCGGTAGTGTCAGCACCAGCTCCTGCAGCTGCTCTTTCAGGCAGTGCCCTCCCCTCTGCCTGTCTCCCCATTTCAGAGGCCACCGGGTGCCAGCTGGTGCTTCTGTCATGGCTCAGCCTGGGTATTTGCTTATACTGTGGCACAGGCATGTGGTTTGCTTGCAGTCAGCAGCCCCATCCCTCCAGCTCACCAGGACCCAGGACCCAAACCCAGATCGCAGTCATCACTAAAATCACCATTAATGGGCTACATAAAATGTGTGCCACTGCTCACATCGCCCCTCTGACCTGAGTCAGAGCTCTAAACACAGAGGGGCTCCCAGTAAAAATTTTAGGGGACCAGCCCTCCTCTCTCCTGGGAGAAGTTCAGGATGCCACCCACAGACAACACTGCCTGCCTGGCCACGCACACTGCAGCTGGCTGTAGCTGGCCTGGACTCTGCCGTGGGTGCTCATCAAGCCCATAGCTCCATGCGGGCACAAGGCACAGCCAGCTCTGGGGCACAATGGTGGAGGAGCAGAAACCTGCCCTTCTGGCAGCCCGCAGCTGCCCCGTGCTGGGCGTCCGGGTGGAAGCTTCCCAGACAGTCCCCAGCCGCGATGCCCAGGCCCAGCAGCACACCGCAGCCCCGCGGCGTGGGGAACAGTGCGGCGCCAGTTTGCAGCGATTAACCTGCCGCACGCTGAGCCTGCATCCGCCCGGCTCCCTGATCAAACGACTGGTGGCTGCCTCTCTCCCTGGACCTGCTAAAAGCAATCACGTTGCTGAAGTGCAGCTGGAGATGTTGAGCAGCAGTGAAGTGAGGGGATAATGTGCCAGCCCTTAGCGGGCAGCACCACTCTGGCCTCAGCCTCTCACCAGTTCTGAGGGAGCTCCAGCGCACAACAGCTGCCGGAAGACCCGGAGATGCGTAGAGATGGCCAAGCTTGAGGCAGGCGGGCTCCATGCCACAACAGTCCCATGGGGGATAGCTGGGATGCCTCAGGGAAACCCAAGCGTGCCACAGTGTTTGACTGCAGCAGCCAGCCTGGCACTTGTGCCTGAGAGGTGTCAGCCTGAGCCTCCTGGCACCCACCCCCAGCCCTGCCGGTAACACTGATGTCCAAATCCAGACTGAACCAAGACAGCCTCCCTAAGACCCTTCTGTCAAAGTGATGCAAAGCTGCTCAGCCAAAAGGCTGAGCTTCAGCAGATGGTGTTCCCTCTCCCACTCTAAGGAAGCAGAGCTCTCCGTGCCCCGCACTCCCACAGGGCACACAGTGACTCCTGCCTCTGCCCAAAGCCCACAGCGCCTGTCCTTCCCACTGCCAGTTTTGCCTTTATCTCACTAAAACCCCTCCCTTCCTCAGCCTCCCATCAGTCACCACTCCACTGATTCTTCAACATCTCTTATCAGTCATTGTATCTTCACTCCTACATCCTTGGCCATCAGCTTTGGCCCTTTGCCATGTCTTAACACCACATGAGGCTTTACCACTGCGGTCACACGGCCTTTTAGCTGGGCTTTAGCTTTGCCCCCTGTCACCTTCCTGTGGTTGTGGGATGTGGATTTTGGGGCCAGCAAGGGGAAGCCTTTCACTCGCTTTCAGCTTTCATTATCCTCTGCCAGCCAGCGACGCCAGCAACCGCTCCACAGCCGAGGCAGCCACCACAGGATGCTGTGCCCTGCTCCCACCCAGCAAACACCACCCAGCCTTCGGTCTCCAGGCAACTGCTAATTTTCAGGTCAGCAATGAACGCTGTCCATCAGAGCAACGACCCCAACCGTGAGTCACCCCACACCAGGTGCCAGGCCCACTATTTTTAGGACCTTGGAGGAAGGCTTGTTTACTAGTCATGGGCAAACACTCTGGTGTGCTGGTGCTGGCTGCTCTCATGTGCTCTAGTGTTTTGGACAGGCTGAGTGAGCTGTTCCCTCCGGCAGCCAGTCTGAGTGGTTTTAAGCACAAGAGCTGCCACGAGGACCCCAAGTGACCAACCAACCAAACTGCTGGTGAGCACCTGGCAAGAGCATGTCTGACAAGTATCCCATCGCAGCAAGTGACAGCAATAGTGACAGCGCACCCTGCACCACCAAAGAAAGCCCCTGAGACCCCACCAGCCCTCCTGCATCACACCCACCTGCCACAGTGATGGTGTAGAAGGCAGAGTCCCCACCAGCATCACAGACAAACTCCCCTGTGTCCTGTGGCCGGGCGCAGGGCAGCACCAGCTTGCACCGTGGCCCCTCCTGCTCGAGCACCAGGCTCTCGCCCACCTCCACCTCCTCTCCATCCTTATACCAGCACACTGGGGCTGCCAGGCGGGACAGCTTGCACCACAGCTCCACACGCTGCCCGGCCACGTAGGTGTGGGGAGCTTCCTCATTGGAGCTGACAATCCTCACCGGCACCTCTGCCAGGGATAATGTGGGCCTCAGCATGACTGGCTGCAGCTTTCAGCCACATGGTGGGAGCAAGAAGCAGGGGAGGAGCACCATCAGGAGGTAGGGGCCAGGCTCCCACATACAGTCCCCAGCTCACCGGTCACTGTCACCACAAAGCTCACGGCATCATCACCAGCGTCGCAGGTGTACACACCAGTGTCCGAGGGACACGCTGAGCGGAGGAGCAGCCTCCGCACGCAGCCTTCTGCCTGCACTGCGATAACATCATCCAGGGGCACGGCCTTGCCATCCTTCAGCCAGCATACAGGGGCATCCGGGGTGGACACCTGGCATTCCAGCAGCACAGGCATCCCTGCTGGCACTTTCCGGAGCCGCTCAGCCTCAGACACTGGGGCGATGCGGACCTGTGGGGCTGAGAGACATCGCAAAGGAGTGAGAAGCATCCTCTAGCATAACAGCCCCTGCTGCTGGAGTCCTGGTAGGACCCCAGGGTGAGTGCCCTGATCACCTTGCACATGCAGGGTAGCTGAGTCCCGCACACCACCGGACACAAAGGTGACCTGGGCCCCGCTGTCAACCAGTTGTGCTCCCCGGATCAGCAGCGAGTGCTCCGTCCCATGGCGCTGTACACTGCACCGGCCGCCTGCATCCTCCTCCTCACCCAGCCTGGCACCGTTGAGGAACCAGGAGCCGTGCACCGCGGCTGACAGCTCCAGGGAGAACTGCGCATCCTCGCCGTCCCTCACCCACGCGTCCTGCAGACCCCTCTCCAGACAAGCTGCTGGGGCTGGAGCACAGCCGGCCTGAGCCCCAGTGGCACTGACTACAAGCACACTGTGGCACAACATCCCAGCTTGCCTGTCTCCTCACCAAGATGCACAGATCCAGGGAACTCCACAGGACTGCTCCTGCCATGCTTGTTGGCGGCAGAGATGCGGAAGCAGTAGTCGGCCTCGCGAGGCACACTGTCGCCCAGCACCCGCACACAGCTGGGCAAGTCGGTGGCGAGGCACTGCACCCACTCTCCTCCCGCTGCCTCCCGACGCTCCAGCAGGTAGCGGCTGGCGGGGCGCAGGTGGGCATCAGGCGCAGGACACCAAGTCAGCAGAGCCGTGTTGCTCTCCACCACGCTCATCTCAGCTGCCACCGGTGCACTCGGAGGGTCACGCTTCACACCTGCGAGTCACAGCCCAGGTTGCCTGCTTGGGGATGGCACCGAGGCTCCAGGTGGGGTGGCAGAAAGGCTGAGTGGGGCTACACAGCCTGTTTCTTTGGGGATTCTCTCTCTGATGGAGAGGTTGGTCTTGCTCCCATGTAGCATGCTGCTGGGTACAGGGGTTTGTGAGTGCCAGTGAGACTGGGATCCTGGAGCCCTGCTGAAAGCCCCCTTCCCAGAAAACACATCGCAGCATCGCATCCCCAGCATATCGGGTGCCCATTCCATCTCCCCTTCTGTATCACTCTCCATGAACGGGCAGGAGAGAGGACACAGAACCCCTTCAAGCCTGGAGCTTACACTTGACTCGGAGCTGGGAGGATGTCTGCGACTCCCCGACAGTGAAGGAGATGATGCCTGCGTCCTGGCGGGTGACGTGCACCAGCACCAGGAGGTGTGTCCTGCTGAAGCTCTTCAGCACGGTACGGGGTGACTCCCGCAGTTGTAGCCCATCCCGGCTCCAGCAGCTCCCCTCCACCACATTCCGTGTCTCCACACAGAAAACTGCATTCTCCCCCTCCATCACATCCAGCTTCCGTGGCAGCCGCTTCACAATCACTCCTATGGGAAGAGATATATGACAGCCAAGGAGGGATGCTGGGGAACAAGATGGGCTCTTTGAGGTGGGAGAGGAGGAGGGGCAGCAGCAGGCACCAGTCAGATGGAGGGAAGGTAAATGCAGGGGGAGGTGGGGACCATGGCAAGGAGGGGAATACGAAGGCAAAGCTGTGCTACCGGAGACCGGACCCCCACCTCGGACAGAGACCTCAGCGATGCTGCGCCCTTTGTCCTTCATCTGGCAGAGGTAGATGCCATCATCATCAATACGGGCATCGCGGATGGTCAGGCGCCGCACCACTCCCTGCTCCTCCATCACATACTTGTGACTGGGCTGCAGCTCCCTGTCCTCCAGGTACCAGGAGGTGGGGATGGTCTCCAATGGCACCTGGCACTCCAACACTGCATCCTCGCGCTCTGCTACCTCCACGTCTGCCAGCTGCACCTGGAACCGCAGCCGGTGCTCTGCCACAGGAAGAGACAGGAGCTTAGGGCATGTGGGGTACAGCAGCCACCATCAGCCCTTCGCTCAAGGTGTTCCCAGCTCACAAAGAGCACTGAGCCCTTGGCCCTCCTTTGCTCTCTCCTTTGGCTTGCGTAAGACGGACATTGCCTCCACAAGCACATCCCCCAGAGCAGGGAGAACCAGGGCACAGCCTGGGGAGACCCAGGGATGTCCCCAGTATCTCAGCAGGGAGTTCTAGGGGATGAAGGAGCATGGAAGCCTGCACACTGCATCAGGCATCTCAGTGGAGGGGAGCAGTGGGGTGCAGGCAGGGGCTGCACCAGTTACTGCGTAACCCCAGCCATGGGCTGTCCCCAGCCGGCTGGATGCTCGGGGGAAATTGGGCTGCTGCCAGTGCAGACGGTTGGAGCCATGCCCTGCAGGGCTGCCTGCCAAAATCACTCAGCACTTCCAGGGGAATTTGTCACCGAGGCACCATTCCCCTTCCCTGGATGTGGCTGGACACGCGCAGCCAGCCCGAGAAGCCATCTCTCTGTTTGCAAGGAGAGAGAGCCATGGAGCAGGACACAGCTCCCGGAGGAGCCCAGCAGCCTCTGCTTCCAGCCCACAGCTCTGTCCTAAGGAGCCTGGGGTGACCCTGGCTGCACAGGGCAGGAAGGAGCCCAAGGATGCTGGGTTTCCACACAGACACATCCCTGCCAGACAAAAGTGCCTGAGCCCACCAGAGCCTGGACACCTCTGGCACTCCTTGGATATGTTCCTACCTTTCACCTGGAGCTGCACTGCGCTGAGGGTCTGGCCAGCAGTGTTGGAAGCAGTGCACATATACAGCCCCTGGTCCTGGGGTTTGCAGTACAGCACCTTGAGAATGAAGTAGCCTTCCCGGTCCTCGTAGATGAGATGCCTGCGGCCAGGGGCGAGAGGCTCACCATCTTTCTGCCAGATGATCTCTGGCTTGGGCTTGCCAGTAACGTAACAGCGAAACTTGGCGTGCTTCCCCGCGCTCACGGCAAATGCCTTGGCCCCTGGCACCCTGGCCGGCACTACGCCATTGGGCACCCAGATCTCTGGTCCCACGCGCCGTCCTGCTGTATGCTGCCGCCACCGCTGCCGCTCCGCCACTGCCTCGGGACCATCAGCAGGAAAGCCATTGGGGAGCCTGTCCAGCAGTGCCTGGGGTTCGACCAGGAGCACGGCAGCAGCCAGGGCCTCCTGGGAGCCGCTGCGTGCCCGGCAGACGTACACTCCCCCGTCCTGGGGCCGGGCACTGAACAGCTTCAGGAAGTGCCAGTCCTCTGGTTTCTGCCCCACTGCAAAGTGGGTGCTCTCAAAGAGGTCAGAGAGCTTGTGCCCATCCTTCTCCCACTCCAGCACTGGGCAGGGCTGCCCGGACACCCTGCAGGTGAACATCACGTCCTCCCCCCGGCACACCCGCATGGACGAGGGGGCAATGAGGAAGGCAGGTGCCACACTGCCTGAGCATCCCTCCTCCTCTCGGGGCTCCACTGGCTCTACCCTGAGTGTGGTGGCAGCGTAAGTCTCGCCAACACTATTCTTGGCCTTGCAGACATAGAGTCCACTGTCCTGGGGAGTGGCACAGGACACCAGCAGGCTGTACAGGTCCCCTTTGGCCTCCATATGGAAATGGCCTGAGGGCTCAATGGGGTTCTTGTCCTTTTCCCAGAGGACACTTGGCTGGGGATCACCCATGATCTGGCAGCTCAGGACCACATTGGTGCCACTTTGGACTGTGAAGGCACGTGGGTAGGCCAGGAACCTGGGGGCTCCCCCAAACCCCTCCATCACCACTTCTCCAGGGTCACGGCAGGCAGCTGGCTGGAGCAGCAGTAGGGACCATCAGCCTGGGAGGATGCACAGACAGATTAGAGTGGAGGCTCAGGCTTCATCAAAGAGACTGGCCAGTGTGGAGGCCCCCACCAGATGGGACCCACACCCGGAGCAAAATCGCCAGCAAGGACCCTATGCTTCAGGAGCATCACTCTCGTTCGGAGCAACACAGCCCCACTGGATTTGCTCCCGTGTCACCCAAATCACCCGTTTCCCAGCCCAAGGCAATAGGAGAGGTGACAAAAGGCGGCTCTTTGCGCCCCGAGGGGCTGAGACACTCGCAGCCTGCCCCAGGGTTGCAGAGGAGACTCCTGTTCCAGAGGTGGGGGACCCCTGCCTAGACAGGGACCCCTGCCTAGACCCCTCCATAGGCAGCTGCTTGCTGGGTGCTGGGGCTGGGGAACAGCGGAGGCAAGAGGGCCTCCGCCCGCCCCTTCCCCACCCGCCGGGCTTTCGCATTCCTGCGGTATCGGGTGGTGGCAGAGTCGCATTCCTGCAGCATCTGGGCCGGCTCAGCGGGCAGGTGCTGACACGGGGCTGTCACGGGCGCCAGGCCCCGCCTGGATCCGGGCACTTCCTCCCAGACTTGGGTGGGCAAGGGACCCCCTGTGCCGGGCGGCCACTCCCCAGGGCCATTCCCTGGGGCAAAGTGGGGCTCTGCCAGGAGCAGAAGTCTGCCAGGTTCCCTTCCAGAACCTAGTCCCACAGGCAGGATCCAGCCCTTGTGCACTCGAAACCACAGCTGGAAATCATCAGGCCCAGGAGCGAAAGGAAAGCCAGGGCGGTGGGTCCTGCCTTCGGAGGGCACCGCCTCCGTCCCCGGCTTTGTGGGTAAGCGTGCCCACCATCAGCAGCAGGAGCGGGGCAGGGTGCTCTGTGCCTCCCCCCGGTGAGTGCACCCCAGCCCCTGCCCGCACCATGGCTGGGACCGGCGCAGGGTCGTCTCCGACTTGCTCAGGCAGGGGGAGGGGAAACAAAAATACTTCTTGAATGAGCCAGGGGGTAGGAGAGGGCTGGTCCCCAAGGAGCGACAGGGTCTGGGGCCAGCTTCTCCTTCCAGAGCCCTACCCCCAGGACAGTGCACCCATTCAGAGCCACCTCCCCTTCCCCCACGCCCCTGACCCATGGGCCACCCCACAGCAACTCCTTTGGACACAGACGGCTCTGATGGCTCGGCTGCACACGGCACACTTCAACCACCCCCTTCCCCACTCGCCCTGCCCCAGGCAGCCCCCCAGCCCAGTCCCCTGCCCCACTCACGTACCTCGCTCTGCCGCCTCTCCCCTGTGTCTCTCAGTGCCGGCACCCAGCTCCTGCTGCTTCCCCCAGCTCCACTCCTGGGTGTCAGTGCGCAGGGACCAAATGTTACAAATGCCTGCAGCTGCTGTCCCCAAAAATACCCTCTGATGACACGCGGGGTTGATAAGACTGAGCCTGCTCCATTCAGCGCCTCGCCGAGGCAGGGCTGGCCTGCCTATGTATAGCAGCCTGGCGGGAGCCACCCCAGAGAGCTGGGGTGCTGCAGGCCCGGCTGTGCCTCTGTCATGGCTCAGCCAGCAGCGAGAGACAATGTGCCCTGTGGAGAACACGCCATGGGGTGCATGCCATGGAGTACACTGAGCTGGACACCAGACTGCAGCGAGACAGGACATGTCACACAGGACATGCTGCACAGGGTGGGATGTACCGCACTGGGTGCTGTGTGAGATGCCAGACTGTATTGGATGGGATGTGCAGGACACCGGGCTGCCAGAGGCGCAGGGGGGATGCACACACTGCCCATCACCCACAGGGCAGGCAGGGTTAATGGATAGGGAACACCTGGCACTGTCCCCTCAGGCAGCGTTGAGAGGAAAAGCACTGGGTCTCCTTACAGCTTATGCCTCTCCTGCAACTCCCACCCTGTGAGTCAGCCCAAACAGCACCATAGGATCCTTCCCCTGGACCTGTTGCAGGGTCTCCAGCTGGCCTGGCTCTGTGTCACCTGTTCTTCTCCACCTGAAGCTGGGCCAGCCTTCCCCAGCCCCAGGCAGAGCAGGGACCTTTTGCCATCCCTCCTGCTTCATGTCCCCAGGACCTTGCCTGTCTTCAGATTGTCATGGAAATGCCACAACCACCCCATCCCTCAGCTTGCCCTTCCCAAGGCCCCATCTTCACATTCTGGTTGTCCTGGGGACTGCCACCTGCAGAATGCCTCCCCCATGCCAGGACCTCACAGGGCTCTGATCCCTATCATGTCCTTGCCCAGATTTCCCTGCTGTGCACAACTGATGTCACTTCCCACTAACCCCCCAGAAGCCCCAGATCTTCAACTCCTCCACCATGGGGAGCACCCAGCATCAGCAGCTGCAAAGCTCACCCAGGGTACCCCCTCCATCCCTGCCAGCACAGGAAAACCTTCCTGGCAGCAGCCTGCCTGCAGCCCAGCCTCCCCAGATCCATGCACCCACTGCTCCCGGCAGCATCCCCCACACACACCCCCTTGCCCGGGCGCCGGCNAGACCACACTGTCCTTGCAGTCCTCACATTCCAGACGTCTCAGCGCTTTCACAGCTCAGAGATAATATTCACGGCGAGCAGACGTTTGCGTCAGTGTCAGATAGATCTCAATGCCACCCTGCCCCGCGGGGAGCACAGTGGGCAGACAGGCTGGGCAGGCAGGCAGAAGCCTGCGGCAGAGCCCCCCGAGCCACCACCCTGCTGAGTGCCCCACGGTCATGCTGCTGCTCCTGCACCTGCTGCCTGCCATGCTGCCCACCGCTGCCCTGGGCAGCTGCACTGGGGCAGGTGCCGACCGGCAGCTCATCCTGGCCAAGGTGCGGGCTCGGGTGCTGGAACATCTGAGTCCCCCCCTTCTCCAGGAGGAGCCACCGATGGAAGCAAGGAGGGTGCACCGGAGAGACGTCCTTGAAAACACCGAAGTGGAGCCAGAGGAGCTGGAGGACACCTCCCAGGTGATCTTATTCCCTGCCACAGGTGAGAACATCCTGATGGAAGGGAGAGGGCAGAAGGGTGAAGCAGGGTGGGGGTTTGGAGCAATGCGGATGCTGAAGGATAGAGAGGCTGATGTGGTGGTCTGTGAGAGAAGGGGAAGAAGGGATGCCAGGCTGGGACATGGGCATGAGTGAGATTTGGTGGAGAGCCAGGAGACGGAAAGGTATGGCAGGCAGGNGCAGCTGCAAAGCTCACCCAGGGTACCCCCTCCATCCCTGCCAGCACAGGAAAACCTTCCTGGCAGCAGCCTGCCTGCAGCCCAGCCTCCCCAGATCCATGCACCCACTGCTCCCGGCAGCATCCCCCACACACACCCCCTTGCCCGGGCGCCGGCNNNNAGACCACACTGTCCTTGCAGTCCTCACATTCCAGACGTCTCAGCGCTTTCACAGCTCAGAGATAATATTCACGGCGAGCAGACGTTTGCGTCAGTGTCAGATAGATCTCAATGCCACCCTGCCCCGCGGGGAGCACAGTGGGCAGACAGGCTGGGCAGGCAGGCAGAAGCCTGCGGCAGAGCCCCCCGAGCCACCACCCTGCTGAGTGCCCCACGGTCATGCTGCTGCTCCTGCACCTGCTGCCTGCCATGCTGCCCACCGCTGCCCTGGGCAGCTGCACTGGGGCAGGTGCCGACCGGCAGCTCATCCTGGCCAAGGTGCGGGCTCGGGTGCTGGAACATCTGAGTCCCCCCCTTCTCCAGGAGGAGCCACAGATGGAAGCAAGGAGGGTGCACCGGAGAGACGTCCTTGAAAACACCGAAGTGGAGCCAGAGGAGCTGGAGGACACCTCCCAGGTGATCTTATTCCCTGCCACAGGTGAGAACATCCTGATGGAAGGGAGAGGGCAGAAGGGTGAAGCAGGGTGGGGGTTTGGAGCAATGCGGATGCTGAAGGATAGAGAGGCTGATGTGGTGGTCTGTGAGAGAAGGGGAAGAAGGGATGCCAGGCTGGGACATGGGCATGAGTGAGATTTGGTGGAGAGCCAGGAGACGGAAAGGTATGGCAGGCAGGGACAGGCAGAGCAGCCCAGGACAGACAACAGAGGGACAGGCAGCACAAGAGGGTGCTGAGGGGCTGGGAAACAGCTGGCCAGGCAGGATGCGGAGACACGGGGAGAGCTGAGGAGCAGGGTGGAATAGGGTGGGATGCTAGGGAATGGGGCAGGATACTTGAAAATGGGATGGGATACTAAGAGACAGAGCAGGATGCTGCAGGATGGGGCAACATGACCAGCTATAAAGCATGACAGCAGGAGATGGGGCAGAACGCTGGGGGATGGGATAGGATGTGGATGCTGGGGAAAACGGGCAGGATGACTAGCTATGGGACAGGACTGGGAGATGGGCTATGATGCTGAGAGATGGTCAGGATGCAGAGGATGGGAGAACGGGACAGGATGACCAGCTATGGGGCTGAATGCTGGGGGGCAGGGCATGATACGGACTAGGGCAAAGGGGCAAGATAACCAGCTATGGGGCAGGACACTGGGAACAGGGGTGACAGTAATGGACCAGCCTAGGGCATAGCAGGGATCAGCTGTGGGGCACAGCACAGAAGCTGTGCACAGCACTAGACATCAGCTCCCCTGCACCCTGCCACAGCCTATGCCGGCAGCGAGGTGCCCTGCCAGCACTCCAGGGACCTCTGCAACATCCC
Organism: Platysteira castanea; assembly: GCA_013397175.1. Taxonomy (NCBI): domain Eukaryota; kingdom Metazoa; phylum Chordata; class Aves; order Passeriformes; genus Platysteira; species Platysteira castanea. The sequence continues at coordinate 28,331 of VYXC01008361.1, forward strand.
ACCTGACATCGGGCACTGGGGACTCTCGCCAGGTCTGGGCGCACACCCTGATCATCTTCTCCCCCACACAGATGTTCCCTGTGAGCCCACACAGCCAGACAAGCTGCTGGAGGAAGAAGGGATTTTCACCTACCTCTTCCAGCCCTCGGCACACACCCTGAGCCGTGTGGTGACTTCTGCCCAGCTCTGGTTTTACACTGGCCCGTCAGCTGCCCCCAACCACTCAACCCCTGACGTGCTGACCCTGTCGCCAGAGGGCCGGGTGCCAGTGATGGCCATGGTGGAGCAGACACCCGAGCACTGGACAGTGTTTCACTTGGCCCCGGTGCTGCTGCCCCAGCTCTCGCAGCCGCTCTTCGTGCTCCTGGTGCGCTGCCCTGGCTGCCCCTGCCTGGCTGAGGGGGACAAGATGCCCTTCCTGGTGGCCACCACCCGAGCCAAGGGCAGTGAGAGGGCTCGTCGCTCTGCAGTGCCCTGGTCCCCGGCCGCCCTGAGCCTGCTGCAGCGCCCATCGGAGGAGCTGGCTGCACACACCAACTGCCGCCGGGCTTCCCTCAACATCTCCTTCGAGGAGCTGGGCTGGGACAAGTGGATTGTGCATCCCAGCAGCTTTGTTTTCCACTACTGCCATGGGAGCTGCGCTGCAGGCCACGGGCTGAGCCACCGGCTGGGTGTGCAGCTCTGCTGCGCTGCCCTGCCCGGCACCATGCGCTCCCTGCGCGTCCGCACCACCTCCGACGGCGGCTACTCCTTCAAGTACGAGACGGTGCCCAACATCCTGGCCCAGGACTGCACCTGTGTCTAGGGCATCCTGCAGCCCAGCCCCGGACCGTGATCCCACCCAGGAGGAGTTGCTTTCCCAGTGGAACCCTGGCCACTGGGATGGGGCAGTTTGGGCTGTACCACCCTCTGCTGCACAAGCCACATTTTTGGGCTGGCCCAGGTACCATCACATTGCCAGACCTGCCCTGGGGCCAGTCCCAGCTCAGAGCAAATCAGGGCATGGTGGGGCAGGGATAGGCACAGCCTACGGCAAAGGCATCACTGCCTTGCCAAAGGCAGGCTGCTGTCCGCAACCAGATTAGCCCTCATCTCTCCCCACCTGCTTCTCTCCCCCAGTTCTGCTCCCCCACAGAGACTGGTGTCTTGCTCCTGCTGCAGAGTTCAACAGCTTCCCTATGCTCCAGGCAGAGCCAGGCTGCCGCACCAGGATCGAGATGTGCCTGCGTGAGCCCATGCCGGGACCTCACACTGGTGGCAGGGCTGGCAGCACACGTGGCACCACAAGCGAGCCCTCTCCCAGCAGCATAGCTTGTTGGAAAGCTTAATGGGATGAGTGAAATAAACCTGTTCCCTTTACTAAAGCAGCCTGGAAATGCCAGCTTCCATCAGAGGCAGCCACGGAGGTGGCATGCGGTTGTGCAACAGCATATGACCTCCCCGGGGGCTTCTAGATGGAGAAATGAGGGGGTGGGCAAATACTGTTAGAGGCATCCAGCTCTGATTTGGGGTACCAGAGAGGGGACTCGAGTATGCTGGCCAAAATGGACACAGTGTGGCTGGGTTTGATCCTGCCCCAGGCAGGGGAGTGCAGAGCAGAGCAACATCCCTTCTGCTCCGGGCAACAGGTTGTGCAGGAACAGGGGCAGAAGAGGGCTGGGGAGACATGGGGATGGTGGGAGGATGGGGAGGCAGTCACTTGGCCCCTCAGCAGTGATAGGGCCAAATAGGAATGTGGCCAGTGCAATCCCTCTCCACTAGGATGATGAAGGCTGCTCGGACACAGCCGCCTCCGCACGGCAGGAACTGAGTCACCCTGGGCAGCAGGGAGGTCCCAAGGCACGCATTGCAACGCCAGCCCAGACACACAGGATTCCCTTCCCACCCCTTCCTCCCGAATGAGCGGATGCAGCAGTTCAGTACAAAACGTCTTCAGCCTTTACTAATATAAATATAAAAAAAAAAAGAAGAAAAACAGAGTGACAATCATTTCCGAGTAAAAAACAATGCTACAAAAGTCCCCCTGTGACCCAGGCTGAGATGATGAGGAATGCTCCACTGGCTCCCAGCCTAGCCCAGCTCGGGGCACCACGTCCCCACACTGTGAGGCCAGGGTCTGGCTCCGTGCAGGGGGTCCCAGCCCTGCAGCCAGAGTGGGAGGAGACAAGTTTTGGTCCAAGGGCGGCCTGCCAGGACAGGGCGGAGGCAATGGGAAGGACAGCCCCTGGCCTATGCACAGACATTTCCAAGCAGGCCAGCCCTGCAGCTCACAGCACCATGCCAGGATGCTGCACAGAATGGCCCCCCAGGCCACAAAGTCACTTTCTGGCAGCACAGTGCCACCGGGACCCCTCCCACCCCCTCCAAGAGTAATGCCAGCCCAGCACTCTGTCCCACAGCTTGGCCCGGCCAGACCCCCCAGCCTACTCCCCTAAGTCCCCACACCTCAGGGGGCAGTACCAAAATCACCAGCACATGCACAGCACCAGCCGGTGCTGCCATGGGTGGCAGAGGGTGTGGGGGGCACAAGGAGGTGTGAGGACAACATGCTGGGGAAAATGAGTATGGGAGGAGGAAAAGTGGGTGAAACAGGAGATGGGGGGCACAGGCCCAGGCTGGAGATTGGGATGGAGTATAAAAATGCCAGGGTGCACATGTTGATGAGTTTATAAAAACGTACAAAAATAAGATATTCCCTTTTTGAAAATTAAGTAGGAATGAACCCCATGGCCCCCAACCCCTCTGCTGCCCACCGGGACAGGGCTGCCCAGACCACCCTGCGGGGCAGGCGTGTGGCATCCTTTACCCTGTGCTCCTGGTAGGATGCCTATCCCACGGTGGCGGTGGCAGCCACTCCGGCAGACACTGCTGTTGACCCTGGTGGCACTCACAGCCCTGTGGGGAGCAAGAAGCAAGTTAGCACCCACCCCAGGGGGAATGGCATCCTCTCTCCAGGGGAGCCTCGGGGCAGCCTCCACCCCAGAGGGCCGGATCCATCCCCCTTCCCAGCTCACCCGTGGTCCTGTCGCAGATAGCGGTCCCCTTCTCATGGGCGAGGTTGAGCCGGTTCTGCTCGGCGGCGATGCCGTTGGCCTCGGGACTGCTGCTGCGGGCAGGACTGGGGGGGCGCAGCGGGGGCTGCAGGTGGAAGGCCACCTCCAGGTGCTCCTGGGCCAGGCGCAGGTGCTCACGCAGCCGGTCCAGCTCGTGCACCGGGGGAGCTCCAGCCAGGGCGAAGCGCCCCTGGGCCAGGCTCTCCCGGTAGTCCAGCTTGCCATTGGTCAGTGGGGCTTGTGGCAGCTCCTTCTTCAGCGAGTGATAGGTGGGGGGGGCGCTGGGGGCTTTCTTGGGGTATTGTGGTGCAGGGCTGTCGCCAGTTGGGAGTGGGGGTCCATCAGACTGGCTCAGGGCATCACGGATGCGCCCCACACCAAGGTGCAAGAGCTCGCAGAGGTTGAGGAAGAGGCAGAGCCCGCTGACAGCATACATGATGAGGAGGAAGATGGTCTTCTCAGTGGGGCGGGAGACAAAGCAGTCGACAGTGTGCGGGCAGGGGCTGCGGTTGCAGATGTAGGAGGGTCTCACCTCAAAGCGGTACAGCAGGTACTGCCCGAAGAGGAAAACCATCTCCAGCACTGAGCGGCACAGCAAGTGCAGGACGTAGGCACGCATCAGCCCGTCCTGCTTGATGCGGCGCCGGCCATCATGCTTCTCTCCGCCCTCTGGGCTTTTCTCCTTCTCCACCTCAATCTCCTCAAAGATCATGGGGTCTTCTTCATTATCATCTTCTGCCTCCTCATAGTCTCGCCCGGCTCCCCGGCGCACCACCGGCATGCGCGCCCGCTGGGCTGGCGCTGTCCGGCGCCGCGAGGACTCCGGCATGCGAGCGATGCGGTGCATGGCAAAGCCCAGGTAGAGCACTGATGGCGTCGCCACCATGATAATCTGGAAGATCCAGAAGCGGACGTGGGACAGGGGCGCGAAGGCGTCGTAGCAGACGTTCTCACAGCCCGGCTGCTGCGTGTTGCACACAAACTTGCTCTGCTCGTCGTAGTAGATGGACTCGCCCCCCACAGCTGTCAGCACGATGCGGAACACAATGAGGACAGTCAGCCAGATCTTGCCCACGAAGGTCGAGTGGTTGTTGATCTCCTCCAGGAGCCGTGTCAGGAAACTCCAGCTCATCCTGACCAGGCAGTTGACTCAAACCCTACAGGGAAGGGGCAGGCAAACAGGGACTGAGCAAATCTGCATGCACCTCACCAGGACCCTGGAGTCTGCCAGCTGCTAGCCCAGCTCTGTCTCGTTCCCTCTTTCTGCACCAATGTCCCTTCCCTTACCCACAGATCCACAAACACAGTCCTGCTCAGGAAGCTGCCTCCCCAAAACTTTATCCCCTGCCCAGCACCGCCTCCCTGTGCTCCCATCTGCATCCTGCTCCTGCCCTGCCGCCAGCCAGGTGGGTGGAGGGGACACAGGGAAAGGCTGGGACATGCTGGTTGCCTGACACACAAATCTAGGGGAAGAGTAAGCACAGTCACAACCAGAGCAAACATGTCAGTGTAGGGCAGCATCAGCTGGGGACTGTGAGGGACAGGCAGGAGTAGAACCACTTCCTTCTCCCCTGGTGCCACAGCCCCACTTATCACCTGGCACTGGGCAGGTCCCCAACCAGCGTCACACCCTGTGAAAGCACCCACACCCTCCCACGGGGGTCCACAGGCCAGTGGAGGAAGGCAACACATGGCAGCCCCACTGGCCCATTGCAGCTGCCAGCCCCGAGCCCCGGCTGAGGGGGGCAGGTCCCCTGAGCAGCATCCCCTACCATGTGCTCATCAGCCAGGTCCTCTTCTCTCCACAGAACTCTCCCCTGAGGGCCAGCAGAGATGTAGCATCACTGCCTGACCAAACCTGAGTGCTGTGCGCTCTCTCTGCAGGACCCCAGCCTCCAAAGCCTGCAGTGACCAGCGTTTACAGCACCCTGCAGCTCCCCGGCAAGGGCTGGTGGGGGGATCGAACAGGAGGCAGGACAGTGATAGCAAGGGGCAGTGTGGGGCAGCCAAGGAATTGCACAAAGCTCTGGCAAAACAGCTGACACTAGAGACTGGGGAGGAAATTACAAGGACCATGTCACATTTCCCAGCCAAAGAAGACACAAAAGGAGACACCCACTGCCACCCCTGGTTTCAGCAGTTTGTGCATGAGATGATGCAAGCCAGGGCAGCGGGTGGCAGGGATGGCTCGGGGCAAGAAGAGGGTATGTGTCCACACAGAGGCCCCAGCATCCCCTGCCAGCCCCATGCCATCATCTCTGGCCAGGGCATGTTCCTGCAGATGATGACTGATGCTGCACTCATTCCACTATTGTCCAGAATAAGAAGCTCTTTTACGCTAGCTCAGCCAGCCTCCTGACCAACCTCACCTAAGCAGTAGAGTCCCTCCAGCACAAGCATCCATGCTGGGGACATGGTCTTGCTGCGGGAGGTGGCACGGCCTGGCACCAGGGACCTATATCCAGCCCACCAGGGCATGCATCCTCCTGTGGTCATATGCCCTGCAAGGTTTCACTGCTGCTGTTTCTCCCAAGTGTGAGCCTCTCTCCCTCACCACCTCCCTGGAAGGTGGATACTTTGTGTCTGCCTTTACCCTCTAGTCTCTAGCAGAACACCGGTCCTGGCACCAGGGTGAAGAACGAGGTGAAGGGACCAGGCAGGAGGACAGTTCCAGGAGGTAGCAAGCCCAAGGAAAGGAAAAACATAGCTTGACAGTGCCATGGTGGCCATGGAAGTGTGGCATGGGAATGGCTGCCAACGTGGGATGGCAGCAGCAGAGGGCATGGCCAGGGCAGCACAGAGCTATCTGCACCCTGTCCCCCACCCTCAGCAGGTGGCCAGAGCCCAGTTTTTGAAGCGGCACAGCCATCCTGGGCCTCCCCGCCACACTGGGAGTCAGGACTAACACCACATACCTTGGCTGGGCCCTACACCTACCCCTCAGCCCTACCGACTCCAGTCCCCCCACGTGGGGCTCCCAATCCCCTCTGCCCCCGCCTGCCCTGTCTGAGACCCCCAGTCTCCCCTGCGCAGAGGCACAGCAGCAGGCGTCCCACCCTGGGGCTCACCGGCCCCTGCCCATCCAGGGACCGCTGTCCCACTGACCCCTGCCGCTCTGGGGACCCAGCTCTCAACCTCGGCCTTCCCAGGGTCCCCGGTCCCACAGACTCCAGTGCCCCGAAGGCCTCCTGCCCAGCTGCCCTCGTCTGTCCGAGACCCTCATTCCCCCGATCCCTCCCGCCCGCGGCCCCAGCCCACGCCTGGGGCTCCCGGGGTACCGTCACCTGCCTGGCTGCCTTCCCCTGCCCCACCGCCCCGCTTCCACCCGCAGCCCCA
>VYXC01008361.1:34908-98865 GCA_013397175.1 Platysteira castanea
CCGTCCCGGCCCGCTCCGGCCCGTCCTGCGCCCGTCGGGCGGTGCCGCCCTCGGTCGTCGCCGCCCGCGGCTTGGGAGGCCGCGCAGGGCTGCGGGCAGGGGCCGGCGCCGGCCAAAACTCGCCCCCGGGCGACTCCCACCCCAGCAGCTCCGTTCAGCCCCGCTGACCGGACCTCTCCCTCCGCCCGGGGGGCCGCTCCCGGCAAGCGGCGCGAACGGAGGCTCCCTGCCCGCCGTGCGGGGGACGCTCCGAACCGCGGGTGTGGCTCAGCCCGCGGGGTGTTCAGGCATGAGTCCGGCAGCAGGGTTAGAGGAGGGAGCCGCCGCTCCCTCCACTAACTGGCCACTCACTTTGCACTGCTAAAATTGGCTGTGTGGGAATTTTGTAGGGGCTGAGTCTCCACACTGGGCCAACCACACCCATTGTTGTGAGTGATTTTGGTTTTCTTGGGCCAGTGGTGTGATGTGGGGTTGTTGGGCTATTGAACTTGATAGCTTTGCATTGCATTGCTGGCCTAGGGGGGCCGGGGTCATTCATAACAAGCCCCTTTCCCAGCTCCCTCAGCCGCTCCTGGGGCTCCAGCCCCTCCAGGTCTCCTGTCATGGGAGACCCAAAACTGGACATAGCCCTCGAGGGGCCTTACCAGTACCCAGCACCGAGAGATCTCAAATCCTTATGACAGAAACATGGAATTAAACATTGGAAACAAGGAAAGGACCTTAAAGATCATTTAGTTCTAACCCCACTGTAGGGAACTAGTTCCCAGCGTAAGCCTCTGCACTGCCGAATTAGAATGTTAAAAGAGTCAATCACCAGTTAATTGTCCTATCCTTATCTCCCTAACTGTTGTAAATTACCCTGATTGTTGTACTCCCTTTTCCCTTGGGCTTCGCCTTTGTGTTCGCTGCTTCCCAAAATGGTGCCCGAGAGGAGGCGGGTGCATGCAAATAAGAGAGACCCTCGGCACCATGGGACCGTTTTGAGAAGAAAAAACCCCTCGAACAACGAGCCGTCAAATAATCTAAAGACTTAAACGACACCCAAGGTTGGGGAAAAGGTAGACACATCGTCTAATCCTGACTTGGGCTCTTGTGCCTGTCACCCTGACCTATAGGGAACTGGGCTATGTGTGGACCCCAAGAAGCTGAAGTTCACGCCCAGGGTAGGGCGTTTGAGGAGATTTCGATTGTGTAGTTCGCCACAGTATGTTCGTATAACGGGTATGTATATGTACTTTTTCTCCGGATTGGCAGTGGGAGCTGCGGCAGCATGGCTGCATATCGTTGGGCTCCCTAGTCAATTGATTCTTTTAATGAAGAGCTGAATCTCAAGAAAGGCGGAAGCCGTGTCCATGTCACCCGTGACGTCCGGGGCCCTGTCATGTGGGGATGAGGAGGGATGCCGAGCAGTGAGCAGTCTTGCACAACCCGATTGCACAACCCGAACAGTCATGCAGAAGCTGGTGTCTGTGTAAGCTCACGAAGCACTGCTTCTCCTTACTGAAACACGTGCTCCTTCTGCAGAAGGGTTTTTTATGAACTGGCACTCTGCTGCTGCACTGGGCCTGGCTGGAGGAGGGCTGAGGCCATGAGGCTGGGGCAAGGAGAGGTATGGGGATTGTGGCTATCACAACTAGTCTGGGGTTTTGGTTATTCTGCAGCAGCCCTGCTGCTTCCCTAAATCAGCAATGCCACCATGGCATTTTACCAGCACCCACACAGCCTGGGCACAGGCTTTGTGCTCTTACATGGAAGGGCAGCTGGAGCCGCCCAGTGCAATGTTCTGTACCCTGATAGAGATGCAGGTGTGTGTGCAACAGGCTGGGGGAAAGGGCCCTGCTTTGGGCTCTTTTGCTCACTCCTTCCTTCGCCCCTGCTCGTGGATGGGTCAGTCCCAGGTGACACCTTAAGACCTATGGAGGGAGAGCTGCAGCAAATGGAGGGGAATTTGACCAGGACATGAAGAAATAGTTTCCATTGAATCCTGTTCTCATGCATGCAACTGTGGCATTAACATTTCTGTAAAGAAAAAGTGCATTCCAGATCTAGCACAGACACTCTGGTCACAATCTCCATCCCAGGCCAGGAGAAACAAGAAGAGGTGGATGCAAGGAGACAGTAAGCCAAGCACAGAAACTCAAGCTTTTGGAAGAACATAGGGAAGCTTTCAGGTCCAGAAATTAAACCCAGAGCTGCAGGGAGGTGGCACCTGCAGTGTAGAGTGGAGAAGTGGGAATAGGGCAGGGGGCTGCCAGCATGAGTACAGCATTCCAGCATGCTGTGGAGGTCAAGCAGCACATGTTCAATCTCCTGCTCTTGCCTGGCACTTAAAGTGACTTGAGACTTTACCCACAGTAACCACTTGTTTTCAAGTGTTTCCAGCCTGGATAGCTCGCCTCCAGCCTGGCTTCAACCCCAGGCAGCTGAGCAGTTTGCCAGGGGTAAGGGACCTATGAGACCCTTTGACGCTGGTGCTCAGTGCATTAAGAACAAGCCTCCATTTCACTAGCCTCACATTAAACTGGGGAGTGCGACCTCTGAGACACTGAAAACTTGTACCCAGAATGAAGCTGCTTTTTGCGCTGGGGTCAAGCACCACTGCTGCAGCATTTTTGCACAGCACAGCTCAGCCCACGCGTGAGCTGCAGGGCAGGGAGTGCCTTGGGTCACACAGCCCATGGACAGACATTACTGTGTTTGTCAGCATCTGGCCATTGGCATCAGAGCCCTCCAGGTTCCCCTGATATTGCCCTGGGTGTTCCGGACTCTACCCTTTTCTTAAGCGTACAAAACCCAAATGCCTGCAGAGGCATCACCCTTTCAGCCTGGGGCAGAGGGAAAACCCACACCATCCAGGAAAGAAAAACAGTAGACAAAGGGTGTTGCCCACCCTCATCCCTTTCCACACCAGCTGAGGCTGACAGAGCATAGTGGGCAGGAAGGATGTACAGACCAGCAATCTTGTGGGGTCTGGCTCAAAGATCAGCTTTGCAGAGGAAACAGGGGCACCGTCACCAACCACAAAAACCAGGATCAGCCCCAAAACACTGAGTCTGTAGGGCAGAGCCACGGAAGGGCAGCTGCACCGCCCAGCAAGAGCAAGGGGAGCTGGTAAAAGAGGAGATAGTGGCTGAGGGGGAGTGTAAGCAGAGGGATAAGAACATCCACTTCTGGGACAAGCGCTGCAGCTCAGGAGGGGCATGGCAAGAACTTGTGCAAGTGCTCTTTTCTCCCTGTTCAGGCAGAGTGCTGCAACAGAGGCACCCTCTGAGACTCCACTGCCAGACCCTGCCTTGGCTACCAGACACAGGGTGCATGGCCCCGTCTGGCTCTCGATAACAGCTTTTGTTTCTGCTCTGATCAACACAGCAGGATGGGCTGGGCCCTGCTAGGACTGCCCCTGCTTCCAGGGACAGTGGCAGTAAGGCAGATGGTGGGCTGGACGGCCTGGCTGTGTTTGCTGCGGGGTGACACGGACAGTGCCTGACTGGTGCCTGGCAGCAGGGTGAGGAAGCCAGCTCCACCCTCTACAAGCAGGGCCAAGCAGGCAGCACTGCAGGTAAGCAGCACGCATCCCTGGCAGCAAACACATCCTTCCCAGATTAAACAACTTGTCTGGCACTGGGACAGGGAGCAGACAGCTCTATTAGGAACTGTTTGTCCTGATACAAGACAGCTCCATAACTAGCTTAATAACCTTCTTCTGTTAACAGGCAGAGGCACAGTCTGTTGCAAGAGCACCAAGGGCAATGACCATGCCCTCCAACACAGGCTGAGAGAAGGTTGGCTTTAAAAGAGAGATGGCTTTAAAATAAAGTCTCCCCGCCTTTTATCCCCCCGCTTGATTATGCAGCACAGTGAGGGGAGTGGGGGGTACACGGCCCAGCCCCTTCTCACCTCTCTCATGCTGCGGTGTCCTTCACAGTTCCTGGGTGCTGACTTCTGCCAGCACCACACACGGCACTTGAGCCCAGCCTGCATTGGCTGCTCTTCCCCTGCCAGCCAAACTGGAGGGCAGCCCACAGGGAAGGGCTTTACACCGGCCCTGGACACTGCTCTGTATGCTGGGTAAGGATCATTGGCACCTTGGAGGGATGAAGCTGGCCAGACAGGTCCATGAGGAACATGTGCCCTTTGCTGCCACATCTCAAGTCCCCTGGAGATGAGGCCAGCAGGGATATTCTGCTAGAAGTAAATGACCAGTCACTCCAGTCACTAGGCTTTGCTAGTTTGACATAGTGCAAGGGGGCTGACAGCTAACCCACAAGCTAAGTATGCTTAAGGCAGTACTGCTTTAGAGGGCAGAGAGATGCAGCAGGAAGCACTAAAATAGCCAAACCCACGACTGAAGGCATCGTTTGCATTGATAACAGCAGAGTAAAGCAGGGCTGGTATGTGCCCGTGGAAGAGTGGTGGTAACTTAAGGCTTATGGCAATGGCCCGCCTGGGCCCACGGCTGCCTGTAGCCTGTCTCCAGAGCCCTGTGGTCACCCCAGCCTGGGAATCCTTTCAGCTACATACACCTTGAGAAGAGACTGCTTCAGGCAAGCATAGGCAGGGAAACAGAGGTTCAAACCAACCTTGCTCTGTGCTAGCAGCTGAGTGCTGGAGCCAAGTGCACCCAGAAAAGGAAAGAGGGAGAAGGGGCAAAATCCAGATTGTTTAAGAGCACAGCTGGGGGACTGCATAATCAAAACTGAGACAGGCAAAATATATCTGCAGCTTGTTCAATATATATACCACTTCCTGCAAACCCCAGCTCTCCTACACAGCCCCAGTTCCACATCCAGCAGTAAGATGCCTGCAGTGCTGGATGGTGGAGTGTGTCAGGGGAGCCCTTGCACACATCCAGCTGATGCAAGGAGACCAGTTAATGTAATCACTGCACCAGGTGCAAGAGGCCCTGCAGCAAAGCATTTGTGATCATGGAGTAACCACAAAGGGGTTAATCTGTAATACCCAGGGAAAAATGCTGGCAAAAAGCGAAAACAAAGCAAGTGTTTCATGAAGAGGCAGGAGACAGGTTGCAGCAGTGCACGTGAGCTTCCCTGCCAGCACAGCAGCCAAAGGAATGCAGAAAAGCAGGGAGCTGTTAACAGGACCAAGAGGCTGGTGCTGAGCTGGGAGGACAGACCAGCACAGACATGGCAAAGAGGAGAAGCAAATGAGTAGTCACTTCTGAAATAAAAAGCAGGAAGAGCTTGAGAAGAGCTGTGGACAGGCACGCAACCAAAACCTTTGGTTCTGGCAGTCCACACTTTGTCAGGCCCCTCAACACATACCTAGATACTGGAGTGGCAAAGGTGCAGCTTGGCTAGGATCAGAGAAAAACAAGTTCCAGGGATGAGTTTTCTCAGGGGATCAGCTTGAGCAGAAGAGATGTCAACGAGCTGGTCCAGTAACTCCAAATTTGACTCTTGTCTTTGTGGAAAATGCAACTATAGAAGGTGAAGACAGACAAGCTCCTTAAATGGAAAGATGATGACATAAACCCTTCTGGTGTTTACTGGCTCAGCTCTCTCAGAGTCCTTCCTCCAGACAAAGCTGGGGACTGAGCTCACTCCCACTTAAGATCTGAGATTCCCAAAGGAACAGAGAGCAGCAGCCATATGCTGACTGAGGAAGAGGGGAGAAAGTGGGATGCATTGTAACATCTGCCTCCAGACAGTAGAGATCTTGTCAACCAAGTCTACAGAAGGCTAGATAAAAATATCAGCCACTGTGAGCCTTCAGCGACTTAACTGCCTCTGGAAGTGACAGGAGACCGTCCAATACTACAGTGATCCCAAGAAAGGGTGGCCTTCAGACACAGGATGGAAACTGAACTTTCCACTCTCCTAAGGCTATCAGGATAGCACAGATGGGTTTGAGAAGGAAGGGAAACTTTATTGCATCTGTTCAGGGAAGCAGCAGGATGCAGTGGGACCAAGTCCCTGCTGTTTTCTCGATGACAGAAACTGAAGCCATGGACACAAACTTTGGGCATGTGGAAAGTTTGAATGTTGTAGAGACTGCTGTAAAGAGCTGCCATATCCAATATCCAAAGAAAACAGGCAACAGGTCACTGAATGTCAAGTATAAAACATGTCTTTATAAAAATCAAGATCATATTGACATAAAATACAGGATTGTCACTAAGAATTGAACAGTCAGAAAACTTGCCCTGAAGCTGTGGGTTAAACATTCATAGGAAGACAGAGACATTGCTCTGGGAAAAGCTACCATCAGTAAAGGTCCCTGCTTGGGGTATGAGATCCCACCTGTCAGCACCTTAATGTAACAGGTTCATTTCTACCCACCCCCACAGGGAGCTTCAACTGCATCAAAACACCACGCACACTATCTACCTTTGCTCTTCACTGGGCAGGGGCAGAGACTCTCTGACATAGCAAGCCCTGGCCAGGCAGCAGCATTTTTTGAGCTGCATTTAACTCTGTGCAGGAGAGGTTGAGACAAGGTAAAACCTCGTACAGGGAAGAAGCTAGAGGCAGGCACTCCCACCTCCACAGCCACACCAACAACAGCTCCTGAGAGAGGCAAGCCTCTGAGAGCCTGTGCAATAAGCAGCCAGTAAGCAATGTGCTGGAGCTGGAAGGCCACAGGATGCCCACCTGAGGGCAACTGTCAAAGGAGAACACCACAACCAGTACCTGGTGTCAGTCTAATCCTGTTTAGACCTTGTTCCTTTGTTGCTGCTTGGAAGCCAGGCAGGTGGAGAAGATTAGCCTAGCAGCCCATTGGCACCCACCCTGAAGAGGAAGGGGAGAATGGCCTGAACCCAGCGAGATGCTAGGGAACCCTTGGGACAGCACCAAAGCTAGTATGGAAGACCTTAGAAAGACATTACAGAACTGCAAAAGAATGAAACAAGGAAAACATGACAATTCAATAAATATAAGCTTTTATTACAATAGAAAATAGTAAAACTCATGTTAAAATAGACTCTTGCTTTTGGACTGCTCAGAAAAAGCCTAAGCCTCGCTTATAGCTGCTCGTGCCCATCAAGGTCCTGACCCCTAAGCAATGAGCAACACATTTCTGTGCTGAGAACCTCGAGGCTCCTTCCTCCTTACTGAAAGCAGTGAAAGACTACAGCAGCAGACTGAGCCATGCCTCACCCAGCAGACAGGTAAGGGCTCTCTGTGGGGTTGTGTACAACATGCTTCATCCCCTTGTGCAATCAGGCTCCTGTTTGAAGCAGGTAGCTTTAGGGGAACCATGGACAAGAAGGACGGAGAGGAAAAAAAAAATCATCAGCATATAATGATAGCTGTCCTGAGACAGTTAAGAAGGCAGCAAATGCACCTGCCAGAAAGACCATAGCACCTGACTGCCTTTGGGTAGCTTTATGCACTGTTACAGGGAACACTCTCCACCTTCTCCTTCCATGGCCAGTCCAGTGCAAGTGAATGACTGTGCAGTCTGAACCATCATGTGCTACCCTCTTACTCACCAGAAAGGGCCAGGGGCAAGAGTAGAGTGGAAAGCAGAGGCCACAGAACAGCAAGGTCATATGGGAGTGGGAGACACTTGTGCACCATTGCTGGCACAGCAGCACTCTTGACTTCAAGTCCTGCCTGCTCAGGCACCAGGCTCACTCCAGTGCCTCATACACAGCCTTCCGCAGCTCGATTGAGAACATCTCCTCCCAGGGCCCACGGATCCACTCCACCAGCTCTGCCAGGAGCTCAGGGCACTCTGTTCGGATGTGCCAAGTGCTCTCCACCTTCAGTACCTGGCAGGGAGGAAAGGGAGGGAGGCGAATGAGCAGACTGGCCTGACAGGCATCGATCAGCCCTGAGCCACTGTCCCCCAACACAGCTGCCAGCTCCTCCTAATTCCTCTGTGCCCTCCTCCTCCCTCTCTGCTGCCAGCAGTGGAGCGTCCCTTGCATGACCTTCCCTTGTGCTCCCCTGGCTCTGTGGTACAAGGCCCTAGGTTAGGATGGGAGATGACAGCCCCAAGACACTCTTGCAGGAACAGGATCTGAGCACAATCAGCCCCCAGCATCTTGACCCCATGACCACCTCCTGGTTACCTCATCATAAAGCATCAGCTTGATGTCACAAGGACAGAGGCGATAGGTTATGACATTGCTAACACTGGTGATCGGCTGCTTCTCCTTCAACTGGATGTTGCTCCTAGGAGGCATTTCTGCCTCATGGTCTTCATCCAAGGAGGGCTGCACCTGCCACTGGTGATCCTCCTCCAGCAGAAACAGCATGCTTCTGGTACTCAGCAGGGTCACAGGGAAAGCAGATGCCCCTAAAAGGATATGAGGGAATAAGAAAGGCTTTGCTGAGAGCCTGAGTCACCACAGAACCAGCTTTGCTTTCCATTCCTCCCCTAGGGAAATCCTTTACAGCAGCAGTAACTTAGGTCAACAACCTTATCCAGCTTCCTGACTGAAGAGGGGACCAGGGTAGTGAAATGTGGCTGGGCTTGACCAGCTTATCCAAGCTTGTTGCAGGAGCATGCATATATGAAAGACCACTGACCAGCAAGCCTTGTCCAGCCCATGCCCTCAAGTGAGGCAGGAAAAGTCACTTGAGTCCTTTGACCTCTTAAACAACGTTTTACTACTCCTTAGTTAAAATTTGGCAGCTGCAGCTCAAAGGCTGCCTTTTTTGGCCTGAATTTGTCTGGCTGCAGATATCTGATGGGTGGAACAGAGAGCACACATAAAGTTTAATACCAAGCTGGGATGCATCATAAGTATGACAGGAAGGAAAGAAGTTTTGATAAACGTTAAGAAACATAAATATAATCCAGCTATTTCAGTAGATGCAAATTAAAAGCACTAGAACTTGGGAATAAGTTAGATGCACAGTAATAGGGAACCATTAGCAAAACTGGCTGAGGTCACAGGGGATCACAAGCTGATGCAGCAATATGTTGCTTTTCTCATCACATCTCACTCTTGGGAATTAGTAGGACTATCAGAAATGGGATGTTTAATTAATACTGTCTACTTGGTAATGAGAACTCAGCTGGAATTGTGTCCAGTTTTGGGCACCATACTCTAAAAGAGGAGAAGATTGTAGAGTAAGAAAAATGCACTACAAGTTCTCCCTCCCACACACTATTTGTTCAGCTTGAGGGGACCAATAAATGTACTTCCCACAGATTCCTTCCAATCCTTACTCTCTCATACCTCCCCAATGGCCAATGGCAACCAGGGGTGCAAAAGCTGTAACAAATTGGTCAGAATGTGATTAACAGCTAGGTTGCTTTTTTCAGTGTCCCAAGCTAAGACAACACTGGAATTGTTCACTGAAGACTCAAATCCCACGTTTAACACATTTGTCCCTCAGCAAGGCCTGGCACAGAACCTGATGGACTCCAGCAGGCTGTTTCTGTACTATCATATCAGGTTCTGGACACCTGCTTCTGTTTTCCCAAATGAAGAAGCCTTTCAGCAACTCACACAAACCAGCTGTTTTTATGACCCCTCATCTTTCCCTCAGATCAGGGCAATGATCCAGCCCTCAGATAATCTCTAGCTTCTCAAGTTGTCATCAAAAACAGTGTGCAAGACCAACTGCTCCCTAGAGCCTAGACTTCCATGTAGAAAAGGACTGGGAGATTCCCTGGATGTACAGAAGTATGCTGCTATCCTATGCAACCCAGCACTAGGAAAGAGCCCTCACGCATGCCCCCACCTCATTCCACTGCTGGATGAAGGGTGCAGCTCTTTCCCCACGACCTGTACACTAAAATCACAAGCATGTAAGCAGACAGCACAACGTGTGGGACACCTGGCTACTGAGATCTCCTGTACCTTGGATCAGGTAGGCCAGCAGGTAGAAGAAACAAGTTTCATCTGCAGCTGCAGAATCTGTGGTCTTGGAGTCCAACAGAGGCCTGGAGGAGATACAACAGTGGGCTGATAAGGAAGCACTCTGTTTCCAGCCTAGGTCTGCTGTGAACTAGCTACTGTTCCCAGTCCGCTTGGGCAAGGGAAGGACCCTCTCTTCCAGATAATACAAAGTCCTCCCCCCCGGGGTCCTCTGACTACCACCTTGCCAGCCAGGAGCCAAATGCTTCTTGCAAGTAAGAAGGCTGCCCTATGCCTCCCACTTTTTCTTCCTCCATTTTATCCTGTTCCTCCAGAACAGCTGAAGTTGCTCGGCCTGGCTCAGTCCATGACACCCCTTTGCCTATTCACTCTCTGTGCAGCAGGCACTTTACAGCTGCCTTAAACCTCTAACATAGGCCTGGCTGCCACTCCAGTAGTAGTGCCTCCTTCTGTGCTACCCTTTTACAGCATCATGCTTCCCAGGGCCTGCTGGACAAACAGACATACCTTTCTACCTGAAATCCCAGCCCCTCACAGCCTCTTACCATAGCCAGTGTTGGGGATTCATTTCCACAGTGGGGATTTCCTTCACCTTACTTCTGTGCTTAGCAGGCAGTTCTTGCATGAGGTCTGAAGAGGGGGAGAAGGCAGGTAGGTGTCTTTTGTTGCAAACCCAAGGGCAGTACCTAACAGTTCAGGACGCTCTCTGCTGTTCAGAGAGGTGCTGCAAGTTACGCTGCCAGTGAGATTCTCCCCTAGCTTTTTTTCTGAGCTGTCGAGGCGTTAATTTTCAACATACATCCAACAGTAGCTGTCCTAATAGTTCCCCAAAAACAGATCTTTCACATCCTCTCCCCCACCCCCCTACAGCTCTACTCTTACCTGTTAGGGTCTGCAGGAACTGGTCACAGCAGCTTTGGTTCCGGATCAGCAGGTTGTAGGAGGCTTTTGGGTTCTCAAACTCCATTCGCAAGCTCTGGTGGCAGAGTCCCACTTCCAGATGAGAAATATCAGACAGGTAGTGAGAGTCATTCTTCTTCAGCCAGTCTGCAGGTTGTCCCCTAATCACAGAGCACAGCCCTCAGCTGCAGCAGGCTGCCCCATCTCCTCTCCCATGTCAGACTGCAGCAGGGGGTTTCCCAGAAGAGCCTGTGCATGTCACCACCCCTCCAGGGTAAGGGCAGCAAAGCTAGCACAGGCTGGCACTACCCAGCACTCACAGACCTGCTGCAGGGTCCTCACCTGATAGCTCTGGTGACTTCCAGCACATAAATCTTGAGATTAGAAGCAACCAGGATTGAGAGGAACTCTCCTTGCCGGCCAAACTTCACCAGGACCACCTAGACCACACAGAGGGTGGGTCACAGCCTTGGCCGGCCCCTTGATAGCTCATCCACAGAGAGGACAGACTCAAAGACACTTCAGCTCCCTTCACACCCCATAGTCTTTGGGATGCCACCTCAGTGCAGAACTTGCAGGGTGGCAAGAGGGACAGCCGAAGAGTTGTAGAAGTGGTGCTGTGGGAGCTCACCTTGAGGAAGCACTGGAACTCCTCAGCATTCTCCTCAAAAACCTCCATGTCCAGATACAGCTTCAGGCGATGATCCACTGACCGGAAGTCCCTCATGTTCAGGACACTGTTTACAGCTGAGGAGAGCAAAGGGCAGCAATGACACTCTGTCCACTGACCAGGGGCTGCCCAAGTGTGCAGATGGGCACCAGGGCAGCAGTGTCACCCCCTCTGCACACCTGCTTCCATCAAGTCTCTCCTCAAGACAAAGGGCCAAACACAGGGCTTTACAGGCCACAGGTCTCCATGTGAAGATACAAGGGGACTTCATTGCTCCGACACTTGCTTTTTTTTTCAGATATACAAAGCTTTGGTCTAAGCCAGCTTCAAACTGTGCTTGGCTGTTTAGTCACAGAAGGACACTGCTTTGCTGCTGGATTTGGCAGGAGGGCAATTCTTTATCACAAAGCCAGAAAGATATTTCTCATTTCAGCTGGTGTCAGCTCAGGTCAACTTTTAAACTCTGACTTTGATTGAGGCAAGGTTAAAGGGGCCTGAGGAAGACACCAATAAAACTGCTAAAGCATATAATTAGGTTTGTCATGAAATTGTATAACCAAATAATTTATACAACAGCCACAACACTGCCCAAGAGTTAACACTTCCCAGCAGGCCCTGTTCTCCACCAGGAACACTACACTGATCAACCGCTCCTCAGCTGGAACTTTCCACAAGCTCAGTTTTAAACTGGGACCTTGCAATTTGACCCCAAAAAAGAGACTGCTTTATTTCTCATACTTCAACTGCACAAGACTGAACATAGCCATCTTAAAACCGTGGTTCTACACTGACTCCTCTCCTGAGGCACAGCAGTCTTGAAGGACATCTACAGATCAAGAAATCAATGGGTTTGCAAATCAGAACTAGACTCAGCTGCAGCAGAGTCACTTGCTGGGCTAGACCAGATAACCTCCACAGCTCCTTTCCAACTTGTTATTCTGTAAATCGCAAGCTGATGCCCAGGCAAAGGCAGTCTGATGTGGAGGTGCCCCGCTAGGGGATGGGCCCTGGGAGTTGAGGCATGGTTACACGGAGTTTCCAGGCTCCCTGATGTTATCCTGTTCCTTATTGGTTATAGGTGTTTTCCCCGCCCCGAAAACTGTGGTTGTCCCATGATTCCTGGGTCTTTGGTGGTCAGTTGGTGCCTGGCCTGGCTGCCATGTGACTGGTCTGTGTCTCGCCTGGCTGCCATGTGGTCAGAGAAATAAAACATCCATGAATGTCTACCAAAAATATTGTTCCTGATTCTTTCTATGGGTCAAAGCTGCCTTCAGAGGAGGTTGCAGTCTTACCTCACTGTAACAATCTGTTATATCAGAAATCCAAAGTCCTTCAGAAAAATCATTTATGGACCTCCTGTCTTGCATGACAGCCCTCACACAGCCAGCATGCAATCTCTTGGACAGGCTTTGTCATCTGAAGCTCACAAAAAAGGTGAGGAAAGCACAAGCAACTGTAGATCCACAAACCAGAGCCTCCTACTAGCATACCAGCCTCACACTGCACTTAAGCCAAAGAATAAATACAGAGAAATTGTGCATACTATTCTCCAAAGGTAATGCTCCAGCTGGCAGCTCATGGATGCCACAGGAACCCAGCGTGTCCATAACTGAGCAATGCAGCTTCCAGAAGACCCTATTACTCAGAGTCTAAGCAATAATAGGTATTAGGAGCTGACTCACTTTTCCTACCTTCAGGCATGAGAATTTAACAGAGAGGGGAATGAAAAACTCTGCTCATAAGACCCATATGTTTATGGCTGCTCGTACTTGATGTCCCTCTTCCCCATTAAACAGAAGGTAGTGAATCCTGCAAGCACCAGTGATAAAACCAACAATAAGCTGTCAACACCCCTAAACCCAGCACATCTTCCTCGTACTCACAGGGATTGAGATTCCACGTTTCCTCGGACTCAGAGTTCAAAGGGAGTGGGGAAGGAGTGGGCCCCCGAGAAACACTGTAATGGTAGCTCCCCATCAGGCTGCCCCCGTTGGTGTCTGTGTGGCTGAGGGACAAATACTGGCTCTTCACACTCTGCTCCTTCCCACAGCTGCCATCTGATCCATGGGATGTGGGATGAAGAGCGCCCTCGGGCTCGATGCTCAGTTCCGGGGTCCTGGTGCTGTTGCTGGTGTCCATCTCCGAACTGTCCTCCCCGCCGATGTAGAACTTCCTGCTCTCACTGGCCAGGACAGATGTTTCCTCTGGGCCCTCCAGCTGGCTGCCTCCCTCCAGCACAGAGTCTGACAGGTCCTCACTCGTGCTGTCGGCACCAGGCGGCAGAGGTGTGCTGGAGCACTCCTCTGAAGGCAGAATGACCACATGGTCACTGGAACAACTGGGACAGGCTATGGGCTCACCAGCTGCTGCAGGACCTGGGAAAAATTTCGTCAGGTATAAAGAAAAGCCAGAACAGCTCTACCCAGCAAGATTTTACTTCCCCCTGCCTCTTCCGCAAACCATAAACCCTGCCTTTTCAAGGTATAGTTACAGTCTGACTTGAGTAGCTTGTTGAGCAACTTTGTCCAGAATCATATCCTACATACGTCCCCTGACAAATCAACAGGAAATTCTGGATCAGTGCCACATGAAATAGCTCTGCTCAGATTTCAGGTGCCCAGTGTGTGCTGTGGTTGCAACTGAAACTGTATCAGGGCTTTGGCTCATGACTTTCCTCTAATTCACATCTGCAAGTGCTAACACCACCTCTGAAGCCCAAGCTCATGACCAGTCAATCCAATCTCCTTAGCCACCTCCATCCCCAGCGTGCTGTGTCCCTTCCCCAGCTGCCCTCATCCCTTCTGACCCTGATTCCTATTGCTCCTTTCACCCACACCAGGACAGACTCCCAGCTGGATCATGGGACTCCCACTACTCTGGCAGGAAGAAGAAAGTGTCCTGGCCAGGAGAAAAGTGCTGCAGCCAGGGCAGCACTTCTGTGTTCACTGTAGTACTTCCAGGATACTTTGTCAAACACCATCTTCTGAGCTAAGGCACTCCCCACTTTGAACATAAACCGAGCTTCGAAAAACACAGCAATCAGAAGATGCTTATTCAGCACAAGCCACATCTCAGTCAAAACACCACATCTAGTTTTAAACACCCAAAGAAAAATGTGGACAAATGGGAAAGAGTACAAAGAACAGCAAGAAACTGTATGTATGAGATATGACTGACAAGTAAATTATCTAGAGACCTGAGCTTATTTAGTCTAGAGGACAGAAACCAGGAAAAGTTGCCAGGGGAGAACAATGGCCCTCAAGTACAAAGAAAGGAATAAATTGCTCCTCCAGAGTGGCAGCAAGAGCGGGCTTAAGATCACAGACAGGAAGACTTAGGTTAAGGTTCTACTTGTTTTCTGACGTCTAACAGCCAAAGTTTTACCTGAAATACTGATGCAGATTCCCTGGAAGCTTCTGTTAGCAAAAGCTCTTTAGAACAAATAAAGAAAGTCTCTGGGGCAGAACTGACTACATGACCTTTAAACCCTCTCCCAGACTTCAGTTTCCAGCACTCCTCTGTTACCCCAGGCAACCCAGAACAGGAGTGCTGCTTGCTTAATCTTAAACCAGTGGCTTATTCCTGCTAGCAAACAAGGCAGGCTCTTCCCAGTCCAAACAGGCCAAGTGAGAGTTCATCCCACAACAGGTTTTAATTCCAGTACAGCCAACGCATCACCTTCGCCTAGACAGTCCATGCTCTGCACCCCAGCTGCCACTCTGGAAGTCTGCCTGAGCATTAGCAAACATGCTTCTCCTGGGCACTACAGCCTACCGTGATGTGGGGCAACTAGGGTCTCCAGGATTTTGGTGTCTCCAACCTCTGAAGGATAGGAACCTTGATGCCAGGGGACCAGGGACTGTGAAAACTCCTGCTTGCATTTCAGGCACTGGAGCTTCATGGATCCCTTCTCTTGGTCCTGATTTCGCCGATTCTCCTCAACAGCTGGGGTCAACACTTCAAGGATACACTAAAAGTAGCAGCACAGGGAAAAGGATGCTATCAGGCAGCTATGATTGTCCTAATACCAAGCTTCTCACATCAGTAAGTCTTTTCACATGCCTCACTACAGCATTTCAGAGTGTAAGGGGTGCAGGAACATTTCCCAGCTGCGCAAAACTTGCCAAGGGCATGGAGCTTCACTGTAGAAGACCAAGACAACCTGTTTTTGCAAGTCTGTGCCTGATAGCTACATACTGACAGGCTCCCTCTGGAACTCTGATCTCAAAGGCCCCATCTATTTGTGTCTTTCCTCTAACAACTTGTTTAAATGTACTTAAATAGTATATTGAGAAAAATGCTTTGATTAGAGACCAGAGTCCTTACAGCAGCTGTGTGGACATAGCACTGACACTCACTGTCCAGATGGCCAAGCACAGGCCAGCACATCACTCAGCACCCACAAAACATTACATTGCACATGCACAAGTAGTAATGATCACTAGCTTGACTATAAACTTTTCACCCCAAGAGGAAGAAAACTGCAAGACTCTCTTCTTGAGAGCACCCTTTATGCTACAGGAGCTCCACTGCCCATGGCCATGCTCACAGGGCCCTCCACAGGTCATCTGTGCAGAAGAAATCCTGACAAGCCAGACATGGGCAGCAGGTGCTCCTGTGCTCTGAGAACAGCAGCCCTATGCTGGCTGGAAGAATTCAGTGTCTTGCAGTAACACTGCCCCCTCCCCAAGCCTCCCCCACCTGCAGACACTGCTCCGGGCAGTCATCAAGCACCACATATTTGCGCTTCTGCCGGTCCTTGCGAATGTAGCTGAAGTGCAACGTGAGGACAGGGAAAACTCGCTCCAGGTCCTGCAGGAGACAGAAAACACCTGTTCTAGCATGAGGGAGAAGCTTTCACAGACTACATTTGTTTGCAAACAGCTGAAACATGGCCATACAAGCACTTAATTTAGTGCGCTCTAAGCAGTCCTCCACAGCTGATAGCATTTAGGCAGAAATGGGCAGAAATAAACAAACAAATATAAAGTTAATTAGTGCTGACAACACTTGCATTGAGTGCTCAAAAAATTGCATGAGCGCTCGAAACTTAAAACAGTAACTTTCAAGGCCTAAAACAAAGCATTTCAAACAAAACATCTTTTCATGAAGGTGTTTCAGAAGAATATCAAGCCACAAACATTCAGACAAGCACAAGGGGAGTGTTTAAGAATTAGTTGGAGCCTTTACAGAAAACAGTATTAGAGAAACCTGTGAACGTCTATATACAGACTGAATGTTAAAATCCTACCACAAGGAAAAAGAGATTTTCAAACTCCCTTTCTAAAGAACCACAAAAGCCAAATAGGGCTGGTAATGCTAAAGCATGCACCTAGAGCAGATGGCAAACTGCCCACTGAGCTGCCAGGAGCCTTTTAAACATCTGGGCTCAGTGCTGCTCTAGACGCAATGCAATCCACAAACAGTCCTCCAAGGCCAGGGTGATATCCCAGCAAGGAATGGATGGGAAGGAGGTCTCCACTTCATTTAAGTTCCTCTTGAGAAGTCTCTCACTCCTTCACACTGGAACAAGTCCAGCCACTGTCTTTTAATTCCAGCTTTGGAATAGATTTGATGCTGGCTTCTGCTGCATTATTGCAGGTAGTCTAAGCAATACAGATGCCATTAGAGACACATGCATTGGCTGGAAGAGATGCTCAATCAAGCAGGCTTTGCAGGAGCTAGAAAAAGATCTGCAGGATTCTCGACAGGAGCCCAAATCCAGAATACTGGCACATACGGGGAGTAAGATGACAAAGGCTCACAGAGAAGTGTAACTCACCATCCTCTTCCAGGTCAACTCAGAGGTTTCCACATTCTGCAGGCATTTCAGCTCCAGCTTGTGGAGGATTCTGGCAGCCTTCAGTTCCACCTCAATCACATGCTTAGCTGTGACTCGCAGGAAGATCCAGTCTGGCTCTGGGTCCCCTTCACCTTCTATTTGGCTCACCAGCACTGGCTGGCACAGGTCCACTGCCAAACAAGACACAGTACAGGTCAATACATGCAGCAGGCCTTCAGTCCTGCTGGAGGCAGGTCCTTACAATTCCCACAGTACTGGGCATCATGATACAGCTTCAGAGATAAATCATGTTTGATTCATCTATTCTATTGTCACCCAAGCCCTCAAACATAGCAGTGAAAGGACCTGTTTACCTTCTGCCATCTCCTCTTCCTCTCCAACCATTAGCTCATCTGCCTCCTCTTCTCCTCTCTGTTCTCCTTCCACAGGCTCAACCGGCTGTACTTCAGGCTCTTCCTTCTTTGCAGTGTCATCCAAAGGAGAAGAGGATCCTTCCTGGGATACCTGGGGCTTCTCTTGCTCTGCGTCAGAGCTCTCACTCTGTAAGTCCATTGCAGCAGGTCTGCCTGCAATTTCATCTGCAGAACGGCTGCGGGACATAACAGGTACTTGGTCATACTCCTCCAGGTGTCTCTTGTACTGCAGCCAGTCAGCACCAAAGCGATCTCTGAAGCTGGCCAAACGCTTCATCTCCTTCTGATGCTCTAGGACCAGACCTGCAGAGATAAAACTTGGGAAGTGTGGAAGTAGTCACCGGGCCAGAGCACTCCTCTTACAGAGGGCAGTTTAGCTTTGTTATTAAGGAAGATGACAAGCCTCACCAGCAGAGAGGGGTAATGCCTGGGGCTCGTGTTCTGTGTCACTCGGCTCTGAAATACTTGCTCTGCGCACTTTGATTTTTCCCTGGAATAAAAGAGGATAAAAGTAGTTGTGAGGAACTAGAACAATGAAAACAGCACCAGATCAGGGGCTCTGCCAAGCTGATGGGTTTATAGCTGTTACAGTGTAGAGACATACCATGAAACACTTGTCAGGGTATTTCAAGATTGGTATTAAACCCAGCCCCTTTCTAACACACAGCAGTGTAGAGGCTCACTAACCAAACAGTTAGTACCAGACAACAGCTCACTGCACGAGGCTTTCATGTCAGGCATCCCCTTCACCCAACATGCCAGCTACATGGCTAAGAAGCTCTGTCAGTCCCAGACCTTGCTTTTCTTCCGAGGGAGTCTGATGGCCACATTCTCTGCTGGCGACTGGCTGTCGCTGAAGTCTGCAGCACAGGAGCTCTCCAGAGCGCTGCGGTCCAGTGCAGTTTTCTCTGAGGTAGAAGTGTGGATGGACTGGGACACACTTTGCACAAGTCTTGGAAGGTGCTAAAGTAAGAAGAGAGTATTGACAGCTGAGTGCCATGGGCAAAGGTAACCAAGCCACAGCTCAGGCTGACAACTTTCCTGCTCGTCAACCCAAACTTTCACCATCTCAGTCAAAGCAGTGACAACAGATCCTGCCTGGTTGATTGGATTGTTTATCACAACCACTCTGATTTAACTCAATCTCTGCCCTTCTTAAAAATAGCAGATGGGAAACTGATAACTGTTTTGCTGACATGTAGTTCAAGTGTCAAGTACCATACAGTATCTGAAGAGGAAACAGGCAAGGCTCCAAGTCCTGCAAGGCTACATAAGCCAAAATAAATTATAACAGCCAGTTCCAACAATTATTAGGAATCAGCATGAACTGAGACAAAATGATCTATGTCAAAGTCAAGGCAGCCCATAAAGATTTAATAGGACACATGCCAATGCAAAATCCTGTCAGAGTTCCCAGCCTCAAAGCCAGTAAGATCAATTTTTAACAATTATACTTACCATTAGGTCTGAGGAAGAGAGTGGCTCCCCATTCAAGAAGAACTGTAATTAGAGACCCATTTGCAGTCAGATTCCATTTGGCTGGCACATACTCAGGACAACTTCTGCTGACTCCTATTCCCCTTCAGGCCACCCTAGGGTTGGGATCCCTGGCAAAAACTGCAAAGAAACAACCCTGTTCCTGCCTATCCACCACTCCTTTAGTTGTAGCTACCTGACCTAATAGCATATAAGGCCAGAAAGGACCATTGCGCTTTTCCTGTTTACAGATTTTGTAACTTCCAGAAACGTATCCAAGACAGTTTGCGGAAGAGATACAATAGATTATTCTATAACAACTCAAATTGTTTTGAAAGGTACTCACTTTCACCTCAAAACCTGTATCCTACTTCTAGCCTGAATCCACATAGTTTCCAGTAACTTGAGCTCAGTGAAAGCTTTGTCCAAGATGCAGTTTGAAGACAATGAATCCAGCCATTTGCCACTAATACGAAGGGCAGACCAGCTTTGGAACACCTTTGACCCTTGCAAGTAAGTTTATTTTGCTAAATTGCCAGAACACTGGTTTTGCTGGCTTCTTTATTTGAAATCAGATTACGAAGAACTGACCTAAGCACTGGAGTGCAAGGGAGCAGTGATGACACCTAGTTGGGAGCAGCGATGGGGGCAAAGAGGTGGCCATGGCTGCCGAAGTAGTACATACTCAGGTAAGGTGCACCAAGACTGTGGGTTCCTTCTCTGCACAGTCCAGCTACATCATTACTATCTAGCAGGAACAGAGTAAAGTTCCATCAGTGAGCAACACTGAAGTAGTAGACAGTGAAGACATATTAAGATCTGAGGTGCTGCAAACCTGAGATCAGTATTGAACTCTGTCCTGGCCAGCACACCACATAATAATTTAAGGTTAAACTACGCTACCACAGGGAGGAGAAAAAAAAAAAAAACCCCAAAAAAAACAAACCCAAAAAAAGCCGCCACAAAACAATCACCGCTGTTAGACTACTGGAATAAATCTGCAAGTTTCTTTTCCCTCATTTGCCCCTGAGTGTTAGAACACCCTGTGCCTTAAACAGCAGGGGTAGAAGGCATGTAGCTAATACTCACACTGGAGAAGGCTGCCCTGGGAGACACATGAACAAGGGCTGCAGAGCGGTGGTTTTGATGGAACCATATCGGGTTTCCCTCCAAATGCAGCTGGGTGAGGGAAACAGACAAGTTGTTACTAGAAGAAATGTTCTATACCCCAGTCTATCCTGCTTGCAGGCTTCAGTCTCCCTCTCTGCTTCAAGAAATATCCTTGCAGTTATCAAGCCAGGAAAGGACTAGGATTTTACAACGCTTCCTGAAATCAATTTAGCAAATAGAGAAGGAGATTAAAGTACCTCCTCCTCATGACCTAAATCATTATGAGCTTTTTAGTAGTGACTCTGAGAAGTGTTGAAACAACAGTCCTTTGCAGGCCCAGAGAAGCTGTAGATGCCCCATCCCTGGAGGTGTTCAAGGCCAGATTGGATGCAGCTTTGAGAAACCTGGTCTAATGGAAGGTGTGTCCCTGCCCATGGCAGGGAGGTTCGAACTAGATCTTTAACTGAAACCACTCTCTGATTCTATGGTCTTCTTTCACAAGCACTATAGTGACTGCAGTGCTCCTCGTTCAGACTTCTCTGAACACACAAATCCACAACAGGATCATGGGAGGAACTTTACTGAACTTGACTTGAGTGTTAAAATCAGAAAGGACGAGCAAGGAAATGGGGATGAATACATGAAAAAAAGTTAGCTTGAGCAAGGGTCACTAAAACTGAAGGCTGAAACACAGGTGTCTAAGGCTCCCCCATAAGCTTCCTGCAATAAAATTAAATCTCAAGAGTTGAACTTATCTTTCAAAACTCTCTTGTTACTACCAAGTCTCCATCTTGCACACCCTCACCATGAAATCCCTAATCTACCAACCCATCAGGCTTTATGCTTACTTTTTTTAAATAGTGCAGAGTGGACAGTGGTGCCAACTGGGCATGTTCCAGCAGCAGGTTATAGGCCACATCCAGGTGCTGCAGATTCACAAGCTGTTCCACCCCTGTAAACAAAGCAAGAAGCCATCAGCATGCTAGAACACATAACTTAGGACCGTCCCCCAAAACTGAACCCTAGTAAAAATAGTTGGGCCCAAGATTTCAAGGTCTATTCATTCTCAAGGACAACAGGAAGGCTTCAAACTCAGAAATGCTCCTCCCTTGTGGGCTCACCATTAATGCTGTCGAGCTCATTGTTGCGCAGGATCAGAGTGACCAGCTTGGATCGGCTGAAGATGCCAAGGCTTGGCACCTTGGACAGGAAGTTGTACGCCAGATTGAGGTACTCTAGTTCTGTAAGGGTCTGTTCAGAGAGAAGAGCAGCATTGGATCAGCTGGGACCTTAGCTCAAAGCCTGGCCCTGAACTCAAGACAGGGCACTAGCTTCTACCATTTTTTTGATCCTAACAAGGTCAACCAACAAGTGAGTTTGTTAAGACTGTTTCTGCAGAGAGAGTTCGGTGTTCACATTGGGAGTGGTTTGTTTAGGGGCGCTCAGCATCATCTACCTGCTTTCAGAATTTGCCAGGAGCATCTTCCTCTTTCCTCGTAAACTTTACTGGAGCATAGGAAAGGACTGGACATCCTGCCTCAGTAAAAGGAGTGAGCTAACAAAAGAAACCCTTTCTTACCTTTGTAAAGATGATGGTGAATGGTACCTTGTGAGCCTCACCAACTCCATGAAAAGCTGCTTCGTAGCTCCATTTCAAAGAAGCAGATCTAGCCCAGCAAAGCATGGATTTCATTGCCATTCCTCAGAAACACATGTGCCACTGTGATGGACTACCCCTTTTCTAGAGTAACTGACCGGTTTCTGAGAGCAGGAAGTAAATGCTACTGGCAGTTTGAACAAACTGAAGAGTAAGTTTCTACAGCCCATGCCTGGCTACATAATTCTCACCTACTGCACAGGTTACAACAAAGTCTTGGCCACAATGGAGTGCCCACCCTGTGAGGGGCTCTACATACAGAATATCCTGTGTGTATCAGTTCATTTACCACTCAGCCATGCCGGACTGCCAAGTGATAACTACAGCTAACTCTCTGTCTTAGAGCAGGTGAGGAACACTGCCTTCTCTGCCTCAGTGCCACTCGGACTGCACATACAGGACAACGGTTTTCAGGCTGCAAGCACTAGCTCTAAGCCACACCACCTCTGTGATTTCTTTTATTATACTTCACCTAGTAGGAACATGATGCCAATGACTACAGAATTTTAGCAGCATTCTTTGCATAGGAGGAAACTGGTGGTCAGCCCAAAATACTCACCGTTAAATAGTGCTCACAATCCTGAATCTTGTTGTGACTCAAATCCAAGACCCTCAGGGCATTCAATAATTGCTAAAGGATAAAAAGATACTAGATCAGATCCTACATCTGTCTCTGCTACAGCATGAAAAGCCTCTCCTGCTGGTAGAGGCCAGCAAAATTAACACTGCCCACTTTCTCCCACCCAGACCTAGCAGCATCAGTAACAGAGGGCCTGGCTCTTGGCTGTGATCATGTCCTCTCTTCCCCTCAGCCATGCAGGAAGGATGCCCCACTCACCAATGAGTCATCCAAGGCAGTGATTGAGTTATAGCTGAAGTTCACAGTCTGCAGTTCCAGCCATGGGAGAGCACAGCTCAGATCTCCACCACAGGCTGAAATAATTTCCTAGGAAGAAGAGAGGAGCCATTCCTTGGTGAGTACTAGCTGTTACAGTAAAAGCAGATGAGCAGGAGAACAGTAAGTCTAGAAGGTGGCTGACATACTGTGCTTTACAGACCTTGCCTTGCTTAGAGAGGCAGTGACCTTTATGGCCCTAATTCAAGTATGTGGAGGTGGTGGGAATCCCATGAGCAGATATTTAGAAAGAAGAGGAGATGCTTTTGTTTCCTACACTGAAGTGGTAATAGTTAACCTAATCTGTTAGATTTCTCAGGCTGAGAACACTGAGCACAAAGATTCATGCTAATGAAATAATTTTCAGACCTCCCTCAAACAAAAGCAAGATATGCACTTGTATTCTGATAAACAACAAAAAAAAAGCTCTCAAAGCACTCCCTACCATTAGCCTCTGTTCCCCAGCAGTCATCTGCTTCTATGTCCCAGAGAGAAGCCCAGAGGCCCTTGGCCAGCACAGCCCATGCTACTCAGTTCTCCATGGCTGGAGCTTGCCTTCATGTCTCAGAAATATGCTGGGCAGCAGTGCAGGTAAGACACTGGGGCACAGCATCTCCTCTGACAATAAGCTCTAATTTCAGGCTGCTGAGGTACAATGAAATGAACCTTGACTAGCTGCAGGCCTTGAATGTGGAAACAGCCAGATACACAGAGTTGTCAGACCTAGCTGACACAAATGTTGTCTAGAGCCAGAAATTCTCAAGAAGCTAAAAAGAAGACTACAGAGCACATGTGCATGCAAGCAGGGAATCCTTCAACACTGCCTGAGACAGTGTTGGGGAGTAGGACCCCAGAACGGGGAAGGGAGATGAAGCCGTACACAATATGGATGAATAAAAGGGCTAACACCATCTCCTACATCTTCCCTGTGTGAAGAGCTGTAGGATCAAGACAGCCTTTCTCTTGCAATTTACCCCACAAGCTGTGTAGAGACACTCACCTCCAGTGTACTGATACATTTGCAACAAGTTAGAGATTCCAGCTGAGAATAGACAAATCGCAGTCCCCGGAGGCAGTGTGGAGGGACAGACCTCAACTGCAGCAGTGATGAGAAAGTAAGAACAACATACATCAAAATACTACAGTGGAGGAGGAGATCCAAGTTTCATCCCAAGCAAGTGTTGCAGGAATTTAGTCTTAGCCTTCTAGGGAAGCCACAAAAGCCTACCCAGATTTCCGGAGCAGAGGCATTCTGCAACCACAAAACTAGTCAAGAAAACCCAAACAGCAAGACTCAAAACCACTCTTGCCACCTATACTTACTTCCAGATGCCGGAGGGACTTGAAAGGGAAGATCTTCACAGCAGACTGCAAAACACAGTCTGGAACATGAATGAGCTAGAGAAATGAGAAAAAAAAAATCTCATGTCAAACTTGATTTATGCTTAATTACCACCTTTCTGATGCACCAACTGCAGAACCTTGAAAAGGTTGTCCCTCCAGCCCAGGGGATCCCTTAAAAACTCTCTCCCAGTGCCACAGTAGTGGCATTGTTTCCCTGGCTCCATAGTACAATAGAGGGCAAAGAGAATAGCATGTTAGCAAGTGTGGTTTGCCAGCCCACAGAGCTCCTCTTCATCTCCCCTGCCCACGACTTCACCACTTTCAGCACTGCTGGGAGCTCTGACAGCTAGATTCCTCATCAGCCACAACTAGCAAATCTACTAAAGACAAAACTAACTGCTGGATGTATGTTTATCAAGCAACTGAGTGGAACTAGCATATTGGTGGGAGGTGTGCATGTGCATTTCACTACAAGAGACCAAATAAGGCAAATCTCAAGTAGATAAAATGGAAAACAGAGTTAGTCCAGGGCACTGCTAGACTGAGGTGCCTGCAAACCTGTACTCTGTAGTACAGCCACAGGCCCTTTCACCACAGGGCAGTTAGCCTGTGTTCATGTACCATAAAGCAGCTTATTAAAACCACCTTATGCTTTCTGCAGACAGTGCATAAACAGTATTTCTGGCTGCTGTTGAAAGTGAGCAATGAAGCAGTTACCACTGTAGACAACAAAGTACAACCAGAGAGACCATCTCTGCCAGTTACATATACATTCACACAGAAGTGACTCATCAGGTGCAGAGCAGACATCCCAAGACCTCAGCACCACTATTGCTTCCACAGCTACAGCCCTGGCAGGAATGAATCACTGCCCACTGCCTGCCAGCACTAATGCTGCACATTGAACAAGAACATTTGGAAGTGAAGCTTGCACTGGCAAGCTCTAATGGTCAGTTTTAGCAAAGCTTAGATGCCACTCTTTGTTGTGTGTCTTGATCATCACCTCTCCCTCTGCTGTCTTAAAAATCTGCCAGGCTGATATAAATTATTAGTTTCTCCAAGTAAACCAGTTATCAGACATCAGTGGGAAGCTTCCCCTTCTTTACAGGCTTGTTGCAGAGAGAGCACATTTTCTAGTTAACAGGAGCACTCACCACATCTTCATGATGGCAGTGTCCCTCCCTGCCTCCTCCTGCTGGGAGACCCATCTTTCTCCGCAGACTCTGGGCCCCACTCCAATCTCCACACTCACTACACTGTTACAAAATCCTCCCAACAGCATTCTGATACTGCTCCACTCTCACAGGGAAACATGTTTTTAAAGACATCATAGATTTTAGTGCTCAGCCACAATACCTTTTGAGCTCCACTGTGGAACCTAAAACAAAAACCTTTCAGACTTCCCTTTTCAGGCTCCTTCCACCTCTACTATCCTCCCAGCAGTGCCCCAGTGCTGAGAAGAATCATGTGCAGCCTCATAGCACACGCCACCTTTCAAAAACCTTTCAGAAGAATTCCTTGATCTGTAGTTTTATCTTTATTACAGCCCCTTTACTACAGCCGTTATTGTTAAAATGAATGAGGATATGTTACTAGAAATATCCCATGCTGTGAAACCGATCAACCAGAACCACTGCCCAGGCTGCTGAAATAAGCAGCAGCCTCAGAGTGTGTACATCTGACCCCTCTGCTCAAGCTCTCCGGCTCTGCTGCCTTGAGTGGACCAATCATCACTCTGGAAGCACTCAGCTGTGCTCAGGTGCCAGATACTGCCTGAATTGCTCAAGTATTTCAGGAAATAATCATTTTCCCAGCAATGATAACACCTTACCAAGGTCAGAACATAATTAACTCCTGCTGCCCCTGTTTTTAACTCCGAGAAACGTTCCTCTGAGTTGCATGGCTGATCCTGGATAAGCAGCTATAGACTATCGTGCTGAACCACGACTCCACACAAGAGCCCTGTGAGAGCCACCTGACCCAGGGAGCTTGCCCGTCAGACGGGGGCAATGGGCACCAGAGGAGGCTACTCTAAAGCTGTGCCTGCCTCCTGCACTGGCCGGCCCTGTAGCACCCCCGGCCCCGCTATGTACGGACCTTCAGAGAGTGAGTCTTCTGCAGGACGTCGAAGAGGAACTGCGCCTGGAGGATGGCGGCTGTCTCGGCGGGGTGCGAGGGCAGCGCCACGAACCCGCGGTTCTGGTTGCGGGAGCCCAGGTGCTGCTCGAAGACCTGCGTGAGGTGCTGCAGGGTGGAGGTGAGCAGCGTCAGCGTGCTGGAGCCGTCCAGGACGAGGTCCCCTGCAGGAAAGGGGAAGGAAGGGCCGGGCCGGGCCGTGAGTATCCACACACCNNNNCCCGCCGCCAGCGCGGCACGGCACGGCACGTGTCGGGCGGAGCGCGGCGGCGGGGCCGGGGCGCGGCGCGGCGGCGGGCGGCTCTCCTGCTCCGGCGGTGCGAGGTACGGGCCGGAGGGGGGTGGGTTGTCCCTGCGCTGCCCCGGCTGCAGCAGCTCCGTCTGGCTGCCCTGCCCCGGCCCCGTCTGCGGGGCGCTCCGGTGCTGCACGGTGCGTGGCGCGGTGCGGGTGGCTGCCGGTGCGGGGCATGGTGCATGGCATGGCACGGTGCGGGGCGGTGCATGGCACGGGGCACGGCACGGCACGCAGCGCGGTGCTCGGGGCTGGATGCGGCACGGCGCGGAGCAGTCCCGCGCTCCGCAGCGTACGGGTTTGCAAGGCACGGCACGGACGTGGTGCAGTGACTCCAGTGCCTGTCTGTGTCCCTGTCCTTCTCCGGCTGTACGTCCAGTGGAGGGGTGGCTTATTGTTACTGTCTGGTGCTGGCACTTCGTTCTGGAGTGAATTTTGTTCCATGTGTTTGTTTATGAGTCCGTGGACCGTGCAGACTCCCTCCCGTCTGGTACCCTGTGAAGGGCCTGTTGTGAGGGAGAGTCATGGAACAGACGATGCTTCAGGAGTGAATGGCTGTGATGGTTCATCCAGGATAGTTCAGTGGAGTATAGGATTCATTGAAATATTTAAGCCTTCTAAAGTGCTTGTGTAATAATACAAATTTCAACATAGCCATGTGGCAGAGAGATCCACAGGTTAAAACCTTCATGCCAGAAAACTTTGTGTGTTTACTGTCTTATGTGTCGCCTTTTCATTCTGGTATGTGTGTCTGTTCCTTGGCCATGACAGAAGAGAGGTAGGGGCTGCGCAGCCCACTCCTGTTTCTTTTGGCTTTGAGGCTGTGCGTGTCACAGTAGCATCCAAATGCTTTGATGTACGCAGCAGCACCCCTCCTGTTCCTTTCCTCCATGGACAGGCACAACACTATTTCTTCCCAGAAAAATCTTCCAAGGCCTCTAATCCTTCTCCTTTGTGAGCTCTTCCCGTCTGTGTCTTTCAGCCAGAGTCTCTTCTCCTCTCCTATCCTCAAACCAGCTTTGCCCCTGTGGCTTTATCCCTATCTTAACATCCATTCCTAGTCTAGACACTCCACAGCTAAATTATTCTCAGCCGATGGCCAAGGGATTAAGCAAGAGCTGTGGAGATGGATGTGGGTCTTGATGGCTGTCTCCATGCAGCCCCTTGCCCACGGAGCTGGGGCAGCCTGCCTGTAGCATTACTCATCTTTATTGCGAAGGGACAGTGTGAACTGCTCGCCTCAGCCCTCAAAGATGTGCCAGATCGTGTTTTTCTCAGCAAAACAGGAAAGCACGGGCACTGTGAAACAGCCTTTGGGGATAAGGGGGAGCCCCGCTGGAGTCCCTGTGAGCAACATGTGGGAGATGCTGTAGCTACCAGCATTGCAGGGACATGTCTGCTCACTTTCCTTCAGAATCTGTTAAGCCTAGATGGTCGGTACGATGGTCAGGATAAGGTGTAGCGATTTATGTGAGCCAGTTCTGTTTACTGATGTGCTTGTGGAGAGAGCAGGGTTGTGTGAGTGCACACAGGTTGGCAGGCTGTGGATTTTTCTGGCCTCCCTTCGAATCTGGCCTGCTGGTATGATGCTTCTATTACTGAAAATTACCTCTAGCGGGAATGCTGAATCACGTACTCCCCATAACCAGGAGATACAGTAGGATGAAGGTATCAGTCATTTGCTTTTCTTTTGTGGTGTTTGCTTTTTTAGTTTCCCGTTTTGTCTTGTGCTCGTCTTATGGCAACCCAGGCAGTGGTGCCAGCAGGCTGGGCACTTCAGCATGGTGCTTATTAGCAGAATTCTCCCTGATACTCCTTTTAAGTTTATATTTTAAATTTTAATCCATTCCTAAGTCTCATTATGAAGGGCTCACACAAAAAAAAAAATCTTTAGTTGTGTTTCACACCCCTGGGATCTTTCCAGACTGCTGGTTTGTCCCCTCCCCATCTTAGTCATCCCATATTGTGCTAGACAAAATTAGCTCCTAACCTTTCCTTATAAATCAATCCCTCTGGCCCACTTGCAGTTTTTTTTGCTCTTCTCTGAACTCATCTGTTGAGGGTGATAGAAACGCCAGGCAGGATCCCAGTAGGTGTCCATCTCGCCTTCCTCCAGAGGTGGCACAGAGTGAGGGGCAAGTGGCCTCTAGTGGCCGTGGCCAGCCATCAGTGTGCGGAAGGGGAGCACCAGTGCTTTCAGGCTATGGGCTCTCCATTCTTCAGAAACAGGAGAGCTGTTAGGGTTGGAATCGAAGAACACACCTCTCATCCTCACCTCTCTCTCGTCCCCAAAGCGTCAGAGGTTTCCGACAGCTGGGCCCCAAGTCCTGCTGGCTTGGGGTGCCCAGACATCGCATCCTGCTTTCACAGGGTGGTGAGTGGGGCATTGATGGAAACCCCGTGAGTTTCTCCCAGTCCCTCTGAAATTTCAAAGCAAGTCCCCAGGGCTCTCTTACTGCTATTACAACTATCTGGCTTTTAGCTGTTCAACCTCATTAGAGTGATGGCTTCAGCATAATTCTGAATGCGCTGCTTTGATGGGTAAAGAAAGACTAAGTGCTGGATTTTCCCTCCCTTTTAACTTTGTTTAGACAGTCAGGCTGTAGTTTTAAACTCAGTGTAACACCTTGCAAAGCTGTTGTCAGCAGAGTGTGTTGCACCCAGCAGTTCTCCAGCATGTGGGCTTCCTCCCTCCCAGAGCATAAAATGCCCCTGGAGCCTCTGCCTTGCTCCGGACATACCTGAGCTTGACCTGAAACAAAGCACATTGCTTCACACCACTGCTGATAGTTTTTAGTTTACTTCAAAGGCCCCATAAGGCATGTTAGTGGCACAGAGGTGAAGCTGAGCATTAGCATTTCTTTTGTTGAATTCCCTTTACCATTTTGCTAGGTTTTAGGGATTCTGACTCTACAGGTGCTGCTGTCCAAAACCCCATTATCTTTTTACTCCCTAAGTTACAGTGCTTGCAACACAGTTTTGCAGGCAGTCTGTAGTTACGATTGTTCTGTTCCTTAAAAATGTCCAATCCTTTCTTTAACGGCAGTGATGCAATGGCCCTGCAAAGTGAGGTTCCCCTGCCAACTCTTCCCACCTTCCCACTGGACTAAAATGTTCCCTGCCTTCAGTTTCAAATGTACTGCTGTTTGTTTTCATGGAATTACACCCTTTTCTTGAATTAAATGCAAAAAAAAGCACCATGTATTAACCTTTTCTTTATCATGTCTCCTACTAAAAGGCAACTCAGTATCTGCTTACAGATGATTTCCAGACCTTTCTCATTTTTTCTGCTATCTCTTGGAACCCTTTTGCTCTATTTTTCTTGGAAAATAGGTTTTGAAGTTGAAGATTATGGCTTAAGATTGACAGAGTGGATTGGGTGTTTTAATTCTTTTGTGCCTTGTTTCTTATGGCTTGGATGCTGCATATGCTGTTTAGATGTCTGTCTTGGCAACCTGTTTCTCTTGAGCTGTTGAGTTCTTACTGAGGATGAAATTAGTGATGAGTCCAATGAGGTGTGTGTCAGGGGTTTCTTCTGTTACGTTTTGCCTTGTTCTTGATAATTAAGAAGGTGGACCAAAGGAGCATCCTTCATCAGTGGTCAGATTAGCTCCTCAAAAACTTGCTTTACAGATGGCTCTGGGATTTTTGGTTTGAATAAGCTCTTCAGGTAGGCATAGTAAGCAGACTGTAGACCTTCTGGAGATCTTCAAAGATAGAAGGGATGATGAAGTGGCCTTACTGGTGTCATCCTTAGACAGTCTTTTGTGTTTCAGAACAATGTCCCATGCTAGGTACTTCAGGTGAGATAGTAAGAAAGCCCTCAGCAGATAGCCAGGACGCAGACTATAATACTTACTCCAAAGCTTTCATAGCTGGAGCATAGATTGTTCTGAAAGATGGGTTTAACTTCTCTTAATTTTCTTTGTCATAAATGCAACTTGTTACCAGAGAGATGGCCAAGCTATCCTCTGACTTTGCAGTTTTTTGCTCCTTGATGACATCACTGAAAAAAAATGTTTTCTTTTGCCAGTTTTGCATTCATTTGTATTCTACCCTTCTAGTTTTAATGAATATCCCTTTGCTTGTGCTGTAAGCTGAGGACACTTTGCTTCTCCCTGTGCCCAAAGTCCTGTGTATGTGCTTCCATCTTCTCTGTTTCAGATGAGTTTTTGGAGGTCAGTATCTTCCCAGTGCCAGTCTCTATACCATCTCTTGTTCTTCCTGGGGTACAGTCCATGCTCCTTAGGCTGTGCTGCTGCTATAGATGGTTTGACTAGAGGTGTTTCTGTGTCAGTCTGTATCCTACTCCTTGTCAAGCGTGGCACCTCTTTGCCTTCCTCACCTGTAGTTGGATATTGAGTAGATCGTTCCTTTGTGCTGCCCTCAGGGAGTTGTGTGCCCCTTAGCCCTGCAAGTGCTGACAGGGCACAGGTCTGCAGCCTGAAGGTTGGCCTCTTTGCCTGTAACTTGTCTTGCTTTGTGTGTGGCGTTTGAATGATGAACTGTTTGTCCTTGTGCTATCTCTGTGGTCTGCACAGCAGTCTCTGTGGTTCCTTCTGGCCTTTTTCGGGATCTGCCCAATTAAATCTAGGTGCCACAGGACCACTCTGCTGCCTGCTCCTGGCATGTATTCCCAGCACCTGATCTCTCTGACTTTTTCTTTCCCTGGTGGTCAGTCACACCTCAGCTTTGCACAGATGTGCTGCCGTAGACGTGGCTGAGCAGGAAGCTTTTCTTTCCCTTGCACAGCCCATGCAGGACCTCTATATAGCTGCTGCCTCCATTGGCCCCTCTAACCTTTCAGAGAAGGACAGGGTCCCATCTATCCCTGATCACTTGGAGCTGGTGGCCAAAGCAGCATGGGTTGGGCCACTTGCCCCTGCACACTGCTGGGGACAGGCCTGTCCTGGTGATGCCAGGAAGGTTCTCCAAGGGCCGGTGAGGTGACCTCTGGATCAAGAGCCGGGGGCTTGAGGGCAGTGGCCAGCAGTCTCCCACGACATTCCCTTGTCCTGCCCTCTCTCCACAGGTTATGCCACTCTCCAGGTTTGCTGGGTGCCTGCCGGTGAAAGAGAAGGGTTGATATTTTGCCCAGGCCCTTAGGTCCTGAACCAAAATGGCAGCTGGAGAGTCCCCTCCCGTAGGAGGTGTCTTCATCAACTTGCAGCAGGTGAGGTGGGAATCTGGCAGCAGCGGGGCTGTCCCTTCCCCAGGGCCCGTGCTCCTGCTGCCTGAGAGCGGGACTGGTGTCCTGGCAGCGTGCTGCAGTAGGAGACGCAGCCTGCGTTTACCGGGGACAGGTCTGCACGAAGGGTGCCCCGAGGCTGCCCATGAGCCCGTATCCTCTCCATGCAGACGGCAAACTGTGGCCCAGAAAAGGCCAGAGGTTGCTCTCTGAGGTCCCTCTGCTTTTCGCGTGCCATTGGGTTGGGTACGCAAGTGACAGGAGGAGCTGAGCAGCTTGAAAATAAACTATCTCCTTTTAGGCTGGGCTTGGGGCACCTGTGCTAAGGTGAGAGGAGAAGCAGTCTCACCCACAGATACAAAGCTGCTCCTAGGCCACAGCTAAGAACAGGGATGCGAGGAGAGGGATCTCTCAGCTAAAGCTGCCTTGCTCCCTCTTTCTGCCTAGCAGATTTGTCACAGTTGGGCCTCCTCCTGTTTCCATGGAAACGTGGGAGTCCACAACAGCTCCGCACTGACATTTCGGCTGTATTGATGGAAAATTTTACCAGCTGCAGCTGCTCAGGAGAAAGAAAGAAAGGCCAGGGGATACCTGGTGATGCTTGTCTCAGGGCATTTCCACCAGCAAAAGGCAGAGAAGTTCCCATTGCCTGAAACAGAAGGAAAATGGACAGAAAAGCCTGAAGAAAGCATCCAAGAGGAACGGGGAGTCCTTAGGTGTGTGGAGGGGAGGCGGGAAGGCACAGAGTGGTCACTGACCCAAGGGCAGCTCACCAGAGCAGGGATGCTGTTTCCCAAGGGGAAATACAGAGGAGGTCTAAGAATGAGAGAGATGGCAGACTGGGCAAAGGGAATACCAGAGGGCGGCAGTTAAATGTGAGAAGAGAGAAATTCCAGCCAAACAAAAGCTATGCATTTCCTCTAATAGGAAAAACAGGCACTGGCAGATTCCCTTGATACCTGCTCCTCAAGAGAGGTGTGGAGGACCACTAAGGTGTCTCTGCAGAGTGTGCCTTGGAGCTTGTTGGTGTGTTCCGGCACTTGGTTTTGAGCAGAGCTGTGCCTCTGTGTAAGAAATTATGCCCCAGGCCTGTTGTGTAGAGCCTGCTGCTCCTTAGCAAGCTGGCGCTATTGGAAGGGCAGGAGGATCCAGAGGGCTTTAGGGGTCTGCTGTGTTTGATTCTTACATGGCGGTTTCTGTGCAGGGCAGAGATCACGCAGAGAAAGCCTCTCCTGGTGCTGAGGACGATGAGGACTTGGATAAGACTTTGTCAATCGAGAGATTTGGGGACCTGATAAGCAAGTCAGCATCAAGCAATCTGGAGAAGCAAAGTCGCAGCTACAGTGAGAGAGATTTTGAATGTATGTAGGTTTTGAAACGTTGTACCCACTTCCACCCTCACCACTAGCCCTCACTCAGTCCCATGTGCTCTGCAGCCTTGTGCCAGGACTGCAGATTGTATTAGCCTGCTATTCACTTCCTTCCTCCAGAGCGTTCCCAAGGTGCTATGTACACACAGTTTAGCACCAGTGCCCACGGCCTGTTTCCAGTCTGTTCCTGTTTTCTCTGTCTCCATAGGCATAGCTACTGCACAGCCCACCCAGCAGCATAGCTCAACCCAGGGTGTTTGCTCACCTCCTAGACCAGTCTCCGAGACCTCTGCAGCTACTTCCCCAAGCTGAAATATCCAGTTTAAAACAATTTTTCTTCCATGTGGCTGCAAAGAAACATCTAGATATGACCAGAAGTCAGGCTGTCCTCCCCAGTCTGGAAGCAGATGGCTCCACTCAGACATGCCTGTGTATTTCTAAATAGCACTGAAGAATCCATTGGGCTTATCTAATAGGGAAAGGAACTGCAGAATAAAAATGGAGTGTGAATTTAAAGTGCTGTAGTTATCTCACCTGATTTCATCTGAGCATATTTATTCCTCTAACTGCCCTTTCATAATGAAAGCAACTGGTCTGCCCGAGCTCACTTTGGGTGTAAAATGAGAATGTACCCATGAGAGTGACCATAAGCTATTGCCTGGTGTTAGGTGGGTTATGTTACTCTGTAGTAACAGTAGTGAAGGGCAGGAAGAGGCCCCTGTCCAGCAGCCTGTTTGTGTGGCAGACACATAGCAACGGCTGGGAGATTTTCCCAGTCTGTGGCTCTCCACAGTCACGTACTGCTTATTTTCCAGCTTGGCTTTGATGGGATACAACCTTGGGAAGATTATGTCCCAAGTACATCACCAGGCTGTTTTCTGCTTGGCCACTCATTTCCAATGGCTGTTAGAAAAGCTTGCTAGTGAAAGTCTATTACTGTAGTGCACCCCAGCTGCTGTTTTTTGCCTGTGTCTTTTCTTTACAGAGGCTCCATTCAAATAACACTTCCCATCTGGGCTCACAGTCACTCGTGCACATGGCTGCAAGGTGCTAATAGCTTTGCTGTGGGTTGAATTCCTGTCCTGTGCCCATAGGACCTACCTGCTCAGAAGCTCTGACTGTGTGCACAGGTGTGCGGGTTGGCTTGGAGGACATGGATGATCTGCTTGAGCATGCATGGCAGAAGCTTTTTGAAAATTTAACTAGAGATTTGTACTCTTTGGGTTTGGGGTTTTTCCTTATTAGTAGGAGAGTCCTTCTGTTGTCAGAATCAAGCTTGTTTTCCTCTGAGGTCCTGATGCATTTCTGTTGTTTAGGACTACATCAACCCTGCTTATCAAAAGTTTTATGCAGTTTGTATTCAAAAAGCTGGAAGATCTGGTTAGGTCATTAGACTTTTAAAGATAACATACCAGCCCATAAAGGTGAATGCTCTCTGGGCTTAGAGATGTTTCCTGCCCTGGTCGAAGCCAGGAATTCCTAATATGTAGGCTCTTCCTTCTGGGCTCCCTATCCAAATCACTTTTTCTTATCTCTTGTATCAACTTCACCAAGAAATGTAATCAAACATCTGGGACACTAGTTTGGCAGTAACTTTCCATACAGGCAGGCAGTGCAAGGAAGGGAGCAGAGAGGGAGGGCAGGGACTGGATGCACAGGAGGACAGGCAGGAAGAAGAGGGAGGTAGGAGTCCTTTTGTGTTTGGGAGAGGTGCGTTTTTCCCACCTCCAGACCACCTCTGTGGAGATGTGATCAGTTGACGTGAGGAGGGCTGAGTGCAGGGGTGAAGAGAAGAGCAGTGCTCCCCTCTTCTGTGCCAGATCACACACTTACCATCACTGCCCTTCTCTGCAGCCCAAGGGTTCAGTTTCCTTCTGATCCAAAACATAAATGTTTCTGTCTCGGGCTGAAGTGAACAAGCCAGAAGGGAGAGATGGGCTGTGTCCTCACCAGCAGCTTTGTGCTGTTGAAGGAGCAACATGTGTATAGTTGGGGTCTTTCTTGCTTTTTGTGTTAGAAATTCATGCCTGAACTATCTGTGGCATGCTATGGAAGTACAGCAGCAGGACAGGAGGGTCTTTCTACCATATCTTGTGAGTGAAATAGGGTACACCTAGTTAAGCCAAAGAAAAAAACACTTTTGAGAGAAAAGTGTTTATAAAGAGCCCAAACTCTTTCCAATTTGCGGACATCTGACCATTCTAAATCTCCTCTAATCTTGCCACAAGCTGCTTCTTCTGAACCAGGGGGATGTGTGAAAT
Source organism: Platysteira castanea (assembly GCA_013397175.1). Classification (NCBI taxonomy): domain Eukaryota; kingdom Metazoa; phylum Chordata; class Aves; order Passeriformes; genus Platysteira; species Platysteira castanea. Next base: position 70,223 of record VYXC01008361.1, read on the forward strand.
ATCCCTGCAGTTCCCAAGGGGGGAAACAAGGAAGAAAAGACTTGAGAAACCAAAGGAAAGGAAACATGACAGCAGAACAATGAATTGCCTGGCTCTCCCAGGGAGAAGGTTACAGCCTACATTGAAAATGTCCTTTGAAGGTAGTTTTCACTATAAACAGATTTTGCTGCCATGTCACAGGAAAGCTGGGAAGGAACCAAATCAAAACAGACTGGAAACAATTCCTCAGGAAGAGCTGCTGAGCAACACCCCCTTGCCAAGTGGCTAGTGCCCCCCTGATTTCAACGGCTCTGGGTGCAGCCCTAGGACCTGTGCATCCTGCAGACTGTCTGTGGGAGGCTTTGTGCCTGCACATAGCCCTGGCAACAATGGCTTCTCTCTCACAGGGGGATGCTGAGCTTACCCTGTTCTCTGCCTGGTGCGTTGCCTTTGTTTTGGAGTGATGGCTCAGAAATGCCCTTAATTTCTTCTCATTCTGTAATTCCCATGACACCTAGGTCAAGCCTGTATGAATTTCTCTTTGTAGATTAGTTTAAAGAAAAGTCCTTCTGCCCTGTTTCTGTACCCTGGTTTTTAAGACAGCCTTCTAACTGAACCTGAATTTCAGAGGCTGGTAGATACATGCCCTCAAAAGTACCTGGGATGTGGACTTATGTTGCATCTGTACTCTTCCTGTGGCTGTGTAGGAGGAACTTTCTGTCAAAGCCTAGGGGATAAATAAGCTGCATCTATTCAACTCAAAGAAAAGTTATGCAGAAAAGAAATCGGGAGTGCAGGAGTGAGGAAAGGAGCAGTTTAGGATGGAAAAGACCTTTAAGGTCATCAAGTCCAACCTAACACCAAGTCTGCCACTAAGCCATGGCCTAACCACTAAGTAATGTCCCTAGAAAGTTTGTAAAGGGCCCAAATCATGCTTGTTTGAGGACGCAAGAAACATTTCCCCGTGTTTAAGAAGGGGATGTTGCCTCTGGCAAGCCCAACACAGCCATGCAAATGGCTTTTGGTGACACAGGGAGAGGGGTGCCTTCCCCAGGGCAGTGGAGCTGTGTTGGGGTGGTTTGCCACTGCATAAGACATTCTCCCTACCTAGCCCAGGCTGGACACAGCCTGCCGCATCACTGAAAGAGCTTTCCTATGTCCCTGCGGGCTGGTGGCTCTCCTTGCCCTTCCTGGCCCTTGATCTTCAGACCATGGTGTTTCCTGGAGGGGCGCCTGGCAGGTTCCTCCCAGCCTCTTCCTGCCCCTGACTCTCTTTTTCTCTCTCAGTCCACCGCCAAACCTCGCACCACATCCATCATCCCCTTTCCACTCACCTCCCTTCTGCCCTCAAGTTCCAAAAGAGGCCACCCCGTGCCAGCAGGAGGAAAAAAAGGAGGAGGAAAAAGAAGAAAACCTCAATACCCCCCTCAGAGGTCACCCCCACCATCCAGGAAGAGGACGAGGAGGGAGGAGAAGAGGAGGAAGAAGAAGAAGAGGAAGAAGAGGAAGAATCTGAAGCAGAGGAGGTCCGGGAGAAAGAAGTCTCTGCAGAGTCTGAGGCTGAAGCTCGTGGGAAGGGCACATCCCCTAAGCTGGAGTCCCCAAGCAAACCAAAGGCAAGGCCAGGACATGCCTATCTTGATGGGGCTTGGAGGCTGGGGGGAGGTGGTAGGAGGGTGCCAGCGAGTGTGCTGCTCAGGGATAAGAAGTTGTAGCTGTGCAGTATTGTGGGAAGAGTGTTTTTGTCCTTGCCTAGCAGAGATGGCCACCAAAAGACAGTGACAGGTAAGTCATTGCTCAGTGTGGATGCCGGGGTGCGTGTGCATGACCATTTTGGGGCTGTAAGACCCATGAGAGAAGATCAGTGTGTCTGTTCTTAGGGTTTATAGTATAGGGGGTGGCTCAATATGACCAGTCCCAGGGTGTGGGGTGTGTAGGGAAAGTCACTGTGGCCCATCTGGGCAGGATCTGTGTGCCAAGAGTTGAGGTGAAGGCTGTCTGCCCCAGCTCTCGCTGTCAGGACTGTTGTCTCTGCAGTTCACCATCGGCAGTGATGAGGAGGAGTCCAGCAGCGCCCTGGCTCCTGCGCAGTTCCACGTGGAGGAGGAGTGCGGCATCCTGTCCCCCATGCCTCGGTTTGCTGACCTGCTGCAGGACAAGGGCCCCACCTCTCTCCCCAGGTAGGCGAGTGGTACCAAGCTGCCTGCTGCTCTCCCTGGCTCAAGGTCGCTGCACAGAGTCTGTTCCCAGGGCTGGTGGCTGTGCTCAGCCTGATCTTGCCTGCTGAGTCAGAAGGGACATGGGCCTCAGAGGGAGAGCATCTGTAGCAAGAGGGCTGCTCTCTGGTGGGACAATCACTCCATGGAACTCCTGCAACCTCCCTGGGTCCATGGGATCCCCATAGTGTGGGGTTAGAGGCACTAGGCTGCACACCTTGAGTACCCTTCCTCCCAGCTAACTTGTGCTGTTGTGCAGATCTGCAAGCTGGGAAGCCCCAGGAGGGGACCGTGAGGCCATTGACTCAGGGTTAGGTCCCTGACACTGGGCACAAGCTGATCCCACTATGTGGCAGGGAAGAGAAAGAGCAGAGCAGGCAGCCTTCAGGTTTTGCAGGAGATGCCTCCTGGCCCTGCTCCTTCTCGGGGACTTGCTGGTCAGGGCTGGGCCACAGGACCCCAACCCCTGAGGGCCACTGCCCATTCTCATTCACCCTGCTTACTACCATCAGTGTCTTTGGTTCCTACAGCCCCCCTGGACCTCGAGAGCGTCTGTCACGTGGGTGGGAGAAGCGCAAGGCCTGGGGCCAGGTGGCGAGTGGACAGCGGGTTACCTATGACTTGAAGGAGAGGATGTGCATCGGCAGCATGACCACCCTGGAGAGCGCGGCGTACCAGCGCGTCCCCACAGACGAAGCCGAGGCCCAGATGCTGGCGTCCGCTGACTTGGATGGCATGAAAAGTGAGGCTTTACAACATTACCTGCATTACCAGCACGTGTGTCCCTTTGTCCCATGCTTCTCTTGCTCTCTCCTAGCAGCCTCAGGTATGGTCTTCAGCCTACCACAGGACCTGGTCCTCACCTTTCTGTTCCCCAGATCCTTCTTTTCCAGCAGTGCCTTATCTCTGTTGGCGTTGCATTGTCCACAGTGCTGATCCTCCTGTTTTCAGCATCTCTACTCCTACCTACCCCATGGATGCCTGTTCCTCCACCCACCCCACTGTCCTCTCCTGTTCAGGGTTCCCAGCATTTTCCTGAGACCCAGCTCTCTCCTCTCCTGACACACTTTCCTAGCGATCAGCCCTCTGTGTGACACGCTGCCAGCTCTGGTATTGCAGAAAACCTGAGGTGAGGAGCCTCCCCTCTCCTCTGCTCTCCTGGCAGAGGCAGCTGCCCCCTCTGGAGCGCCTCAGAGGGGGACTGCCCCTGTGCGTGGCACGAGGACGGAGAGAAGAGACGTCATGGAAATGCACGCTCCGGGCCCGAGGACATGGAGAATTCAATAGGTTGCTCTGCAGGCTGGAGAGGGAGGGAGACACCAGAGGGGAGTGAGGGAGAGAAGCGGTGCTGCACACGCAGCCTGGCTGTCCCCAGGCCACGGGTGCTGCATCCCTGGGCATCTGGCACAAGACCCCACGGCAAAGCGAGGACCCTACTCTGGAGGAGCTGGTGGGGCAGCCCCCCACAGAAGCATCCCTGGGTGGAGCCAGTCTTCCTGGAACCTCATCAGTCCTCGGGGCTGCTGCAGCCGGCACCTTCATGCCCCGTGAGCAGGGGAGCGAGGCACCAGGGCTGGCCCCAGGGCTGTGGTGAAGCCCCCCCAGGGGGGCAGCTTGCTCTCCACACGTCAGCCTGCCCATCCTGGCTCCTCATCTGAAGGCGTGTCATTCAGGACACCTGACCCCTGACCTTCACAAGGACAAAATGACAACCCTTCAACAGAGAGAGGAGCCAGTGAAGGAATCAGAAGGGGGCAGCAGCCCGGAGGTGGTGGTAAGCACCTGTATTCGCAACTCACTCGGCTATGAAGACTTTGATGAATTTGCCTTCAATTTTGAAGACTATGATTTATGGGAGGCCATCAGAAACCATCTGGGCTACCCGGGCGGGGAGCCCACCTGTAAGTACCGGAGCAGTGACCCCACGGTTGCAGCTGTAGATCAGAGCCCCCGGATACAGTCCATAACCCCCCTGCGTTTGTTGTCTGTACCCTCTCCATGTCAGGTTGGTCTCTTGGTTTAGAGGAGGTAGAGTCTGCCCCACTGTGTGTCTGGGGACACCAGAGGAGCTGCCTGATGTGTGTGTGTGTGTGTGTGAGGTCTTAGTACTGATCTGTTGTAGTGCTGAGGTGCTTTCCTGTGTGTGTCTCGCTCGAGCTCCAGAGGCAGCGGTGCCTTGCTGTTTGTGCTTATCAGGATGTGGCCCGTGCCGTGGCCAGAGAAAAAGCAGCTGCTCTGAGGTGTATATAAGGACAAAGAGATTTCCCCTTCCATTTGTAGCACAAGGTGACAGTGTGGTGCTGCTCTGTTAGCTGGAATTGGAGTCGAGGTGTGGATCTGACAGCGGAGGTGGGTATCAGGTTCTCAGCTCTGCACCATAGCCTAATTGCCCAGAGGAAAAAAAATAACCTAGTCTTTGTATCTGCATGCTTGAGCATGACTGTGAAACTAGCTGATGGCAGGCTGGCAGGGGTGCCTGGAAGGGGGAAGAGAGAAAGGAAGGAAGCAAGAACGGGAAAAGCAGGGAAGGAGAGAATAGGAATCCTGAGAGTCAGGAATGTCTTGCTGTTCTCTGCATGTGTTTCTATACCTGCACATCCCTTGCAGAGCAATCTCTGAGCTGTCTTGGAGACCGCACAGAAACCAGAGTTTCACTCCCATCTCGCACAGGGGTCCTTCCTTGGCAGATGGTGATAAAAGCTGGCCCACCTTGGGAGTGACACCGTTCATAGCCACGGCTCACGGGTGGTTGTCCACATGTCCTCATCCGGATCATGTATTAATTTTTCAAGTGATTTTAGGAGTGCACATGGGAGGGTGATGTCCCAGAACTAGTCCAGTAAACAGCTTTGCGCACAAGAGTGGGAAAGCAGAGTGATTGTAACAGGAGCTCAGGATGCCTTGGTTCAGCTTTTGGCTCTGCCACAGACTCTATTTGATCTTGGGCAAAAGACTTAATTTGCCCTGCCTCCCAGTCCCAGCATCATGTTCTCTTTGTCATCTGGTCCATCTTCACAAGCCTTCAGGGAAGAAATGTCTGCCTGTGTGCTTCTGCAGGGACCAGCAAGTGGGAATCAGCTTCTGGCTGTTACAGTAACAAGTCTGCTACTTGTTACTGTAAATTGATAGAGCATATAATAGTAGCAACGTTCAAAATAGGAACCTGGAGAAAATTGGTCCCATCAGCTGTCCCAAGCTGAGTGAACTGTAAATTAAAAGTGTGAAAAAATTGTTCCAGGTTCACCTTGGAAAACATGGCTATTCATGGGAAGGTAGAAGGGGCAGATCACTCTGCAAGGTGTGATAATGCATCACTTACAAAGTGGGGAAATTGGTCTTTCTAGCAGTTAACACGTTCATTGATTGCTACAGCTAATACTGCAGGTGCACTGTACAGTCAACTCTTAATTATTTCTGTATAATGAACCCACATTGTGGATTAATCCTGCAGAGAGGTATGGCAGAGTCTGTTTTGTCCAGAGCCAGTTCACCTTCAGGCAGTGCCACTTGCACAGCTATTCAGTCCATGGCAATGCCTCTTTCAGGACCCACTCAGACCCAGGAGGAATAAATTTGCTTTTGAATAGAATGGGGTCCTTGGTATCCTTGCATTCTTTTAGGTGTTTGGAGCATGGGAAGTGCTGGAGCCGGACACCTGGTTGGCAGCAGGGATGAGCTGTCCCTCTCACTCTGAACTTAGGATCAGCCAGGAGAGATTTGGGCTCTGTGCAGTACAGGGCAGTAGCTTTTTCCAGAAGCCAGCATAGGGTTGTGTCTTGCAGTATGTTGATTAGCATTTTGTTTAGTGTAGTTTTAAATATTTCAAGAGTCTGAGTTTTAAGTCTCTTTTTAAATATTTCAGGAGTCCAAGTTTTAAATCTGTTTTTTCTTGCTATAACTTAACCATTGGGGTGTATGGGCAGTGTGGACTATCCCTGTGATCCCAGGGTAGCAGGTTGCTCTCTAGTACTGATACAAGTACTCTGATGCCTCTTTCTGGTCTTCCTTGTATATTGAGGGAAGTGAAAGGAGGAGAGCAGGAGCTACAGTATAAATTGAAGGCAATTTCCTGCTGCGTTGGATTGACCAGCAAAGGCACTCTTGGGGAAGACTTTAACCAGTGCAAAGTTATATTTGTCATATTTGGATTTAAGCTGGTGGAAGAGGAACTTGTTCATCTGAAGAAATCTGACTGTGGAAGCCAACATGACCATCCTCTGGAAGAGACTGTAGGACATGCTGTGTGGGAGGGTGACATACCCGTTCATTGTCGTGGAGCTACCATAGGAATTGCTCTCTGTCCTCTGACACTGTCACTGTCTTCACACTCAGATCCTGGGGAGCACTGAAGAGGAGCTACAGCAAGAGCAGCACTCCCTGGGGAGTTTGGCTTCAAGCAAGAAGGACAGACCTGTGCCTTGAGCATATCACCATTTGGTCTCAGTCCAAGGTTCTGTCCTCAGTGAGGACCCCAGATTTAGGTGCTCTCTTGAGCTTGACTTCTATTTGGGGAAAGCACCAATCTGACAGAACACAGAAAGGGTCTCTGTAGAGCAGCCTGGAGCACCTCAGCTGCATCCTGCAGGGGACTCCCAAAGCCAGTGGTTGTCCTAAATTAAGACCAGATGTCCACCCTGCTCCTATGAGTTGTATCCACCAGCTGGCATCTCAGTAGCCACAAACACTGCCAGACAAGAGCAGCAAAGTAGATCTCTCCTTAGTCTGCTGTAGGTAGGGCCCTGGAGGTGTGCCTTCACTGATGTGCTCTGACCCTGCAGCACTCTGGTTCCTGTCCTGTCAGTGAGTGCGGGAGTCGCTGGAGGTGCTGTCAGGAGATGTGGCTTCTTGCTTTTTATCTGTCCTCCAGCTGTTCTCTGGCTAAGACTGGATGCCTGTGAATGCTTTCTAGGGCTCTTTGTTGAAGAATACTGTGTAATAAGTTGTCAGCACCATGGGAAAAGCTTGCTGTGCTCTGTCTTGCTGGGCAAAGTGTACTCTGGCCCTGGTTTTCCAGGGACACGGTGAGGAGTCCCAGAGTGCATAGGAGAATCAGAAGCTGCAGGGATTGGAGCAAGGGCACCAGATGCCAAGATCATCTGCCTGGTGGACTGCTTGTTTTATGCATGAGCTCATACTGAGTGTGTTGAAGTGGCTACTGTACATGCAGGAACTGAGAAATCCATGCGAAACTCCACGGAAGCCCCACACGTGCCCGGCTCCCAGAAATGTTCGTAGTGGTTATTGGGCAGTTATTGGCTCCTATTGACATTGCAGTGCAGTAAGTGGAGCAGGGAGGAGTCCCACCATCAGCAGGACGTCCATCAGCAGGGCAGCCAATGGGGGAAAATGCCCTGAGGCCCGGTATTGATTCATTTTATATTTAATTTAGCGACCCAGATTTCCAAGGCAAGGCCATGGTATGCCTGGCCTGATGCTGGGTGTGTCTTTCCATGCCAGAGGTGTACAGATATTTTTCTGCAACATCAAGGAGACCACTCAGACTTAAAACCCTGTGCTTTTTACTGTTTCTCATACCCTGAGAGCTGCAGGCCTTGCAGCTAAGTGCAGAAAGATGTGTGCAGACAGCACATTCACCCTAGCCAATGGAGAGCTGCCCTTGCTCTGCCAGGGAGAAGACCTTGGCATTGTCTTACAAGCAGGGGCAGCAAACCTCAATGGACCAAAGCTGAGCAAAAGCTCTGACTCCATAATCTAGATGGGTGAGCCTGCCCATCCTGGAATCAGGCTCTGAAGCTTTCCACATTCCTATGGGTTGTCCATGCTGAGAAAGATACACTTGCTGTCTCTGGGTAGTGTCCAAGGAAATTCTCCATGGCAGGCTGTTTCTCCCAGGCCAGGTGCTGTTTCTCTGGCATTGCAAAAAGGCTGGCACGGTTGTGGCTGCATTTAGGTGGGCACTGGCTAGCCAACAGCACTGGTGATGGGTCTGTAGAGCAGCCTTAACAGCCTGTCCGGAGGCTTTGCGAGGCTCGGCCTCAGCCAGCCAGTCTGTAGCGCAGACCTTTCCGAGGCCATTACAGCAGCACTGCGGAACATCTAGAAGCAGCAATAGCTCAAATTCACTGCCAGCCTCCGAACCAGCCCCAGGCTGCAGTGTTATGCTACAGTCTCATCACACAATTAAATAAAGTAGACATTGATATTTCCTTATGTCTCCCAGAACAGCAGCTAAATATCCTTCCCTTTCACTGCCCTTTATGCTTGCTGAGCACCAGGCCTTCCTCTGGTGCAAGATGTGAGGCCCAGCCAGGTGCCTGCCTATGCTGTGTGGGTGCAGAACTGTGCAGGCAAGGCTGCAGGTTGCTTTTTGTTGGGGGAGTTTGGGGAGGACTCCCACACCACTTGTTTGGATACCATGAATAAAAGCTTTTGTGATGGAGCCCCAGTGTATACACAGCCTAGGAGGATGTCTTCTTCGTGAAGAGGTTAGCTCACAGACATCAGGAAAGAGATGAAAGCAGACAGATGAGGCAGGAATGATTTTCAAAGATGTGGAGGATGATGGTGAGTTCTCTAGCTGCCAGGGCTTTGGTAGCCTAAGTTAATGAGAGAAGGATGTGATTGGATGTGTTTCCCTGCCAGACAGTGTATATCCACTAGACAAATTGGTGGCCTTTTTTCTTTTCCTATGTCTTCAGGCCACCGCTTTGAAGATAACCCAGGTGTGAGGAGGCATCTGATGAAAAAACCGTCTCGGAGTCAGATCACCAGGACAAGCAAAAAATTAGCATCAACTCCATCTGTCAAGAAAAAGAAGAAGAAGAAGAAGTTGGATAGAAAGCCCCATGAGGTATCCATGTGCTGTCCTCCCACACTTGTTCAGAAGCCATAAATCAGGAGTAGAGACATGCAATTTATAGTGATAAATGTGTTTCAATATAATTAATTCTTTATATGACCTTGAGGGTGACATTTCAAGCTATTATCCATTATCATGAGAGCTGAAAATACACTTTTTTCAATAAAAGTGGAGATTTTCCTGAAACCACAAAGCTCTGACCTTAGAAAAGACATTAAAAAGTCACAGAAATGGTGATGCTGTTGTGGAAGTTGGCAGCACAGTAACATCACTATGTCTGTTAAGTGTGGGAAATACTGGGGGAAACCAAGAAGGCAGAGAACAAAATTGCCATAGTTTGGTAGAAGGGGATGCAGCATTGCATCATTCTCTCCCATCTGCCCACACTGTGTGACTTGGGACTTTCTGGTGCTCCATGTGCTGATGGAAGCTCCTGCCATGCTGTCAGTGATATTTGTCCTGGCTGCTTCTATGCAGTAAGCCTCTGGTTAAACCATGGCAGGTTTGTTCTGGTAGCACGTCAGACCAGGCAGTGCCTTGAGAAGAGAGCTGAGGCTTTCTGCCTGCTGCTGGTAGAGCTGTATGTATCTCATGTCCTTGCTGTAATCCACACTAGGTGTTTGTGGAGCTGAATGAGCTGGTGGTGGACAAGAACCAGGAGATGCACTGGAGGGAGACGGCCCGCTGGATCAAGTTTGAGGAGGACGTGGAGGAGGATACAGCAAGGTGGGGGAAACCCCACGTGGCTTCACTGTCCTTCCGCAGTCTGTTGGAGCTCAGGAAGACTATTGCCCACGGTGAGTCAGGAAGAGCAGACCAGGGTTTGTCTCTTGCTCGAGGACAGGTTTTGCTGGATAGCTCGTGTTGCTGTTAGGTCCCTCGCTGGAGGCACGAAACAGTGTCTGTGTCCGGGCTTCCTGTAGGGTCTGTGGAGACAGACATCCTGCAGCCTGTTTGGCAGGGTTTGCATTAGCCCAAGGGTGCCTGTGTTGGTTCCACGCTCTGCTTCAGTGGTCTCAGGCACATGGCAGCTGCAACACACAGCTGTGCCTCAACCAGCAGGTCTTGGACCCATCTTTGGAAAGGCACGTTTGGTCAGAGTGAAATGAAAGGAGATACCAGAACTACCACTACATCTTGGAGCTTTTGGGTTCTCTTGGGACAAGAGTTTACAGGAAGGACATGGGACACCTGGACTTGGGTGTTTCTCAGCTGAATTTGTATCCCAACCAAAGCCTGGCTCCTGGTGGGACAGCTGTGTCCCCAGGGTGTGAATGCAATGGGGAACATTGCACACTAGGAGCAGGGCTCTTCCCCTCATGCTGGCAGGTGCCGTTCTCCTTGACTTGGAGCAGACCACTCTGCCTGGCATTGCTCACCTCATGGTGGAGACCATGATCATCTCTGACCAGATCAGAGCAGAAGATCGAGCCAACGTGCTGCGTGCCCTGCTGCTGAAGCACAGGTGAGTGGCACGTGGATGAGGGCTCCCAGGGCTCGTGGGTTTTCTGTGAGCCCCAGATGGCAAAGGAGGCAGACCTCCTCATGGCCACCACTCTTCCCCTCAGCCATCCCAATGATGAGAAAGAGGGCTTCTTCCCAAGGAACCACTCCAGCTCCAGCATGAACTCCATCGTGGGAAACCACCATCACAACCACACCACAGATACTTGCGTGCCCCTCATGGGGGAAGAACGCATTGAGATGGCCGACCCCAAGGCCAACGAGACCGAGTGCAAGGAGGTGAGGGTGACTTGGGGGGATTACTGCGTTTTTTTCCATACTCTGGGGACAGCTGTTGGCTAACAGCAGGCCATGGCACCCACCTCTGAGCCTCTTCATGGGGAAACCGTGTAGTGTGAGGACTGAGCTCCCTGGATCACCTGGAGTGCTGAAAATCAGGTCGCTGCATTGTGATTTTGGAACCTAATTTGGCTTTGCACTGTATGCAGATGTCTGATTGAGCATGTAATGGCAGCAGCAGTGCTGGCATTTGCAGGGTGGCCTTTGCTGTGAGGGTGCCTTGCTGGGAAGCAGGCATTGGGTGTGTAGCCAAGGCTGCATTTATGCCAGTGGGGTGCAAGGCTATGTAGGGAGACCAGAGCATGGAGCCTTCATCCTTACTTATTTGTATTCTTTCCTGGCAGAAAAACCCACATCTCCATAACTCTGAGGGCCATCGTAAATACTTGAAGCTGATGGAGAAGATCCCTGAAGATGCAGAGGCCACCGTGGTTCTTGTGGGTAAGAGGTGGCAGGTAGAGTCCCCCAGTGAGTAGTGCAGATCCTGGTGTGGCCCCAGCTGTCTGTGCCCTCACTCCCGAGGGATATTTGATCATCATGATCATCATACGTGTTCACCTGGGGAGTGAGCCTGGTACACTCTCCCCACTGGTGATGGTGCATGTTCTGTTTGTCTGTGGCAAATATATGGCCTGCCAAGGTAGTTCTTTTCCTAAGTTAAAAAAAGAGATTGATAGACACTTCTGCTGGGAGCTGGGGCCCAACTTAGTGGTGAAAAGTCCTGCCAGGCTCACAGAATGTCTGGTTTTGCAACTCAGAAGTGCGTGAGTGGTGCATGAGGGACTGACGGCCAGGCCATCACCCTGCCCTCTGACCATTGCTGCTCTGTCTGGCCTCTTCACACCTCGCCAGCAGCTGGGCCGTCTCCCTGACCAGTGTTGGCTGCTGGCTGTGTGTGCTAGCAAGCTTTGAGTTGACAGAAGCAGGGCCTGGCTGGTGGCAAGGTCTCAGGTATTGGCTGTAGCACTGCCAGGACATATTTCTCTGTACAGGAGAGCTGTGAGCAGGCAGGCTCGAGCATCAGTGGGCTTGGTGCCTTCTGACTGCAGAAGTATTCCTTCTCAGCATTTTGCTGGTATTAACATCTCAGCAAACCCAGCTACGCTACAAGCAAAGTAAATGTCATTGTCGATCCAGTAGATTAAAAGCTCAGGCAAAGAGGCTTGGCAGCTCAACCAAACTGATGCTTAATCACAATGAGGCCAAATCAGGTTCATAAATGCACTTTTGAGTACTCAGATAACTGAACATTGGCTTGTTTCTGAGCTAAGGCTGTGTCTTGGGATTCACTTTGACTCTCAGAGGGCCCAGATTTGCCAGCCTGTTGCCCTGGTTTTTGCTAAAGCCTTCTGTTTTTAACCTTGGAGTCAGATTCTTTCACACAGTTCATGTAAATAATAGCCAGTGTTTACTTAACGGTATTTTCTGTTTTTCATTCCTTTTGTGATAAGAGAACTTTGATGAGCACCTTTCTTCTCCAGTGGGATTGAGAAGGAAGTGACATGCTCTCCAATCCCTTTTGGAGTTGGGACGTGTATATGAATGTGAGATTGTAAATAATAAACATTCATGCCTTCCTTTCTGCTGAACCTGGCAGGTGTAAGAGTGTCTTTATTGTGTCATCCCAGACACACCAGCCCAACAGAATGCAGCTCTGGACACAGATGGCAGAAAGATCAGTAATAACGCCAGAGAAACACCAGTATTCAATAAACATTTGTGTTCGATATGTGAAGGAAGCGACTGGTGTGCCAGAGGATGCAGAAGTACTTCCCAATCTGTTAGGAACCGAGGAGACTGCCAAGCACTGATGAGATGCAGACATTGTAAAACAAAATGTGCAGTTTGCACCTATGAGTCTTTAGACTGACTTACTTTTCTCTGAAAAAAAATTGAAAGTTTAGGAATACAGGGAATGTACAAGGTAACAGAAAAAGCTCATAACATCAGCACTCAAGGAGGGAAGAACAGTGAGCCAGTACCTATAGGCTGTTTAACCTGACATCCTTCTTGGCCAACATAGTGGCAGAGCTAATATGGGATTCAATTAATAAAGAGCTAAAGAATATGAATGTAATTATTGCCAAGCAGCAAGGTTTATGGGAAATAGGTCATGTCAAACAAACCTGATTTCATTCTTTGATGAGGTTAGAAATTTATTTGATAAAAGTAACATGTAAGAGGCTTCCTTCCATAAGTGGGAAACAACCTTCCAGTTTAAACTTAGCCCCTTATAGTGTAAGTAGAGCTCATCTGTAAGGGGTTAAGAATGGGCTAACTGGGAGGCTAAAGAAAGTAACACTGCTTTGTCAGCAATTAGTGAAGGACTTGGAGCAGTCCTCAGTGTGCAGGTCAGTGCTGTGTCCATGGTCTGGAGAAAGTACATGACTGCAGGGCTTGTGGGAACCTCCAAAACCCCTATCTCTGTTGTTAAAGGCAGCCCAGTACAACCTGATGATTAACTCTGCTCCTAACATTGCCCCCTGGTAGGTTGTGTGCAGTTTCTGGAGCAGCCAACCATGGCCTTCGTCCGACTAAATGAGGCCGTCTTCCTGGAATCTGTCTTGGAGGTCCCAATTCCTGTCAGATTCATCTTTGTGCTGCTGGGACCTAGCCAGGCCAACATGGACTACCACGAAATTGGCCGCTCAATCTCCACCCTCATGTCTGATAAGGTGAGGAGCTGATGGGCAGTGATGCTGACATAGGCGAGGGAGCTTTGCTGGCTCCTTAGAAGACAGTCCTGAGATGAGAGCTGTGCAAAGGCTCAGGTGGGGCAGGCAGGTGTGAGCACCTGGGATTTTTAAGATCAGCCTGGCTCGACCAAGGTAGAACACTCCAGTGCAGAGGAAAGAGTAGGACAGACACTTACTTGCCTGGGACAGAGCATGCTAGGCTGGGTGAAGAAAGGGGCCGTGTGTAAAAGCAGGAGCAAAGGATGATCCAAGGTTAGAGGAGTGATGTTCAGTTGACATTTCACAAACAGAGAGGTGAAGGACTGAGTGATGCCTGTGACCATGGCACCTGGCCTAGACCACACTGACATAAAAACCCAGCAATGCCTGGGGACTGTTTCCAGATGTTTGGAAGAAGCTTTCTAGCTGAGTCCCATGACTGGGGCATCCATGCGGAGGAGCACATTCATACAGGAGAGATGAGGAGGCAGGAAGGTTTCTCTGCCAAGCACGTGCATTGCTTGAAGTCCCCCATCTATCTAGATGGCAATGAAATTCATTATCTTGGTAAGGAATTAAATGCAAAGGAAAGACAATCTGAGCGTCTGCTGCATACATCCAGCACAAGAGGATTAGAGGTTCACAAGTCCTTCCTGCTGGTGCTATGTAACTATAAGCAAGTTAACAAACCTTCCTGTCCTGCCACTATTGCACAACTTTCACTGAACTGGAGACTAAAAGGCTCAATCAGAAAAAATGCGTTAGAGGAAATGAATTGAAAGATCCCTTCCCTGAGCACGGTGCTCAGCTGAGAATGTGTTTTTAGCCAGAAGAGGTGAGATGCCATTCCAGCTTCAGTGCTGTGTTTGTGGGCTGACCTCACTCATTTGAGTCTCTGCTCCTCTTGCTGGAAGAGCAGAGCCAGCTGCCTCAGCCAGGGCTGGCCTTAGCAAGGTCACACAGTCCTGGCGCCGTGGAGAGAGTACAGTATCATTTACATTGAAGCTGTGGCTCCAGGGAGTCTGTGTGCTGCAGGGACCTTAGTTGTCCCCTACCTGCTTTACAGGCTGTTCACTCGTTCATCATCCTCCAGCCTTTTCTCTGGAGGCATGTTCCAGAGGCAGTGCAGCACTTCCACTTGTTTGCCAGCACCCCCCTGCCTATCTGCAGTAGTGTTGTCCCCTCCTGGTCTCCTTAGAGTCCTTCCTTGCTACCTGCTCTTGCTGTCAGAAATATCTCCCTTTTCTGCCTAGTTTTCTTTGCATGGCTTCTCTCATGCTGTAGGTGCCTATTTTCTCCCTCTCTCTGTGTCTCCCATGTGAAGACTCCCAAGAGTCTCTCAGGCTCCCTGCTCAGGTCATGGTTCTTGTGCTTTATAACTATGGTGCTTTAGGGCTCTACCAGCTTCTCCATCGAAACAGGAGGCGGGATCCAGGAGTGTGGGTCACAGAGTGGCAGTAGTGAGACGAGTAGTGGTTAGAAGGGCAGAACGTTACTCTAAAAGTCACTGCAAGTGTTCTTTCCAGGCTATAGGTAGCTGGGTCTAGTCTTGGTCTGAGCCTTCTCCCTCTCTCTTTTTCCCTGCCCCTTCCAGCACTTCCATGAGGCTGCATACATGGCAGATGATCGTCAAGACCTCCTCAATGCAATCAATGAGTTCTTGGACTGCAGCATTGTCATCCCCCCATCAGAGGTGGAGGGGAAAGACTTGCTCAAATCCATTGCTACCTTCCAGAAGCTGCTGCTGAAGAAGAGGAAGGAGAGGGAGCAGAAGTCCATGAAGGAGGGGACTGCTCAGGAAGCCAAAGGTCTCTCCATTCACATTTGGGCAATTTTGTGCCTAGTGCCCTGTGTGCCCCAATGAGCCCTCCACTGCTGGAGCCTGGCAGAGGGGAGAGCAGGGCCTGGTTCCTGCAGTGGGGACTGGGGAGTGGGGCAAGGGGAGTAGGACAGTGGCTGTGGGCAGCTCTGGCAGCTGGATACAGCAGGAGGCAGTGGGATGTGCTGTCGCAGGGGGCCCACCAGGCTAGTGCTGCTGGAGGAAGTTCTCTGTGAAGTACTGGGGAGAGGCACAGCCCAAGGGCCCAGCTGTGTCCCTTGCTGAAGCCCTGCCCTCCATGCACCTCCAGAGCTGTGTGAAGTGAAAGCTGAGGAAGAAGAGGAGGAAGCTGAGGACGACCCTTTGAAGCGAACCGGGATATTTTTTGGAGGTCTGGTTCGGGACATAAAGCGCAGGTACCCCAAATACCTCAGTGACATCAGAGACGCCTTGCACAGCCAGTGTCTCGCAGCCGTTCTCTTCATCTACTTTGCTGCTCTCTCTCCTGCCATCACCTTCGGGGGACTCCTAGGTAATGGGCCTGCTTTCTGGTCTGCTCTTTGCCCTCTGGGACACTGGCTGTGTCTGTGTGATGCTGTTCTGGGGTGGGCTTTGGTGCTGTTTGCTCAGGGAGAGTGGTAGTGCTGTGTCTTGGCTGCTGCCTTGTTCCCTCCCTGCCATTTGGCCTCTCCAGCCTCAGCTGCCCAGACTCCCCCTGTGTTCCCTCCATACTCCCTGCCTAACACAGGGCACCTCTGACTGATGGGATGGGGACCTGCCTCCTCTGTCTGGAGCTGTGCAACCTGCCTGTCTGTGGTGATGGTGCCTATGTCCAGGCTGTAACGCTCATACATTGTTCTCTTTCCCAGGAGAGAAAACTGAGGGTCTCATGGGTGTCTCCGAGCTGATAATCTCCACCTCGGTTTTAGGGATCCTCTTCTCCCTGCTTGGAGCCCAGCCACTTCTGGTTATTGGTTTTTCAGGGCCTCTCCTGGTGTTTGAAGAAGCTTTTTACAAGGTACATGCGAGGCAGTGTCTGCTTGGCACCTGCTCACTCTGTCCTTGCTCTGGAGAGGGCGGCTGGCATTTCTCAGCTCTACAAAAGATCTTTGTTAGTGTGAACTCTTCCAGGCTGCTGTCAGCTCAGCCGGGGCTGCCCCTGCCTCTGCTGACCCTTTTCAGGTCCGGCTAAACGGACTTCCACCTCCTGTTGCTGTATCCATTATCCCTTAGGTGTGACATTGATAACAGCACTCCTCTACCTGCTGACTGTGAGGAGAGCACTGTCCCCCAGCCCTGTGCTGCAGCTCATTGACATAATGAGTACTTGTAGCTGCATCCTAAAACTTTTTGTTCATGTTTTGTTCCTTTGAAGGCCATTTCACCACTTTTACCTGTGTCCAGGCTTCCTTTTATGGGAGTCCAGTAACATTGAGTGTACCACCCAGTTGGGATGTGCCACGTACACTACTCCTACCTCTGAGGATGAGCCCAAGGGTGTGTGCAGAGGTATCCTAGCCAGCCAGGGTGGGCATGTTTCTTTCTCAAGTAGTTATTTGCTCTTGAAAGCATCCCTGTATCACTGTACCTTCAAGCAGTGGATCTAATTCTTCTTTTCTCTGACTCCCAGCACATCTGTGTCTTTAAAAAAGCATGTTTTGTTCTACAGCTAGATTTTCACCTTGTCAAGGGTTCGGAGCTGGTGATGCCATTGCAGAGTGGGAATTTCTCTGCTCTCCTGTGACTGCACTTCTCACTGACCGCTTTTGCATTGCCCAGTCACTGTGTACAGAGGTGTACCTCTGCCTGTGGTGGTATCAAGGAAGGCTGCAAAGGGAGGGGTGTGATTTGTGCTGGAAATAGTTGGTGTGTGTGGATGAGCAGAGGCAGTGGAGATGGTCTCCTCTGTGGTGACAGCCTGGGAGGCTTTTCTCCACACACACACAACTGTCTGTATGCAGGGTGCTGTCTGAGATCATGGCCTTTATGCAGTGGGACATAGCAGGATGCTCAGGCTCTCCTTTGCAGGGAACAGGCTTGTGCTGTTGAATGCATGGAGCAATGGAGAGCTGTGTTTGAGCAAGGGCACCTCCATATGGGTGGGATGGGCAGCGTTATGCATGGGCTGGCTTCAGCAGAGCATGAAGGAGATACTGGTACAAAGACCAGAGCGGTGAACACCTGCTTGGTGTGAGCTGTCAGGTGATAATGCAAAGTCTGCAAATTTACCCGTGATTCTAGTCATGAATTCACTTACACTGTGCTGGGTGCCCGGGCAGATGTAGATGCTTTTTTCCAGGACAGTCTTTGATCTTAATGGGGACTGGATGCAGGAGGCACCCTGAGGAGCCATGAGTAACTCCTTCCCCTTTTCATTTCAGTTCTGCCAGACACAAGGCATTGAGTATCTGACAGGCAGAGTGTGGATTGGCTTGTGGCTCATCGTCTTCATCTTCATTATCGTGGCAGCTGAAGGAAGCTTCTTGGTGCGCTACATCTCGCCCTTCACCCAGGAGATCTTTGCTTTCCTCATCTCTCTCATCTTTATCTATGAGACCTTCTACAAACTGTACAAGGTGAACCTTCCCCAGGGAAATGGGCTGCTGCATCTCTTAATCCCTCAGGAATCTGCTGCTTTAGCACACAGGAGGCAAGGGAACAGGGCCAGCTCAGCCACAGCTTTCCTAGGCATTCTGCAGAGCAGTTCTTTGCTGGCCTCATGCCTCAGCCCAGCTGGCTCCTGTGCCACCACAGAGGGTGTCAGGAAGAGCCCTAATGTCTCTCTCCCCTTCTCTTCCTGCAGGAGACATTAAAGAGGGGCCACTTTTCTCTCCCCAACCCTCTCCAGCTGGGTAGGTTGCAAGGCGAGGTGACGGATGCTGGGATTGTCTGTGCCCACCATCTACTGCCCTCACCTCTCCACAGAGCAGGACACCTCGGCTTCCCCCTGCTCCCAGTAGTGACAGTGCCCCCTGCCCCTCCTTGCACTAACTTGCCTGCTGCTTCTCTCACCTGCTCAGGTGTTCGCAGAACATCCTTTGCTGAAGTTCTACCCACCAAACGTGCAGAGCAGCCTGAATGCCAGCGTGCTCTCTACAGATGCGATGTCACTGGGAACCAGGATGCAGCCCAACACTGCGCTACTCTCCCTCATCCTCATGCTAGGCACTTTCTTCATTGCCTTCTTTATGCGCAAGTTCAAGAACAGCCGCTTCCTAGGAGGAAAGGTGAGAAGTTTGTGGGAGGCACGTGTTAAGGATGAGGGACACACCAAACAAATAATCCTTCTGGCTACAGACCTTTATTCTCCAGAACACTTCGCTGTCCCTCAAAGAAACACCAGAAATCCCCTAAGTACCTTGCAGGAGGGATGGTAGCCCACCCTAGGGTGCAGACAAGATCTGACTGTTGATGATGGTATCTGCATTGTCCTGCTCCAGTGAGGTTTGCTGGAAACTCCTCTAGACCTTGGGAAAGCTCCTTGGACTGGGTACAAGTCTGTTAAACTAGAATATAGGAGGAAGGGCTTACAGCTTGTTCTCTTTGGGCATTTCTCTACATCCAGGGCATCTGTGTAATACCTGGAGCACTGTCTAAATAGGCCAGCAGGAGCAATTGGCCAGTAATTTAAGAGCATGTTATGTGGGCAGCGGGATGCACAGCCCCATGGGTCAAGGCTGGGTTTCCTTGCCCTGTCCATCAGCAGTGCTCAGGTTGGAGTGGTGCTTGGCCCCATTTGGGGCTTCTCTTTGCCACAGGCACCCTATAGCAGGATGCATGCATGGAGCTGGCCTGTTCCTTTTGCCAGTGACAGGTCTGTGTTCTGCAGGCACGGCGGATCATCGGAGACTTCGGGATCCCCATCTCCATCTTAGTCATGGTACTGGTGGATTACACCATCACTGACACATACACACAGGTAGGTGCCAGCGCTGCCCTCAGAGCCTCTTCTGCAGCCCAGCAGTGGTCCCTGTGGCACTGGCCTGCTCTTGTGCAATGGGGAATTTGTATTTCCTGCCTCTTTAGTCATAATGGCACAAAGCAAACAGAAACATTCCCCTCATCCTCACTCCCACACTGAAGGGAGGCTCCAAGGGTCTTGCTGAGGCTGAGGCCAGAGCTACATGGACTGGAGTGCCCTGGTATCCCTCTGTTCTCCCAGCTGTTAGTAGGGGAGGGTTTAGAGGCTTTAGGGAGATTCAGTGCAGTCCATTCCTTGTTAGTAGCTCTAAACACTTGTAGTCAATGAACAAGACATAAACTGTTTATGCACACTGAACAAGGTGGCACGTAGAATGGTTTCAATGGGGTATTTGTCATGAGTTTAGTACTCAACATACTTATTCTCTCCTTGACTCTAGGATACTAATATTATGATCACTTTATCTCAAAAACGATTTATTTTCCCCCAGTTTATGCACAAACTTAAGTTTGATAACTTAATATTAGCAAACAAACCTATCTCACAGGTTTTATTTTTTCTCCTTTTTCAGTAGATATGTAGTTATGTATTTTTGTTTTTTTTTTTTTTTTTTTTTTTTTTTTTTTTTTTTTTTTTTTTTGCTGAGATTGGGAAAAGGGTGAAAAGTATTTCCTGTTCATCATGCAAGCTTTTTATCAAAACAGCCCAAGGCTTGGTGGAATCCAAATGCATTTTTATTCATTTGAATTTCAATGAAAAATTTCAGTCTATCAGACATTAGTAAAATCATGCACTTTGTTGCATTCTTTTCATGCCCTTCTACACTTCTACAGTTAATATCAAAAGCATTATCATTTTAGTATTAACTCAGCATATGTACAAAGCTTTCCGAGAAAATGGTACTTAGTTACACAGCTTAACTCAAGGAAAACATTCCAGAAATATTATTCATACTTATGCTGATTAACATAAATGCAAATCGTAAACTCTGCCTGCAGTGCAGATAGCAGAAATTGCTGTAGAGCAGCACAGAGCCAAGGGTTCAAATGCTGATGAACACAGGGTCAGGATGATGTACAGCTAGGAGTCTGTGTGGTCTGATGGGAGCACAAACATGATATTCCCTCTGAACATGGTCAGGGTGAGGTCATTTCCAGAGAATGTGGCCACTTCTGGGGTTCGCACTGCAAAAACAATGCTGTAAAACGTCTCAGAAAAGCCTTGGAAAGTCTGGAAAGCCACCTCAGAAAATGGTAGGCAGTTCAGAACACTTAATTTGTCCAAGCAGAGGTCAAGGAGCATTTTAACCATGGTCTGCAAGGACTGACATGGGGGTGAGGTTCCTGAGGGAAGATATTTCCTTGGTCTCTTGGAAAAAACCAAGGGGAATTTAAGTAGCTGAAAGGAAATGACACAGGCCCATGTTAGGGAACATGGGATTTTTTGCAGTAAAGGGGATTATCCATGAGAAAGTCCTGCTCAGTTCAGGATAGCTTATCCCAACATCTGAGGCATTCAGACCAGGCAGAGCAGGAGGATCAAAGCTGTGTGAGGCTGTGGGCATGTTTGTATTAATGAGTAACTGCTGGGTTTTGCAACTACATCACCAGAAGCTGAATGTCCCCTCCGGCCTGTCGGTCACATCCCCTCACAAGCGTGGCTGGTTCATCCACCCCATGGGCAGTAGTGGGACCTTTCCACTGTGGATGATGTTTGCCTCTGCCATCCCTGCCCTCCTGGTCTTCATTCTTATCTTCATGGAAACACAGATCACTACGTGAGTACCTCCCCCTCCAACCTCAACCGTTGCTAACCCCTAGACAGGCAAGGCCAGGATGGCTAGTGGTTCACATGGAGATGCAACGGACATCCCAGGGGAACAGCAAGAGCAGGATCCTAGCCGTTTCAGACTGTACCTTGCCTTCTCTCATCATCTTTTGGCCCCTCTCTTGGCATATGGTATGGTGGAGACCTGCCTCAGCCAAGCACAGGAAGAAACTTCTAACCTGAGGCTGACAGCCACCATCCCCCTCCTCAGCCATCTTCTTGTTATCCCCCCGTGTGCTGTCTCCAGAGAGTAAATGTTGACCCCAGCTGCAGTGCTGTCCCTGGGCACTGACCTGGGCCTTGCACTGACCCAGGCTCTATTTTCTTTCAGGCTGATTGTTAGCAAGAAGGAGAGGAAGTTGCTGAAAGGCTCTGGCTTCCACCTGGACCTTCTGCTCATTGGCACTATGGGGGGACTTTGCGCTCTGTTTGGGCTGCCCTGGCTGACGGCAGCGACAGTGCGCTCTGTCACCCACGTCAACGCCCTGACTGTCATGAGCAAGGCCATCGCACCCGGGGAGAAGCCCAG
This sequence comes from Platysteira castanea, assembly GCA_013397175.1. NCBI lineage: Eukaryota > Metazoa > Chordata > Aves > Passeriformes > Platysteira > Platysteira castanea. Next base: position 91,813 of record VYXC01008361.1, read on the forward strand.
GATCGAGGAGGTGAAGGAGCAGCGTGTGACCGGAGTGCTTATTGCTGCCCTTGTCGGTGAGCCTCTGCTCAGGGAACAAGGGAGGGGAGAGGTCAGGACCAAGCACTTGAATCTCCTGGCAGTGTTCCTGCCCCATGGGCCAGCCTGTGCTCTGCCTGCTCACTGCAGGACTGCCCACACCTACCCATTTTGAGCTTCCTTTCCCTTGCACTCCAGGACACAGAGGAGGCAGGAGAGGGACAGAGGCTGAGGTGCCTTGTGGAGGGGCTGATGTGAAACACACATGCCCTGAGCTCTGTCTGTGCAGGTCTGTCCATCGTGATGGGGAACATGCTGCGGCAGATCCCGCTGGCTGTGCTCTTCGGCATCTTCCTCTACATGGGGGTTACATCGCTCACTGGCATCCAGCTCTATGAGCGCCTGCTCCTGATCTTCATGCCATCCAAGCACCACCCTGACCACATCTATGTTGTCAAGGTGAGCAAAGGCAGGTCACACAGAACCAGGTAATGAGGAGAAGAGGAAATAGAAGCAGGTGAGGGGAAGATGGTATTTTGCTAGAGTGATACTTGGCTTGGTGACCCTGCTTGGCTGCAAGATTGTGCTGAGAAGTAAGTGTAAGGCACGCAGAGAGGTGGTACAATGCTGGTAGGCTGCACCTAGGAGTGTATTGCCAGGATGTTGTATGGATGGACAGACGATTTTGTAGGTGCTGCTTGAGGGGGTGGAGGGACACTGCACTGCCAGGTGGGTATGCTGCCTGGTAGCACAGAGGCTGATGTGTTATGGAGTTCTACCTGGCTGTAGAGTAAAGGCAGGTGGACTCTGCATCGGCAGGTACTCTGTTGTACTATGCTATGCGGAAGAGTTTTGTTTTGCCAGTTGGGTCTTCGTTAATCTGTGTGGAAAGGTAACATGTTCTTAGACTGGATTTACCTACTAGGTGAAGACCTGGAGAATGAATCTCTTTACCTGCATTCAATTGGCCTGCATTGTGCTGCTCTGGGTGGTGAAATCTACGGTGGCATCGCTGGCCTTCCCCTTTGTCCTGATCATGACAGTGCCACTGCGACGCTTCGTGCTGCCCCGCTTCTTCCACGACAGGGAGCTCAAAGCGGTGAGCAGACAGCTGTCCTCAATCTAGATTGCAACACTGGAATGAGATTGAGGAGACTTGGCAGCCTGAAAGGCTGGGAAATCATGGGCCAGCAAAGCCTTGAGGTCTTTGCTCAACAGCAGTAGGTGGGTGGATGGCTTCCTTGGATCTTGTAGCACTGGGAGTGCAGTATGAGATGGATGGGCAGCCTGGGGCAAGGAAACAGAGGTCCCTACTGGGCAGAGGCCTGGAACAAAGATTTCCATCTTGTGGCTCATTCATCAAGAAACACACCTATTCCCCACTGAACCAGCAGCAAGAACAGCCCAGCAGCACATCAGAGCCTGTGGCTGTTGGCATTTCAGTATGTAACCACAGTGCCAGGGTGCTGGCAGCTCTTCTAGAGCTGGCAGCTCCTCTGCTGCTGTCAACATCCTGAGATTTTGTTGGAGAAGAGCCTGAAGCAGCACCCAGAAGTGAGTGCTGCCAGCACAGGGAGAGGAAGGAGCTGCAGTGCTGGACCAAAGCCCCAGGCAATAGAAAGGGCATCAGGCTGGGGACGCATGGATGGGCATGAGGGTTTAAAGAAGGAGCCTGTTGGGAGGGGAAGGAGCAAGAGCTTTGCTTTTCCCAGCACAGCCCAGCTGCCTGGGTTGCTGTGTGCTGATCCCTCTGTGCCAGGCTTGACCCCACACAGGGGGCAGCTGTGGCCTTCATAGCCTCATCTCTGCCTCTTCCCAGTTGGACTCGGAGGATGCGGAGCCAAATTTCGACGAGGATGGCCGGGACGAGTACAACGAGCTGCACATGCCTGTGTGAGCTGGGAGCTGCCCTCCCCACTCACGGGACAGGCTGCTCACGCCTGCTCACCCTTCCCAAGGACTAACTGGAGACTTGCCGTGAGTCACACAAGCTCTTGCCTGGACCAGTGAATGGCTGTTTGTAGCCCTGCAAGATGCAGCCCCGGGCTCTGGCTGCCCCATCGCGCGCTCAGCAGAGGCTGTGAGTCTCTCTCCTCTTGGACCTGGTGGGCTGAGAGATGCCTTTCACATCCCAAAGCTGTGTGGGTCCTGAGTGCACATGGGTCAGGGGTCTGTCCCCTCCCTGCTGGAGGCAGCCTGTGCCTGGTCTCCAGGTGGTGAAGGGGAACCATGCCAGCTGGTGCCACTGCATTCCCCTCCACTACCATGAAGCTTGGGTAGCTTGGGTAGCTCAGCACGTGGCACTGAGCACTCACAGGAATGGGCTGGAAGCTGCCTGTTCTCCCAGGCCAGCAATCTCCTTACTCAGCTGGCAGACGCCTTGCTCCTGCTCCCTCTGCCCCCTTCCAGGAGTGCTCACACTGGGCCTCTGCCACAGCTACTGCTCCATGGGGCTGCTGCAGCCTGGCAAACAGGCAAAGAGGGACTGGCACCCTGGCCCAGTCCTCCAGACCATCTTCTGTCCAGTCACCTTCCCACATGACTGTTTTCAGCTCTTGCTTGGCATGGAAGAGGCTGTTTGGCTCCTCTCAATTTTCCCAGCCTTATTTCCAAAGGCAAACTGCACAGGGAGGGGCAGGTATCCTGAAGCCTTGAATGCTTGCCCTCTTGCAGGAACTAAGAGGAGTCCTCTGCCATTCTGCACCTCCACAGAGGTTGCAGGGGTAAACACGCATCACAGGGCTGTATCCCAGTCCCTGATCCCCACATTTCTGTCCCTGAGAACAAACCACATTTAAGAAGCTATACAAAAGTGCTGGAGCACAAAACAGTCCTTTGGGTCCTCTCCCTTGCCCTGTGCAGTGATCCACTGAGTCTAGCTCCCTGCAAGCCTACAAGGAAGTCACTGAAACCCCAGCCCCAGTTTTGCTGCCATACTGAGATCACCTTTTACATCCAGCAGTGCCCTCCAGATGGGAAGGAGCAGCATTCAGGGTGCCCAGCACTCAGCCCCCATCACCTCTGGGCAGCTCCACAGAATCACAGAATGGGTTGGGTTGGAGGGGACCACAGTGGGTCATCTGGTCCAACCTCCCTGCCCAAGCAGAGTCATCCCAGAGTACATGGCACAGGATTGTATCCGGACAGTTCTGCAATATCTCCAGTGAGAGGCTCCACAACCTCTCTGGGTAACCTGTTCCAATGCTAGTCACTCTCACAGTAAAGTTCTTCCTCATGTTCAGGTGGGACTTGCTGTGCATCACACCTTTCCACCTGACAGACCTGTTCCCTGGGGTCTGGCAGCCTTTGTTCAGAGCTGGCCCAGAAAGTGCTTGATGGTGCCCTTGCTGCCCCCGGGAAACTCCCAAGGGTAGTGCCAGAAGAGAAAGGCACCCCAGCCTCTTCCTGATGGTCAGAACTGGACTGGTCTTCTGGAGGAAGCTGGGATGCTGGCTTCACCATTGGATTTGGGAGAAGATGCTGCCCCCATTCCCACTTACCAGCCTGGCTCCAGAGAGAGATGGTGGGTGCTTCATTACCAGGAGGGTCCGATGCCTTCCTTGGGAGGCTGCAGAAACATCCCATCAGAGAAAGAAGCCTCCCCCGCAGCAGGTCCTGCCCACAGCCTGGTCTCCCTGCAGGGCCCGGGGCGGAGAGACGAGTGTCTCTGTGTGTCTGTGGCCGTGTGTGTCCTGTCCTCCCTGTGTAGTGTAGGAGGCCTGTTGTTTCTGTGCATTGTGACTCCTCTGACTGTAGTGGAAACAGCTACACCAATAAACTCTTCACAGGAACTGTGCCTCTGGCTCCACACTTTTATTTTATTTCTAGTGGCAATAAATTAAATTCATTGAAATTCCCCAACACAAAACTTGCTTGCCCACAACAGCCAACAAGGTAGCAAGCCCCAGCTGGAACAAGGACTGTCACCATGTTACGCACTACAAGCATGCAGGTGGGCTTTCCATCACCATTGTCATCCAGCAGGCTGGTTACTGTGGACTCAGCCTCCATACTGGCTGCTGGAAACAGGAGGCTGAGCCCCATGGTTAACCAGAAATGCTTGCATCCATATACATGTGCATGCTCGTGTCTGCCTGCTCAGCAGCACTCAGTGCCCATCTCCTTGTGGAGTCTGTAGCCACACGCCAAATGGCAGGGCCATGGGCTGAGCACAGAAGAAACATCTCATTAAACATGTTCTTTCCATGCTTTCTTCCCAGGCAGAAACTGAGCCAGGTCCCTGTGAGCTGCTGGCTGCCTGCAGCCCATGGTGAGTTGGGTGTCCTCCAGTCATGTTCTCCCACGTGCTGCTGCTGGGAGTAGGTGGAAGTCCCACCACCTGTGGTCAGTCACTGGCTGCTCCAGGGGCTGGCTGCCGAGGCAGAGGGCTGAGCCTGCCCAGGCGCACAGGTGGTGGCCATCCTGTTTCTGAGACGGGCATGCTGTGGGGCGGGCAGTGCCTGGCCTCGCAGCACCCTCTCCAGGGCCTGGCAGCGCTGCTGAACCTGCAGGAGAGGAAGCAGTGTGAGTGCCTATCTCCTGAGCATTCAGTTGGGCTGGATGGGAGTATCCATGACCCGCAGGCTGCTCTGCCATGTTAGGAAACACTCCCTCTCTCATTCCCCACTCCTCAGCTCTACTTCCTCACTTCTGAATGCCCATGGCTGCCCAGCAGACCATTGTTTTGGACTGAAGAGATTATGGCTGTACCCAGTCCCACAAGACTGACGTCTCCACCTGGATGTCCAGCTCTTCCTGTGCAGCACCCTGGACCGCAGCAGTGCCCCCACCCACCCCGGTATGTAGACCGAGAAGTGCAAGCAGAACAGCACGTGCCCCTTACCGCGTCAATCCTCCGGATGAGGATGGGCCTGACCTCCAGCTCCAGCAGCCAGTCGGCCTCCAGGATGCTGCGGTGGTACTCCTCTAGTTCCAGGCTCTTCTGCCGCTCCTCGGCCAGGGCAGCCTCACGCTGGCGAGCCCTGATGCCCACACCTGAACTGTGACAGGGCCGGGCCAGCCCCGGCCCCTCGCCCCTCTGCTGCAGGCGCAGGAGGTGGATGCGCTGGGACACACGACGGACCTGGGCGCGCAGGGCGGCCGCCCGCTCCCTGCGGTGCAGCAGGGCCAGCAGCTCCTCCTGGCTCTCCTGCAGCTGGGCTCGCAGCACCGCAGCACCGCAGCCCGTGCCTGAGGGCTGCAGCGGGATCATGGGGTTGGGCAAGCCCAGGAGAGAGTGGGGCTGCTGGGGGGCCCTGCCGCGTGGTGGGGGCTGTACAGTGCTGGGAGGCAGCCCTGCTCCGCCCCATGCTGGTGGCTGCAGTGGCAGTGATGGTGACAGTGATGCTGATGGTTGCAGGGAGTGGCTGTACCTGTTGCGGTGAAGAGAGACCCACTTCTGGGCAAGATCCGCTGTGGCCAAGCTCTGGTGAAAGACATCAGGGACCAGCCTCAAGACCTTCACAAAGGGCCCCACATCAGCAAAGCCACACAGGTCATGCAAGCTCTGGGGACTGAAGATACTCTCGCTGAGGGTCCCCCCATGCAGCAGCAGTCCCCAGTTACGCCGGTGGGCAAAGAGCTGTGCGGCCAGGTGAGGGATGGATGGCAGTGGGGACCGCCGGGTAGGGCAGGCAGCCAGCTCCTCGTGCATGTATAAGTTCTCACAGAGAGGGACCACCACCTTGGCATCGAACCTCTCCTTCAGTGTGCTCAGGTGCTGCAGGTAGGAGGCCAGCCAGTCCACGTAGCTGCTGGCCATGTCGGGGCTGGCTGAGCCAGGCTGGCAGTGGGCAAGCCTCTGCAGGTGCTGCCAGCTCTCCACCTGCCCCGAGGGGCTCCGTGGCAGCATCAGCAGCAGCACGTGGTAGAGGCTGCGCAGGTCGAAGCCCTCCTGGCACCGTTGGATGTGCCTCACAAAGGTGCTGATCTCCCCTTCAAGGGCAGAGTAGAGGGCCTCCATGGCTGGCCACAGTGATAGACGAGTCAACTGGGATCACAGTTTATCCACATGGTCCTGAGCTCTGGATGTGCTGGAAAACACTGCACCAGGATGCAATGTAGGCAGGATGGCTGCAGGGGCTCTAGTTTGGGCCACACACGTGGACTCAGTGAGCAACTGGTTCTACCAAAGGCTGGTGTGCTGCTCAGAGAGTGGCACACCTGTCCAGCTTGGAGGAGTCGGTTCTGGTTGTTCTGCCAGAGAAGAGACAGTGGGTGGATGGAGAGGAGGGCAACAGGGATGGGCTGAGGCAGGAGGAGTAAAGGGGCTGCAAGGGGTGCACTCCATGGGGTACCCCCACTTTAGTCAGACCAGAGGAGGAGGGAGAGGCTGCTGGGTGCTGCACACCAGGAGCACGCTGGATCACAAAATGCTGCTGCAGTGCAGGGAGAATAGCTGAGAAGCTGCCTGCAGGCTCAGGGGATGCTCCTGTGCTGGGGCTGGGGAGAATACCCTGGGTGTCTGCAGGCCCCCAGTTCCCCAGGGGGTGCTCTGGGATGGGGCAAGTGTTCACTTGCTCCCTGATAGGGGACTCATGCCAGACCAGGGCTGCACTCCTACCAGAAGTTTTTCCCACCTCTTTGCCATATGAGAAGTTTATTTTTACAAAAGTAAGCCTGTCCAGAGACTTAAAAATAGAAGGTCCATTCCCAAGATTATCAACCTTATTATTTTAAACAACTGTGTTGTTTAAGCAAACTGTTTGGGTTTCTGTTTCTGCCACCTGGGTTCAAGTACACTCAAGTTATCTTCTCCAGTTATTTTTGTTCTCTGCAGCCAGGAGGGGCTGGCACATCTCTGTTGTCAGATACCACTGGCAGCCATTCACACGGCCGTATGGCTGGGAAGTTAAGGAAACTGCTAGCTAAAACCATTTCTACAACAAAACTGTGAACCAGAGCCAGTGGCAAAGTTTCCCCTTTCCCCTGTGTGTCTGAAAGTCTTTGCATGGGCTTTCATGTCTGTGTTTCAGGCACTCAAATTTCATTAAAATAAATTGTAAAAATCTTCTTCCCTCTTCCCCAGGAGGAGGG
>VYXC01008361.1:103212-217367 GCA_013397175.1 Platysteira castanea
CTGATGGGCTGGAGAGGGGTCCCAGGCTTGTCTTGCACAGTGGGGCTCATGTGATAGCGAGTCAGCAATCACCCACTTATCAAAGCTCTGTGAAGAAGCAGATGGTCACAGCCACCCCTTTCCAGGAGTAGCACCTAAAGCCAGATAGGAAACAGTTCAGACATTGCAGTTTCCAAGTGAGCTGTACAAATGCAGGACTAGTGCCTTAATCCTGTAACAGAAAGGAACAAATATTAGGTGAAAGTTTCTTGCCAAGATTCTCTCCACGTTTTCTACTAGGCTGATAGAATACAGGGTTTATAGCATCAGTCACTGATGCTCCATTTGGGGAATCCAACGCTTATTGACTGAGGAGTTGGAAAGTTACTTTGTTCTAAGGACTGAGTCAGGGCACTTTCTACTTCCCTCTTGGAAAGTGTCAGTCTACAGTAGTGTTAATACTGAAACCCTTGCCTTTTTGAAAGGTGTATCCTTCCCTTCTACCCTGGACGACAGGAACCTTGGCCAAAGTTTCTCCAGAGAAGTCTGGGAGGGGACGTCTGATGGTGGAGATGCCTGCTGGTGGAGACTGCTAGCAGGCAGGCAGACAGAGGAGAAAGAAGTGTGCTCCTCAACTTTCCCAGGGTTGAGAGGAGCTCCACGGCCCCCTGGTGACGAGCCAGAAGTGAGAAGCTTAACAGCCAAAATTGTCTGCAGAAACAGCAACAGCGGGAATCCCCTCTCCTTTCCCGCGGAGAAAGCTGGCTGTGGCAGAAACAGCCTGGCAAAAAATGTGTGGCTGTAAGGAGGCCTGTCAAGGACACTGTGAGTAGTTCTAATCCCCTTCTCTGACACAGTGATTGGCCGTGCGGATAGAAGTATTAGATGTGAGATAAGGACTGCAGTTAGGCTTCTGGCACCATCTTGCATGATGTTTTAGTAAGACAGGGAGAGTGGTGTAGATTAAACTAATTCAGCACAAGTACAAAAGAGCCTGGATAGTCATGCCCAGGATAGCTCTCAATGACTTGGTATTCAAAAGGAAAGGACACACTGACAGTGACTCATTTATCAGGAAACTACCGCAAGACCCATATAGTGAAGGTGGAAGAGTGATGGGGGTTGTCATCACATGTTAGACAGTGGCCTAGGTGTGACTCTGCCCGGTGGCAGATGTCGAACAAGATATTGCCATCTACCTCAGAACCCTCTCTGTGTTTCAAGTTGTTAAAAACCCTCACATTGTTGACCAAAATAATAGTAACAATAATAACAAAACCAATAATAAACAACTAAAAACCCCTTCCCCCACACCCCTCCATTAGATTTCCTTTCTTTCAGAGTAAAGAAATAATTTCTCATGGAAAGAAACACCTTCACAGAGCACTTGTGAACTATGATCTGGCCACACTTCGATCTGTGATCGAGTTCTATCTTTGAACTGTGATCTGGAAAAACTTTGCCCAGACTCTTGCTCTTTGCCAGCTGTTCCAAGTCTCAGAGACATCATTTCGAAGGTCTATCAGGATTTCTGTTAACAGTCTCTCTCACTGTATCATCCTATGTTGGTCTGCTGAAGGAACCCCAGACCCAAAATGTTTGCTATCCCGGATGACATCAGTTGCCCTTACAAAGGTCCGCGCTCGGCTCCTGTGTCTGTGTACAGCAGTGGTCCCGCGCCCCCGCCGCGTGCCCGTGGGTGGCACCGGCCGCTCGGGCCTCCCCCACCCCAACCCTTCTCAGCAGCCTCGTCTCGAGATGCGCGCCGCTTCCCAGCCAGTCTCATCCCGCTCCTAAACGCTCCGGCCCCGCTGCCGCCGCAGGAGCCGCACTCCCCGCGCCCCGGGGCGGGCGGAGCNCCGTGGGACGCTGCGCTCCCCGCGGGCCTCGCCGCGCCCACGCTGCCCCCTCGCCGAGGCGGTCCCGGTTGCACTTTCTCTGGAGCGATGGGATGCCGAGGGTTCTGTCCCCGAGCGCTCCCCAGCCCGGCGCGGCACCTCGCAGCCCGTGCGACGGCTTGAAGGGGTTGCGGGAGCCGGAGCCCGACCGATGTACGGTGCCGGCAATGCCGACCGAGGGCTGCTTGCGGGAGGAGAGCGTTTGTCGCATGATAGTCATGGCTGCCCAGAGCCGGCTCCTTAATCCTCTGGAACGACTTCAGGGTCCGGAGCCTGCTCCTGCCTGCGTGTGCGTGTCACGGAGCGGCTGGCCTCCGGGGCACCGGGCCGGTGAGCAGCCGGGCAGCGTGCGGCGGGAGTCCTCCGCCCCTCGGTGCCACTGCCCAGTGACCGTCAGGCCGGCGGGCAGAGCGGCTGCCTGGGGCCGGGTACCTGTTAGCCGCGGGCTCTGGTTCCGCCTGCCCGCGGTGCTCCTCGGGTGAGCACGCAGCCGTGCGGGCACTGTGCTGCCACGGGGGGCGAGTGACTGAGTGCGCGGGGCCAGGTGCCGTGCGCAATCCAGACGCCCCGAAATTCTCTGTGCCCTGTTTCTTGCCTGAGCTTACACAGGTTTGCAGCCCAGCCTGGTGATGCCTTTGGTTGTGAGGGGCAGCTGGGTGCAAGGCCAGGGCAGCCCTTCCTGGACCCATGAGTGACAGCGCGTGCCCGTGGCATTGGCAGTGGGCACGGCAGGCGTTATGGGGTGACAGGGCCTTCTCGAGGTCTGCAGCTGAGGTCTGAAGGCCTCCTGTTTGGGGCATGAGACATCTGCCCCTCCAGCCCCCAGATGGTTTCCAGGCCGTTAACCCCAGTGTCTGGCCTTGCGAGACATGGGTGCGGAGGGGGAGCTAGCAGCGCTCCGGAGCAGCCCGTGGTCGCTGGGATGGAGCAGCTGATGGGCTCGGGCCTGCCCCCTCCCTGGTGAAGCACTTTCTTTATCAGAACAGATGTTTTCCCAGATCTGGCCCCAGAGAGGAGGGAGTGGCTGCCCCCGCGCTGTTCGGCTGGGGCTGCCCCCCAGCACGCGGCAGCGCATCGCCCAGCATCCTTCAGCCATTAACTGATTAACCTGCTGCTCCTGGAACTCTGGGCTGTCTGTATCTAATCAAATGAAGGCCAGGGTTTCCCCAAGGGCCATTTCACCAGAGCCTTTATGCCCACCCCCTGTCAGGAGGAACCTCCTGGCCTCTTGCAACAGGAGTAGCTGCTGAGGAGCCTGAAGGAACTGGTGGGAATGGGAGGCTGGAAAGGGGATGCCCAGAAGTGCAGGTCTCAGCAAGTAGCACCTATCAGAGAGCTGCCTGCTTTGTCCAGCTCCACCTGTCCAGGCATGATTCTGCCATTATCTGAAGAAACAGTGATTTTTCCAGGGAAGAGCTGAGAGGCAGTCCTGAAGCCCTTCCCTGGAAATCTAAGAGTCACACATCTTCTCTTGTAAATCACAGACTAAATCCTGATGAAGCAGGGTTGAGGAATCCTGAGGAAGCCAAAGGCTGGAGAACTGGGGTGTGTGTGTGCAGGAAATCATCAGACTATGCTTTGCAGGAAAGGCAGTGGGGGTGGGAGAGAGGGAATGTGACTTCCCCAGAGCCGGAATGTTTGGCATTTGCTGCACCCCAGCCACTCTTCCTCCTTCTCCATGGGGGGTTCTCGGTGGGAGGGAAAACCTGAGTAGAAGGGAGTTGCTTCGCTTCTTTCTGCAGCAGCTGAAGATGCTTGTCCCAGTGGATGCATGTCATCTCTTACACTGAGTAGCTAAACCCCAGTGTGCTGTTGGTCTTGCCTTAGCAGGCTCCCATGCTGTGCTTGCAGGATTTAGATATCACACTCAGCTGTGTGATCAGTATCTGGGATTAGGTGGGGATGCCATGGGTCTTCACAGCTCCCCTAGTTTCCCCTTTGGCATGCTGTAGACCAAAATGGCTTTGTGAAGGGTTCAACCTACTTGTCATCCTGGTTCTGCCATGGGAGGGATAGTTTTGGCCTGTTGTGTCAGCTTGACGCTGCTGAAGGGTTTCCCTTGTGCTGTGCCCTCCTCTGCTTGCAGACCCCAGGGACAGTGAGCCGCTGGGGTGTGTGCTGCTGCTGCTCTTCTCCCGCAGTGTGCCAAGAGGGCCAGGTTAGAAAACCTCCATCCTCAGCAAGTGGTACAGCGCAAAGATGTGTGTGTGTGCCTCTGCCATCTGAGGTCCGCTGTGCGGCATGGCTCAGAGATGTGACGGATGATGCCTTTGCTCCAGCCGGGTGTGAGTGGAGGAGCTGAGACAGTGTGTGCTCCACCATCTCCTTGCTTGGCTGCTGCAGCGAGTCCTGTGCCCAGGCAGGGAGGAGGGGCCCTGGAGGCAAGGGCTGTGGCATGGTGATAGATGACAGACTCCCTGTGTGTCTGGAGTGTGGGCAGGATATGGGGTGACACAGAGGATGTGACTCGCTCTCCAATTCCCCCCTAAGGAGCAGGAATGTCATGGCCAGGGTTAAAGGAGACACTTCTCCCATCCTGTCCTTCTGCACTCCAGTTGGAGTGACCAGCCAGCACGGTCCCACAATCAAACTGCACTGAGCAGCAGCATCCAGTGGAGTCACAGATGCTGTTTTCCTTCTCATGTGCCACTGGCCTAGAAATGCTGGCATTTTAAGCGTTAAACAGTTTTCCTCATTGCTCTTGTGGTGAAATCCAAAGCTTTTCATCTGTGTTGTAAAATAAATCCCCTGAAATTCTTAAGCTTTCTGACATGGGGACAGAAAGGCGGGGGAATTCTGTGTTCGTGTTCTGCATGGCTGTGGTGATTGGAACTGTCTTCTCTGCAGCTGTCATGGTCTTCACTTACTGTTCCCCATGTTCCCCATGCTCTGCTGGCCACAGCCCTTCTCTTCTTTGTGGGCTGGGACATCTGCCAGGGAGATAGGGAGACGATCCATTTCTCCCAGAGATACACGCAGACCAGCAGGAAGCCTCTGAGTCAAGGCTGTGGAGGAGTACTGTGGCTACTGGAATTGCCACCGTGCGTGCACCTCAGCTGCTTTCTTGGCCCCAGACTGAGGTGGGGAGCAAGTACCTCTGCCAGGTTTCTTTTGCTCTGGCAGCTTTGCCCTGACTGCTGACTTCTTGATGCAAGTGGGAAGTGCCTGACTACTCCACAAAGCCATGAGGGAGTCTGCAGAGTGGCCCTTTACTGGCCACAAGACACTCAACTGAATTTGCTGTTCTTTGGGCATCTAATGGCTTCTTAGCCCAGGCGTAAAGCCACGTGCATAAACATTTGCAGGCAGGGAACGTGGCTAAGGAGAACAGCTGAAAGGACCTGACTGTGAATGCATCTTTGCAGTGTGGAGCCTGCCTGATTCATGGGTACAGCAGGTACAGGACTGGTCTGATTTTTGGTTGCACAGGCAATTCTCACCAGCTTTGGTCTCTCTGTTGAAGCTGCCTGGATGCATCATCCAGAGACCTGTGTCCGCAGGGAGCCCAGGTTGTGCTGGGTGGGAAGGGTTTGTACATGGCTGGATTAGGTTTCTCAACAGCTTGGTTTGCCCTTCCCATGCTCCCTGCAGTTGGGAGAAGGAGGGGTTCCTGTAAAAGAGGAGCATGGCCAGATATCCAGAAGAATCTATCCAGAGACTCTTGTCTGAGATGAGAGAAATGGTTCAGCTGACTTGGCTGATGCTGACCATGAGTGATGTGCTGTCTTTACAGATAACAGTAAGCTGAATGTCCATGTGTTAACAACCACTGGCTTAGGAAAATGCCATCCTGGAAAGAAAAGGTACATAGAACATCATCTTCTTTAGCAGTGAGGCTCCTCTTTGAAGTAAGAGGCTCCCACGAAGCCTCTCCATTTCTCAGGAACATGTGCTTTGCCAGCTTCCCTCACAACCTCCTCTCACTCTGCTGAGAATATTGTGACGTCTCAGAAAGAGGACCCGTGGAGATTGAGAAGAGACAGAGAAATGCTGACTGTTACGTCCATCTTGTATATGTAATGCCCTCTGTGTCAATAATACCAAACAGCAACCCCTCTCTGTTTAATTAGCCTGTGTAGTGCAGCTAAAGAGAAGTACCACTGTCCTTAAGATATCCATGCAGCTAGTGTAGCATGGATACTCCTTCACACAGAATCCTCCATCCAAGCTGCATCTCCCCTAAACCATTCAGAGTGATAAAGAGGCAGATACAGGACAAAAGGATTCGACTGCCCTGTTTTGGAACAGCAATTGCTAGGAAGAAAGCTCTTGTGCCAAAGGTGACATGAAGAAGTGTCTGGCGGAAGAGAGGGAGTCCTGCTAGCTCCCTCCTTAGGGCATTCATCTGGAGCCAGGCTGCGTGAGCTGCGACCTTGTCAGATCCCATCAGCAGCAAGAGGGTGGGCTGGCACAGTCTCTCAATGAGAGCCCCCACATGAAGGGAAGCCAGGTTGCCCTGGGCCAGCCTGCAGCTGCCCCATCATGGCCTGCAAAACCACCTTGTTCTGCTCTGGTTTCACTTCTTGCCACACTTACATTTACCATAATAATCACAAATGTTTTGCAAGTGGTTTTTCCCATTTGGTTTAACGAGAATATATGAACTATCTAAATGTGATCATTAAGACTGAAACTTGTGAGAGTCTGGATTTCCTGATTATCTTCCAGTTACCCTAAACTCTGCAGTTCTGCCTCCTCATTTCCGTCTGAGATCACCCTCAGTTCAGCAGTGCTGTAGAGCCAAGTCCCAGGAAAAGCACCTATGGAAGGCCTGTCTGTTATGCATCAGTTGGCACAGTGCTCGAGGGACTCAGAGATCCTGTCATACAAGTGCAGTAATTACCACAGCAACTGAACTGGTGGTGGGGTCTCATAGATCCAGTCATCAGTGTATTTGATGAGAAGGTGGAAATTAGGGTTAGGATGAGGGGGTTGTATTAGTCCTGTTTATTCCTGTTACTTGCATCTTGAGCCAATGATGAAGATTTGGCTGAATCACACTTTCTAGAAGGGCTTCTTATTTCTAGAGGATCCCCCGCTTTTTGCAGTTTCTTCAAGTGGTTACACAACCTTGTTTTAAAATAAACCCTGCTTCATTTCTAAAGTGTCTGGCAGATCCATCCGTTTTCGGGTCCTACTTTTCTTCTGCTTCATGAGAGTCACTTGGTCCCAAATAACTTTTCTGTCTGCAAAAAATCATTCTCTGGCACCAGGTTGCCTCTGGATTGCTGGCAAAGGTGAGCCAGCAGGGAGCAGAGAGGGGTCTCAGTGCTGCTGGCTGCCGTGTCCTCCCAGCAGGGTTGAGTCAGCTGAGGATGCAGGGACAGAGGTGAGGTTTGCAGCCCATGCTGGGCCACATGCTGCTCTAATCCCCCCACTGTCACTGTCTGGGCTAGATAGGTCAGCCCTCCTCTGGCAAATCTGCATAATGACATTAACATCTTCACAAATACTTTTGCACTACAAGGGATCTTTCTAAATAGCGAAAATGACTGAGCCTTTTATGTTATCTCTGGAAGGCTTCTTTCTCACACCTCAAAGTATAAGTAAGCAGTAAACTTCCTTACTCCTGTTTATACATCCCAGACATGCATCAGCTCTGGTTGCAACCAAATGTCCTGGGAGTTTCTGCTGAGCAATTCACAATCCTCTTTGGGTCTGTGACTTTCCAGAAGACATTCCTCTGTTTGAAGTGCTCCTTGCATTCCTTCTCTCCTGACGATGACCTTTCAGTTTGGCTGTACTTTAATCCTGTTTTGTTCTAACAAGGGGCTGTGGAATCCACACTGCTCTGATGGTTGCATCCTTGTGGGTACTTATCTACAGATGTTGGCATCTGCTAGTACTGTCAGTACTACTTTAGATTTTAGGTCCTTGATGAGAATACAGAATAGTACTGAGCCTGTCACTGCAGACATTTGTTGGAAACTCTCTCAATTAGTAGTGATTTTCCCCATTCATGAAAAGAGTTTTGAGATCCCTTTGCTGCTGTTTGCTCCTCAAGAGCTGACTTTTACTGAAATACCATATTTGACATGGGCAGTGCCGTGACAGTCAATCACAGTCCTATTTGTTTCATATGCTTGGATGCTAAGGAAGAAGAAGTCTTTTTGACTAGACTTCTTTCTACCTGTTAATGGGCACTGGACAACAGTTAAAGCCAGAGTATCCTTAAGATGAAGCAGCTAAGAGCTAAACCTCTGTATTCTCCCTGGGCTTCTCAGACTAAGCAGCCCATGGTTACTAGGGATAATCTGCAATCACTCCCATTTAGACTCTAACTCTTTCAATCTCTTGGAATTTCCTCAGCATTACCAGACTTATAAAAAATTAATATCAGCTGTTGAGAAACTTTATTGGACAGATGAACTCTTGGACCTGTTTATTTTTAAAATATTTTTTGTCCTTTCCATTTCCTAATATATGGGAAAGCACTTCAGCATCGTAGTGTGATGCAAGATGGGTACTTTCCAGGGAAGTTTGTTAAAAACTGCTGTATGTCTCCATCATCACAGCACTGAGCCTGCCAGAGTTCAGGAAGCATTTGGACAATACTCTCCAGCACATGGTGTGACTCTTGGGGATGGTCGTGTGCAGGGCAGGGAGTTGGACTTGATGATCCTTGTGGGTCCCCTCCAACTCTGCTTATTCTGTGATTCTATGATTACTCACATAGAATCACAATGCTGCCATCCACATCTAGTAGTTGGATGCTGCTACTAGCATATGCCTTTGTACCTGGTGATTTAAAAAATAGTGAAACATAGACTCTTCTGTCCTTCCTGTCTCCCAGCTTCTTTCTAACATGGGTTGTTCCCCCCATTTTTCCCCACTTCCACTCTTTTTTCAGACTGACTGGCAGTGCGTCCCAGCTCAGAGGCACTCTACTTGCTTTCTGTGTGGTGTTTGAGGGAAGGACACTGAGGACAAGCAAACACCAGGAAAATGTCTCACATGAAGAGTTCAAAAAACCTGAGATTACTTTATTAGTGAAATGACAAATAGGGGGAGACATGGCAAAAGAGCAGAAAATAATGGATGAGACAGAGAAGGTGGATTGAACTCCTCTGTGCCTCTACCTCTGACCGCAAGAAAAAGGGATTTTCTGCTTCACAGTGATGAAACTGGTTTAAAAACGTATGTTTCTGTATAATGTGTGAGTAGATGGTGGAAATCCACAAGGCAGGAAATTATTGAAAACAAGGATGTGGCAAGATGCAAAAAGGTATTGGACATAATCCCAAATTATGCATAATAAACATTGCAGAAGAAATACTATTTCAGGGCTCTTGTCTGAGATTTTTACAAAATGTGTGGCACTGTGGCTGCTTGGTGACAGACCACTGTATCCTTGTGGCTTCCTGAGGCCCTGAGCTCTATTCTGTGGACCTTAAAGACTTCTCAAATGTCCATCAGCCCAGCCTCACCCTTGAAGACGGCTCAATTTGACAGAGGGAGGGAACTGCAAGGAAGCTGCCTCACTATATACTTGGTGGCAAGAAGGAGAGGCTGCTTTGAAAAGCACTGTCCAGGTTGAGAGCAGGCTAGGAATACCTCTTTACTTGCTCGGTTTGGAGCTGCAAGTTGGTCAGGGAAAGTTCTGCTAGGGCCACGCTGGGCTTTAGTACATGCCATGTTACCTCCTTTCTTTCAGGGCTCCCGAGGAGATGTAGGAAAGCCAGCATTGCTGTGATGTGACAGGGAATACACATCTGTAGATACCCATGTGACTAATGTGCTTAGGGAACAACTTTTTAAATTCAGTTCCTAATTAAAGTTTTAGGTAGGGAAGAGCTTGTTATGAAGGCATGGAAGTGGTATTTACTTTTATGAACATAATGAAATTCAGTATGCATTTTCAAGAATGGTGAGAATTTCTCAGGTGGTTGCAAACTCTGTAGGACAATTACTTCACCTGAGAAGGAGAGTGACTTCACTGCCCCTGGTGGAATTGCAGGGGGCAGCTCATCTTAAACTGAGCTTGGAGAAAGTGTACAGCGAAGTCTGAAAGGATTCACACCTGCCTCCTTTCTGTGCACCTTTTGCTCGTGGCAAAGGGCAGCTCTGACAGACGGGAAAACAGCTGGGGGCTCATTCCCTCCTTCCCTTGACAAGCAGTTGGTGTGGTTGCTGTAGTGTGTAGTTACTTCTTTGAGAAGATTAAGAATTACCTCCATGGACCAGGCATTTCCTGGGAGATATTTGAAGTTGGGAGATGTTCTGGAGAGTCAGAAGAGAAGCTGTACAGCAGCCAAACTGGGGGAGAAGATAGGAACAGAACAGATGGGAGGGGGAGGCAAAAGGGGAGTGGGAAGCAGTGCACGTACATCAGTGACCAGAAGTGACAAACTGCTCTTAGATTATTTAAAATGCACAAACCTTTTCCTGATACTGCTATTCTGCGGAGCTGCTGGCAGACTGAGGGCTCGTAATTAGTGAGGAATGGGGCTGCTAATTGGCAGAGCTAGAATGAGTCACGGGCTCAGCCGAGGCTGCAGTTCTGGAGCAGCAGGACCCATGGCTGCAGTTTGTGCCCAGCTCTGTGAGCCCTGCTGGCTTGCAGGGGCTGCCTGAGCTCAAGGAGCGGCTGTGTGGGAATCGTGGGACCAGACAGGTACAATCCAGTCCCTTTTTGCTCTGCAGTGTGTCATCCTCGTGCCTTACAAGAAGTGGACTTTTGTTTCTGTTATACCTACTGCTCTTGCAGGAATTGTCCCTCTTCCCAGCTACTGCTTGTTGGCTGTTGTTACTTCTGTCTCTCTTACCTATGGCCTCTTGGGCTGCCCCTCCCTTCCAGCAGCTGGTCCCAGTATTGCTGATCAGACACAACCCATGGCTTCATTTCAGCCTGCCATCAGAAAAACAGCAAAGTTGCATTCCTTACCATATGGGTCTAGGCTGCCAGGGACTTTCACCTCCCCACCAATCTTACATCCATTAGCTGGGGCTCTTTGTATTTGTCCTATCACTTATTCATGATCATCCAGATCAATCTGTTGAAAAGTGCATTTATTGAAACCTGATTCCGGCTTTGTCTGAGTTGTGAGGGCCTTTCTAGCCCAGTCTCTGCCTTGTGGTTTACAACCACAGAGCCCACTGAGGCTGGGAAAAGAGCTGGCTCAGCACTGTGCTGCTAGGAGAGCCTTTCCTAAGCCTGGGAGCATATGGATCCATCGCCAGGAGAAACACAAGGCTGGGATGCCCAGTGCCCACTGAACAGCCTCAGTGTGCTAGGAGGACAAAGGTAAGTTACGTATATAGTAGTTGTAGTTGAAAACTTGTAGCACCCACAGAGATTTGGTCTCGGACTCTCAGTGCAGGGCTGTACGTATTTGAGACATCCCTGCCCCTTGCAGAACGGCTGATTGGGTACAGTTACCTAAATCAAGGAAGGCACTGCAAGAGCCTCTTGTATTATTGTGATTGTAGGTAGATCTGGAGGCTGAGGCAGCCCAGTTCATTCACAAAATAAACATTAAAAACATCCTGAACTGGAAAAAGCAGACAACTGTGTGCTCGTTTCATAAACTGAAAGGTGTCTTCCAACCAAAACCACTTTTCCTCTCTGAATAAACCCTGGAAAATTGATGCAGCCGTCCTGGTTTAGCCCCTCCTGGGCATGTTACTCCTGGGAGTTGCGCAGGTTTGTGCACAAGGAGGGATGGGATGTCTGAGTGCACTCAGAGAGAGGCAGCACTGCTGTGTCCTGAAGTTCATCTGGGGCAGCTCATTCTTGCTTGTGCCTGGGAAGAAGCAGTTTCCAGAAGACAGAGGACACCCTGGGAAAACGTGAAGGTTCGAGGGTAGTCCACAACACGTGAGTAAGGAGAACAGAATACAAAGACTTGTTTCTGAAGCGTGGTACAGTTGCGGAGTGCCTTCTCATGTCAGTCCCTGAATGTGTCTCCTGCTGGGCTGGGAGGCCCTGGAGAGGCCAAGGCACCTGCAGGTAGACAATTTTGTGTCTTGTCCTCTGGAGCTTACCTTGCAGCCTTCAACAGCTGGATAACTGATGAGGAGGGTGTAGCTGCTGGCTACACACTAATGCCTGCATGCTTTGCTGCTGCAGTAAGGGCTGTGTGCAGCCTGTCTGCCTCTCTGCCCTTTCCCTGGGTACAGCACACAAGATCTCCCTTATTCTTTCCCTGCTGACACACCATACTGCATCTGCCGAGAGGAGATACAGGCATGTGAATGCAAGGGAGAGCTCCCGGTTTCAGTCATTCTAAAAAAATGTCATAGAAGTCCACATAAATCCGTGGCTTCAATTGATTTTTTGATATCATGAATAGCAGGAAGTGTTATTTATTTCTGAGTCTAGGATCCCAAAGTGCCGTGTGTTATTTGAACTGAGAAATGACATCTTAGAGTTTGCTGTCCACAGTGGAAGGTATCATGGTGTGACAGTGGGCCGGTACTGATGAAACACTGCTCTCTGTACGCAAGCAACTTTATTTTCTGAATTACAGTGCCATGGTACGAGATCAGTTTTCAGGATTGTGCTTTGCTGTGCACTTTGTGGCAAGGCAAGTTCATGGACAGATTGTTACTGAGGCCATAGGAATGAGGATGTTGGTCTCAGAGACTGTTTAACATCTGAGTGACCTACCCTTGATAGAGGAACTGGTACATTACTATTATATTGTTCCTTTCAGTTCCTGCTGTTGTTCCCTTTAAAACCAAAGCAATAGACCAACCTAATAAACTCTAAGTAAGAGAATAATTGGGAGGGGATGAGCTCATTACGTAAGGGGCTTGAGTTAACTGTATGATCACTATTTAGCCAGCTTTATTTGATGGAAAGCAGTTACACAAAATCATCACTGATGTTTCTCTTCTGTCTTTTAAGGTGTTCTCTTCAAATCACTGGTTGCTTGTTGCTTCATTTTGTTACGCTGTTTTGTCTGTGGGTGAGGGTGGGCCTCCTATCACAGAGTGAAAGTTAAAGGGTTTTTACTCTTGTCCTAGAAGAGCAGGGTTTCCCCATCATCTGTGGTGCCTGTGGGAGCTGGGGCCCCCCAGAGCTGGCATGTTCCTGCTGGGCAGTGCTCGGTCCTACTGACCTTGCTTCTCCTATGGAAGTTCAGCCTTGCTGCCTGGCAGTTTTGGGAAGTTTTCTGCTCATTTTAATCCTTTCAACTGATCAGTGAGATGTGTGGCATTGGGGGAGAGGGGAGCAAAGTGAGGGCAGACTCTTTGGTGTTGCCATCTGCTCCTGTATTTAGTCAAGGCTCCTTGGGGAATTTCATGTTTGGAAGAAAAGGGCTGGTGGAAGGAGATGCACTAAAACAAACTCTGCCTTTCAGGAAGTGGGGGCTGTGGCTATGCTGGGCAGAAGTTAAGAAAATTATTTGCTCTGTGGTTCCTTTTCTGGTTGTCTCAGCACAATATTCCTTTTGGAAACAGTGTAACTGGGTGCACTTATTCTGCTGTGCAGAGGCAATTGCTGTTGTACAAACAGCTACAACATCAAAGTAAACTGAAGTAAGTCATTCTGGGCAGCTGAAATACCACAGTGCCTGGGAGTTTCAGCATGTTGCCTTCTACTCCTTAGGAGCACACAGAAGGACCTGCCATAAGTTTGTGTGGTGGTGTACAAAAGAACTGGGCCTCCTTGGAGGAGTATTTGTTAATACTTTTGCGCGTGGACTTCTGCTGGGGAAAGGGTCTGGATTAGTCTGGACTTCTAGATAATTTCTATGTGTTGAAGATAGGCAATGGGATCACTCAGCTATCTCCCCTCTTTTCTGTTCTAAATGGTACCTATTAAATAACAGTATTCATGTCCATGGATTGTCTCTTCTGTGTCAGATTATCAACTGCCTGTAGCTCCAAGTT
Organism: Platysteira castanea; assembly: GCA_013397175.1. Taxonomy (NCBI): domain Eukaryota; kingdom Metazoa; phylum Chordata; class Aves; order Passeriformes; genus Platysteira; species Platysteira castanea. Next base: position 116,928 of record VYXC01008361.1, read on the forward strand.
AATTTCTGAGCTCAGGGAGTGGAAGTCTGTGTAACCTGGACCCCCTTGGTCATCAGGGCCCTTGTAGGGTGCTGTGATCGTGGCACACTCCCATATGCAGGGTGTGCGTGCTGTGGCATCGGGGCACAGTGTGCATGGTGGGGTGCAGGCTTGTCTCTGATTAAACTGCACTTGCCTCAGGCTCTCATCTCTGCCATCCTGGGTTACTGGTGTCTGAAGGCATTGAAATGCGCTGTTGGGGATGTTTACACTAAGTGTTTTATAAAAGGCTTTCTTTCATCCCACTGTTTGGAGACACAACCTTCCTGTTTTCTGACTCTTTGCTTTCTACCACGGTGGTAGAAGGAGCCTTTGGTGAAAGTAGCAAAAAAGTCTTTTAGCACATGTTGCTGTTCATATGTTTATGCAGAGTAGTCGGAATGTGATTTGGGAAATTGATGATTTCTCAACAGCAATGTTGAGAAGTCTTGCCCAGATGCCTCAGGACACTTTGTTTCAAGCATCAAGAGTTTCGGAAAATATAAGAGGATGTAACAAATACTTTATATAGTTCCTCAAAATCCGTATGTGATGTATTGTTCATACCAGCTCTCTGGGATCTCGAATCTGTAACATGACATTTTTTTCTATTACTACTATTCACTGGCCATGAGGATCATCTTTGCAGACCATCCATGGGTTTAGGTGCTGATCAGATGCAATGGTGCTTTTCATTCACTTGGTGAGGGGAGGTTAATCTCCTTAATGTGGAGACTCTAGACCAGAGCACAGCAGTAAAGCTAGAATTATGAACACCTTTTTAATGTCATTAAGCCCAGTTCTTTTATTGGAAGGACCGGGGATTGGCCAATAGCTGTCTTCTATAGTAAGGAAAGTCCAGGGTACTAAAGTGTTTAAAATGACTTAAGTAGCTTAAAAAAACCCACCTAAACTAAAAACAAATCATTAAAAATGGAATTAGTGTTCTACATTTTGTATAATGTAATATAGAAACACTATTCCATTTCTTCAAACATATTAAGCCTACAAGCAAAGAGCTAATGGTGCTGATGGGATTAAGAGGGTAGGAAGGGCTTAAAGCTCACAATCAATAACTTAGGGGCATAAAAAAGTTAGGAAGAAAGTCAGTCTATGAATCGATGAAAGGCAGGATGGCCCTAATGTTACTCAACAGTTGAGCACTTTGGATTTTTCTCAATATTTATCTAAGCAGAGTTTATGTGATTTCTATGGGAAGACATGGAAGTGATTAGTTTGCAGTAACTGAAATGTGGTGTGACTTCATACCTGACTCTGTACTTGCAGGTTACGCTCACTCTGATCTGCCTTCATGCTCCTGCTCTTTCCCTTGTACCAGGTCCCTCAGGCAGACAGGGCAGAAGAGGCCAATCCAGCAAACTTGTTTTCTCTACTATTTTGGTAGGCGAGCTGTGAGATCTACCTGTCCTGCAGATCCCTGCATGTGTCTTACCAGAAATCTGGTTTGGTGCTCAGACTTGTGTTGAGAGGCATGGAGCAGTTTAAGATGTTGTAATGTATGTGAAACATCATATATCTAAACATATATAAACACCAGTGCTTACATACATCAGGGCCATCATGTACACATCAGTGTATATATACATCAGAGAAACACTCAGGTCATGTCATTTACCAAAGGAAACTCTTGTTAGAGTTTGCAAACAAAGCTCTGTGAAATCCTCTTAGCTGTTTGCTGATGATTTCTGGAAGCGTTTTGACTTACAATGATGCGTGGGTGTATGAAATTGTAAACATGCTTTATTTATATTTTCTATTATTATTATAGCATGACTTTTAATGACCAGCTATTCCAAGTTCTAAAATATTTGGACAGTCAAACCAACTATTCTATGCTTTGGTATCTTTCCATTACACTTTCTATAAAAATTGTTTCCTTACTTTGGTTTTCGCATGAAGAAGATTAAAACTGCTTTTTCTTCCGCTCATGTTACATTAAAAAAACCAAAACCAGTTTCTCTGAAAATGTAAGTAGGACTTACTTAAATATTTTAAGCAGCTGTAGCTTGGAAGTAGCCTTTGAATGCTGCAGCTCCCCCCAGCTTTCCTTGAGTGTTTGCACCCCTTGTGCAGATCTTGCAGGCTCCAGTTCTTTCTAACGGGATGTCTTCTGGTTTTCGCAGGGTGCCAGGGTGTGGCTGCGGGAGCAGGACCAGCTGCAGCCATGCACTGTTGGCTTGTGTGCCAATGGCAATGTTCTCTTCACCTCAGATTATGGCATGGTAAGTGAAGTTTGCATGAGTTTGTAGCCTATGCCAAGTTGTAAGGTGGACTGCTTGGTTTTGCATGACCATTGTTTTGAAATTTATCAACGGAAATGCTGCAATTCTCTCTGAAAAGTGACCTGGCTCTGTTACAAACGATGCCAAAGGTCTAACAAATGTTAAAAAGAGAAGATTGTTCTTTTTGTTCTCTTCATTTCTCTGCCTACCTCACTTTCCCTGGTTTCCCTTGAGCCATCTTTGAAGCAGTTACGTTAACAGCCTAGCAAAACCATTATATTGGCCAAATGCTCCTGGAAGGAGGCAGCTCCACCAAGCAAGCAGCCCTTCCTGCCAGGATGTGCAAGCTGTGCCACTCTAAGGGAGGCTGTGCTCTCCACCAGCCGCTCCAGCAGCTTTTGCTGTCAGCCCTTTGGGCCGGGGGCACGTGGCAGTGGGCTCTGGTGCCAGTCGGTGTGTAAAGGCAGCAGCGATGCACAGAACAGCTCAGCAAGGCCGCCAAGCTCCCCCGAGAGCAGTGATAGGAACAAGTGATAGGAACAAGCTTCTTTCCCTCTGGGTTTCCAGCTCTGTGCCCCGTGTGGTCCCCTGGTGCAGCTACTGCAGTGCTCATGGAATAATATTGGTAGGAAGGTACCTCTGGGGATCATCCAAGTCCTCAGTGAGTCAGCTCCCCTGGCTAACACTGGGAAAGCTATCCACGGCCTTCAAGGAGGTTCGTGGTGAGTCAGACTGGTGCCTGGGCTGGGAGGAGGATGGGGAAATGGGCAGGACCGTGCCCTCCAGCAGTGAGCAATTAGACCTGCTCAGCTGTTCTGGTGAATGGGCCCTGCAGGTGGCTGCTTTGTTACAGAAAAAAAAAATTTGTACAGGTTTTTTTCAGCCTCTTACCTGGCAAACAAAGGGGGAAAGGGGATTTAGGACTTACCGAGTCAGTGGTAGGACGGTTGTATTTTTCAGTCTTGCCTTGAAAGGCCTAGATTTCAAGTCATCATTCTTTTATAGAGCCTGATTTGTTTCTCAGAGATGTAAATTCCCCTAGCAAACACAGATTTTTCATCTGCTTACTTTAGTCTCTCAACTCCCTTCATGAGGAGTTGACTTATTTTGGGAGTGCTGGATATCACTAACACATTTTAAGGGCTCACGGGTAACGCAGCAGCCTCCAGAGGGGCAGCAAGTGGTGAGTACTTCTGTGGCTCTGCCAGTTCTGTCTCTTCTGACGTGCTGCTGTGCCTTGTAAAATCTTTCAAACCCACCTGGCACCTGTAAAAGGACACTGGAAATCCCACTTTAGAGCCGTCTGTGTGGGTGCACCCACCTCCAGCCTGTGTCCTGTATGCTGGAAGATATGCTCAGGATAATGCTGGGTGGCTTACAGGTATAAAAAAAAAGCTGGGTTTGGGTTTTTTTTCTTCCGTGAAACAAGAAACCACTAGGCTGGAGGAGGATGTGCTTTACAGCTTGTGCAGTAAAAGCACATGGTGATGATTAAAGGGCTCTCTTTATTCAGTGCCACCCACAAGAGCTGTCCCAGGTGCTTCTCTCACCTGCCACATTCATTGCTTCATGCCTGTAGGAGGGACTAGCAGTCCTACCCCAGGTGAAAACTCTGATAAATGTCTTCACTTTGGGTTGGATGGGCCAGTTGACCCCTCTGATTTTTAGGACCCCCAAATCTAGTGTCCTCATGTTTGCTGAGGCCCAGCATCCCTGCAGCTCTTGCAGCTCTGAGGTAAGAAGTCCAGTCATGCTTCAAAGCTTTTGTCATTTGTTTTCACTTCCTTAAAAACACCTCAAGCAATAAATCATCAGAAATGTGGCTTCCTGGGAGGAAAGGAGGAGCTGATGCTTATGAAACATAAGATTGGAAATCATGATCCAGACAAAACAGCCAAATGCTTTATGGATAAATATAACTTGGATGCCAGGTAGGAGCTTTGCTTATGTGCTCAGGATGGCACTAATGGATGGAATTGAGTTTGAGAAGGAATCATTTCTCCCTTGCTGAGCCCAGTGAGCAGGGCTGGCAAGCTTTGTCTTGGCTTGTTTGCTGGCTAGATTTTGCTTTATTCCTGACCATTGCAGGGCCTTGGAGAGAGTCATGGTCATTTTGGTCTCATTTTGGGCTAAATTTGAGGTAAATTTAATATGTCACTGGTGAGAAAGTAGAAGTCTTTGGCTGTTTTGTGAGGTACCTATTACCCTGAAAGCTGATTGTTTTCCTCCCCAAATAATAAAGATCTGTTTATTAACACCTGTAACTTTGTGGTTTATGTATCAGCTTGTTAAAAAGGGGATATTCCAGGGGCAACTTTGCTGAGAGATCAGTTTGCCTGCGTGATTACTTGCTTCAGGAAAAATCAGCTGTCATATTCAGCTCAGTAGTGCTGAACATCAGCCTGGCATACCCTCCCTGGAACAGGATGATGGGGGACAATCTTTGACACTGCTCTCCTGGCAGATTGCTGGAAGCGTCCAGGAGTGAGCAGTGGGGTAACAAAAGCTTCCTTCCTGGGACTCAGAGGGTGGAGCGTCATCCTGTTTGTGTCTTAAACCTCTGAGCTCCTTGAAGAATGTCACTTTGACAGTCTTGGGACACGTGTCTGTGTCCAGGAGCATGGCTAATCCTTGCAGCCTGTTGGTGATACAGAGACTGGAAAAACTACCCTCTTCCCTGCAGGGCAGAGGACAAATTAAAAGTCAGCTTCCTTCCAGTGCCAGGGAAGACCTGAAAACTCTCCCACATGTCACAAGTGCCTTCCAGAGGCACAGAGCCATCACCTCCCAAGCCTCAGTGGGGCTGGAGGCCTCAGCCTCTGCCTGAGGGAGAGTGAGCTGCCTAGGCATGCTGTGATGTGCATTAGATGAACCTCCTCAGCCTCAGGGACAGACAGGTGACAACTTGGCCTCGGCTGGGATGGCATTACACTGCTCCTCCAGGGAGTACTTTTCACCTCTGCAGTGTTTCTGTCCAGAGGGTACCAGAACCAATACACCTTTGTTGCTGTCCTGCCAGAGCACCTGCTCTTGATCGATATTGGACCAGACTTTTTTTAGAGAGAGATGACTGAATAACACCATTCAAGCAGCTCAAGACAGGTGTAACAGGTGATTATCTAAGCCCTACTAATCATTTACTTGTGTATTTAGGACCCCTGTTCCTCTTCAAGGTTCCATTTTCTCCCATATTGTCTACAGGAACAAGGAAACGAGCTCTGACCCATCACTCTTCATGAACAGCAGCCTCTTGGCACAGGTGCTGCCAGATGCTTGGTATCTTTTAGGACACTTGTCCACTCAGCTTTTTGTCTAAATGTTTTCTTAATGTTTCTCTTCTGGCCCAAATGGCTTTAAGTGCTGACAGAGCAGTCGTAAATGAGTAAGTACCAGCCAGATATAAGGAAAGATCACGTCATACTGCTTTTCACTTCTCCTCTTCCAAAATTCATGTAAGTCAGCTGACAAGAGAGAGCCAAGGTTGTTTGCTGCCTCCTGGTTTGAAAGTGCTGTACTGATTTTGTTTGTGACAGTCCAGTTCATGTTGTGCATCTGCAGCATGTACTCTCTCCTGAATTTAGTTGTCCCATTCTCCCTTTCTGCTCCCTCAGTTCTCTTGTGAAAGTGTCTGAGGTCTCTGCTCTGAACAAGGAAAAAAAATGCATTGTTTTTTTTTTAGGGCCATGCTTGCAGGGTGGGGGTCCTGCTGCTGGCAGCCACACCTCTCTGATACCCAGGAGCAGAACTGGTGTGGAGAGGCATGGAGAGAGCCTGTTTGCTGGACTGGGCTTTGTTTCACACTGTTCATGAACATGAACTGTGTATTTTGGAAAGCCTCTTGGCTAGTGAAAAAAGTGGACTGTGAGGGAGTCTGCCAGTGGAAGAGGCCGAATCCTTGCCACACAGGCGTGCCTGGGCAGAATACACCTGAGGGACTGAGCCAGCTTCTCCTCCCCAGCTCCCTCCAGGAACAGAGCTGCTCTTGTGGCTGTGCATCGTGGTGATCTTGTAAGGGATGCTGTGCTGGGTTCTTGCTGCCCTGCACTGGCGGGGTGCAGGCTCAGAGCCCCGAGGGGGTGATCCCTGGGCACCTGCAGTGTGCTGCAGCTGTGAGCGCCCTGCGAGGGGTGGCTGCTGGAGGGGGCTGGGTGACCTCATTCTGTCTGCAGCCTGCAGCTGCAGGGATGGCCTCTCCCCAGCAGTGACGGCAGCCTGAGCACTCCAGGAAAGCGGGCAGGAGAAACCAATTAGACCAACACTAGAGATTATAGTTTGTTTTCTGTGGAGCCCATCAGTTTCTTGCTGGCACCCAGGAGGGCTGACAAGCAAGGATGGAAGTGAGGTAGAGACCAGAGCTCCAGGAGAGGGGGAAAAGCACAAGTTTCTTTGGAGGGGTTACTGTGGACCAGTTTCCTTCTCCAGAATGCCTATATGGAGCCTCCCATCTGTCTCTCTTGGGTCCTACGATCTAGAGCAGCTTTGGATGCTGGGTGGGAGATGGCACATGGCTGAATCCAAGAGTGGGAAGCAACTGAAATAACTTCTGTGAAATGCCAGCATCGTGCTTGAAGAGGAGGAAAGAAGGGCTGGGATGTGCCTGTGGTGGAGGGGAACAGTCACATAATCTCAGCTGTGTTGAAAGGGAGTGAAGGAGGTGACCTGATAACTGAAGAGTGGGTTATTGAGGAGGAGGAAGCTCTAGCAGGAAGAAGGATGCAGCAATTGAGGCAAGATAAGTGCAACTGCACAGAGAGATGAGTACTTCCCGGAGCAGTGATAGAAGTTAATAGGTGTCACTGTACAAATATTTTGAAAGCTGTATCATATACATACATGTCATCACACAGAGAGAATATCACTACTTTATTTGGCTTCTCATGTGCTTTGCTTTCCTTTGCTTTTGAGATGACAAACTCTTCCAGATGCTCTCTGGCTGCTTCTATGGAGAATGCAAGGAATGTGAATTAGCTTTTTCTCTACTTCCCCACAATCAGAGACATGATCTCACCTGTGTTTTTTGTGAAAGACTGTTCCTGGTCTCTTGGGAGCAGCTGCCATCATTATTCACAGTCATGAGTGCAGTGTGTAATACCTGTCTAGCCTAGCAGCTGCAGGCTGGTGCCCTTCTCCTGTTAAGGGGAAATTAAGTAACCTTGAGTTGATTTGTCCCCATTGGTAGTGAAGGGGAGAGATTGACTCTGTAGCAAAAGAAGGGGGTATGCTGTATGGTTTCTGGCCAGAGAGCTCAAATGTGTAGGAACAGGAATGGAAGAATGACTATAAAAATAGGGAGTTCATCTGTGTCTTATTAATTTTCTTTTCCAGTGTCAAAGTATAAAGGTGCACATTTCTAGTAGGAAATCAAACCATGTGCCCAGGTGTCATAAGCTTATTTGTCCTTCTCCCCATTCTTCCAGGTGTTCCAGTACCCCAAGGCCTCCCTTTCCAGAGAAAAGGTCTTACCCATGCACCAGACCAGCGTTGATGGGGTAGAAGACATGTCCATGCTGGGAGATCTGCATGAAGCTGCCATCCTGCTTAACCTTCACCAGCGCTACCAGCAGGGTAACATCTATGTAAGTGCTCGTCCCCTTTGGCCTAATGGGTTTTGTTTAGTTGCAGGGCTGCCACTCTGCATGTGAAGTACTGATGTTATCCTTGTCTCTGGAGGATAGGAATCAGAGGGGGTTTTCTGCCTTGCCAGCTCCATCGTCCCTATGAGATCCTACCCCTACCAGAGGGGCCCCTTTGCCCCCATGGAAGAACTGCCAAAACATGAATGTTCACCTCTAAGCTTTGTGGTGATTGCGCAGCTCTGTATCCTCCATGAACATCCATGTTTGGTGAGCTGTCATTCACATTCCCCAGGTTCCCCACTATGGCTGTTCCATGGTTTATAAGGGCAAGCAGACTGGAAACTGCAGCATGTGCAGGTTGTTGCTGAGTATCTCTCCTGATCCAGAGAGACGAAGCTACTGCCTAACAGAGCTAGGAATGCAAACCTGTTGCCTAACTCTTCTGCTTTTACATGCAGTTGTGCGTGGTTTTTTTTTTTGTTGTTGTTTTTGATTGCTCTGCTCTCCTTGCACAGATGAATACTCATAGCATCTCCTGGCTTCCCTCTCGGGCCCTCAGGAAGGAGACAAGTGTTAGGAAAGGGACTTGTGAGGAAAAGAAGCATACCTGGGACAAGACATCCCTGAAGTGCTGGGGTGGCAGTGCTCTGCTGAGGCTTGGAGAGAACAAGGAAGATAGATTACAAAGACTGCCTTACCTTGCTTTACTCTTACCTTGCTTGTCCATGCTGTGTGCGCACAGAGTTTTTCAGAATATGACAGGAAAAATGTAAATCTCTATCTGTGTTGCATAGCAACTGTTATCAAGGCAACCAAACCATATGCACCTGTATTCCAGTAAATTATCAGTAAAGTGACCCTGTTTCTGAACCATCTCCTGCACTGGATACAGAGAAGACTGTAAATTCTTTTGGTTTTGCTGTAGACCCCCTTGCCTGTTGTCTATCAACACAGCCTTGTGACCCTGTGACAGTACCCATGTGCACACACTATTTTTAAGGCCCATATCCTTGGTGCTCTTCTCTTCCTGTGTCTGACACATGCTATGTGTCTCTGCAGCTTTTGGCCAATTTGGGTATATTCCTCCTGTTTCTTCTTCCTCACACCTTAAAATGCAATGCAGGATTCTCTTCAGTCTGTGCCTTGTACCAGAAATGAAACACCACCAGCAGTGTGACAGTGTCATAGCAGTCCTATCGCCTTAAGCCTTTCCTCTAGCTCTGATGTCTCATTCCTTATTCAGCATTAGTTCTGTGCCTTCTCCATCCATGCATAAAGGTGTTAAAAGTTTAACACCTTTACACCTTGTTTTTTGCCTTTGCAGAGTGCATGAATGTCAGATGTGCAACTCAGGTCTGAAATTTTTGGAGATGTATAAAAAGGTCTGACCTCTGTAACATGCTCAGCACTGGGAAGTACCCCTCAGTGTTGGATTGTTAGCCCCACCATGAGCTCCTAAAGGGAATTCTTTCTGATCAGGGAGTGTAGGTAGCAGTATATGTAGACTGGTGTGGCACCCATTATTAATTTACTACAGCAGTACTGACAAGCTCAACAGTACTTTTTGTTTTCCAGATAAATACTATTCAAGCTCTACCCAGCTGTTGAAGGAAATTATGTAAGCACAGCAACAGCCTTCATCTTCCCTCTTCATTCTTGCAATTCCTGTATTCCCTAATAAAAGTAGACCCAACATAATGTGAGTGATGTATAAATGAGCCAGGGGCTGTACTGCCACATTTTGTGCTGTCCTGAGCAATGCCATGCCTAACCATCCAAGTAGGATCTATTGTCCTGAGAAGTAGATCTGCCACATGTGGCTTGTCCTGCTCTGGAGAGCTCTTTTGGGGCAATTACTTTGCTGATAGAGTAGCTGGTATGTACGTGGTTTTACTGCTATTAAAAATTATGGATAGAAATTGTCTGTAAGGGAATGCATGTGATGAGGAGACTGCAACTGGGTGGTGGAAAAGTTTCCTAGAAACACCTTGAAAGAGATGGCTGTACTGGGAGAAGTTCTGAAAAGGAGCTCTGTTCCTAGTGAGAGGTGAAACTACAATGGAAAATGCAAACTGAAACATCTGAAAAGAAAAGATGCTGTGAAGGTCAGGGAGTAGAGTTAGAATGGGCATCTCTGTCTTGTAGTCTCTGCACAATGCCTGTTCATCAAGTGCTTGTACAATGCTTTTTCCCCAATTTCACGTTTTCTCACTCAATGCTTTCCTCTCTCCACCTCTCTGGCCAAAGATCATCTGCTTGCTTATTGCTTTCATTACCAATGAATTATATTTCTGCCCACAAAGATCCCTGTCAGAGAATCCTCAGGACTTGATCCATGCTAGCCTGTTTATACTGATAATGCAATTTGGCCTAGGTGATTTTTTCCCCCCCGATGATCTATTACTGTTGCAGTGGGGTTCCTGCAACCTTCCCTGGCAGACAGCTTTGGCCCGTAGAAAGAATCAGGAACAATAATCTTGATAGATGTTCATAAATGCTCTTTATTTTCTCACAGCCTCACAGCTGGGCCTGGCACAGACTGACTACAACAACTCCCCAAAATCATGTGAACACCCACTTAAGTACAGGATTCACTGGGTGGAGTTACATTTGAAATGCCCAATGAGGAACAGGATTTAGACACAGTAGCATCAGGGAGCTTGGAAACCCCGTGTAACCCGACCATACTTCCACTCCCAAGGCCCATCCCCCCCAGGGGCACCTTCACATATTACTGCTGCTTTAATGAATGAGTTTTAAATATTTTGGTGACTACAGCATCCAATCAGTCTGGCTTCTGACTTCAGAGCTTGGCATTGCTATAGCCACAGATCTCATTTGGCCTGATGAATCTTCCTTGTCACCAAGTGTTTAATTTCCAGCTTCTCCAATAGATGCATTCAAATGCTTTTATATCCGTTGGGTGACTTGTAGTTCATGGTTTAGATATAATGCTAGATGTTGTCCCTGACCACAAAGCTTGGCACCTCCTGCAGCAATCTAAGTGTTTACTCTGTCATGTCTGCTGAGAATGGGTCTTCCTTGAGCAGAGCAGTCCAAGGTGTCCCCGTGAGGGAGGCCACTGCACCAGCAGCCGGGTTTAAGCTGGATGTTGACCATATTACAAAGCCATCATTAGGAGAGAGATGGCACCATTGCTCTGAACTGCAGCTCTGAGAATAACTGGATTTGAGCTGGTTGGCTGAACCGAAAAGTCATGCCCCAAAAAGCAACATTATTTTCCTTCTGACTTCACAAAATAATACATTTGAAATTCAATACTGTGCTCTGGGTATTTTATTTTGAATCTTGCTACCTATTTTTATGAACTGTGAGATTTTCAAAATAAATATTTTCAAAATAAAATGTTTAGAAAATATAGAAATATTTTGACTTGAAATCCAGAGCTTAATCTTCAGCTGTCAATTTTGATTTGGTTTACCAAATGATTTAAGCTGCTACCAACAGCATTTTTCAGCAGAAGAAAAATTATATGCTTTAGTGCTTCTTTGCACATGTGTAGTGTGTGTGTGTGTGTCTGTGTCTGTGTTTCAACTCTTTATTCAGGAGGTTCTTGAACCCTGCCACGCCCCCTCTGCTTAGGATTGTGGATAGGGGCATTGAAGGTATCTCCTGACACTCCTTCAGTCCTGGCTCTGCTATTCAGCTTCAAGCACAGTGCAAAGTAGCTGGGTATGAAGATGGCTTCATGTTTTTAAGTTGTGTAAGCTTAATTTAACAAAGACAACAGGATAAGAATGTTACATTGTAAAGCAGCAAAATTCAGAGTGCCCCCTCCATACCCAGCTGTACAGCTCCTTCCCTGGGGTTTGACATCCTTTGCCGAACCGTGGAGCTCTCTGCTGAAGCCCAACGTCCTTATTTAGGCTTTCTCCTTCACCATGACTTATTTCAGGGTCTGGGTTTGTTGTGATTTTTTTTTTCCCCAGGAGCTTCATTTCCTTTCTCTGTTTTGTTTTTTCCCCGTAGACAAACATTGGTTCCATCCTGGCATCAGTAAATCCCTACAAACCCATCCCTGGTCTGTACAGTGTGGATGCCATAGACCTGTACAGACAGCACCGGCTGGGTGAGCTGCCTCCCCATATCTTCGCCACCGCTAACGAGTGCTACTGCTGCTTGTGGAAGCGTCATGACAGCCAGTGTGTTCTGATAAGGTTAGAAATGGAGAACCAGCTACTCCATGGCTGCATCACACGCCTTGCTCCTGCTGTTCCATTTGCATTGACATCTGCCTAAATACCCACAGCATCCTCCCTGCCTTTGCCTGATCCCTGCTTGTCACAGCGGAGATGTCACATGTTTATTCCTAGAGATCACTTCTGTGCCGCGGGTAGGATGGTCATCAGCTCCGTCTGTCCTGGATCTGTGAATGAAACCTATGGTTTTTTTCTTAACAGTGGAGAAAGTGGAGCTGGAAAGACTGAGAGCACCAAGTTGCTCTTGAAATTCCTGTCAGCCATGAGCCAGACCTCCCTCGGGGCCCCTGTGTCTGAGACAAGCACTCATGTGGAAGAAGCTATCCTGGAAAGCAGGTACAGTCACTCTCATGGGCACACGGAGTGCTGGGTCAGCCTGCCTTTGGGGGGCCCTGCCTTTGGGGGGCCCTGCCTTTGGGGGGCCCTGCCTTCTGGGCAGCCGGGCCATGGATGGAGCCAGACGTGGGTAGAGAGGATCACAGAGCTGGATGGTGTCACATCAAGGAAATACGAAGGTTGTGGTCTTGCCGGGATGCCTCACCCTGGCTGCTCTCCCAGCTGTCCATGGATGGATTAGGCTTCTTTCCAACTGCAGTGTGGGATGTGTGTGGCAGCTGGAGAATTAATGCTCTAGCTCTCAATTGTAGCTGTCCTCATGGTGAGTCTCTGTCATACTCTTGACTCCTGGTTTCCTCCATTAGCCTCTGCTCTCCCCCAGCCTCCCTGTGTTTCAGGCTGCTGGTGTGTCTTGCCCTCAGGAGTCCCATGGGCCACCTGGTAGCTCTTCTGCTGCCCTGGCAAGTGATTTCATGGAGAACCATCCATGGGCGCTGGCACCAGGGAACAGCCACCACCCACCTAAACCCTGATGAGGCATCAGGCAGGCAGGGAAGTGCATGGTGCCCGAATCAAATGTGTTTGAGAGAGAAGCTGGCAGCAATGAGGGAATGGAGATACACTCTGGGGGAAATCCTTCACGCCAGAAGAAGTCCCGACACCCCTCAGGGGCCATAACCCATGCCAGGGCAGGGACACCCCTGAGGGACAATGGCCCACAGGTGACCTCTGCTGGAACAGGGAGATGAAGGGGAAAAGTATCCAGAAAACCTGAAGAAGCAAAGTGTGGCTGAGGAAAACCAGTAAGAGGCAAAGAGCAGCAGGGAAAATGAGTAAGCAGAGTGACATGGAGAAGCAGTCCTGTGAGTGTGACCCCAGGCTTCTGTGCTGCCCTGTTGGGGAAGGTTTGAGGGAGTGGGTGTAACCTGAGGTAAAAAAGAAAGCCGAAGCTAAGAAACGGAGGACAGTAGGTGTTTAACTTTAGGTAAGCCTGGGGAAGAGGCAGGAAAGATAAATCTGTTTTATTGGTTTTGTCCTTGTTTTCCTTAACACCTGAATTATATTTAATAAATTACATTAAAATTTCCCAGCACAAGACTCTCTTGCCTGTGACTGAAGGACCTTGCTGGGGGCCCTGCAGTTTGGTGCTGTCAAGGTTGAGGCTGCAGATTGGTCCCAGATGGAACCTGTGATAGTTGCAGAAACCTCCAGAGGAGGCAGCTGTGAGAGCATTGTGAGTTTTAGGTCCTTATAAGCAGAGCAGCCTTGAGCAGAAGGGCTGCTGCCCTTGGACCTGGTGTTCCAGAGACTGCTGTTGGATGATTTATCCTTTGCAGGTGTGCAGATCTTAGCAGGCATGGAGGCAAACTGGAAAAAGCTCTGAAGAGCAGTACAGTCATGACTCAAGATCTGCAAAATCTGCTTTAAGGCAAGCAGCTTAGAAGGCTCAAGCACTCTTAGCAGTTAAGTGATAACTTGACAGTGATCCAGAGAGCTTATGACGGTGGGTAGGTGACTCCTGAATCTGTAAGACGCCACAGCTGTGAGCTGGAGTGAAATAAGAGATCACAACCTGCTCCATGTACATCTCTAGTGCTACGCAAGCTATTGCAATGTGAGTGCAAGAGAATCTGATTTGTCACCTTTTCTCTGAAGATGAGAAGCTGAAAGCCTGGCCCAGACCCAGAAGCTGCTGCCACTCCTATGGACCCTACCCATGTGTTTGGAGTTCAGCTGCACTTGCTCTGATAGTGGCCCTTCTTGGGATCACTTATGGTGGATTTTCTTCCTTGCAGCCCAGCACATATCAAGGAACAATGCTGGATTCTTTCTCAGTTTCAGACAGCATTGCAAACAATGTGTTCATCACCTTTCTATCATTTGTTTGTGTTGGAACATTCATGCTTGGTGTATTTCTCATAAATCAGGCTCTGAAAACTCCTTTGGCACTGTTGATTTTGTCTCTTTCCCTTCTTGAAAATACCCATCCAATCAAAATTCTGCTAACTTTCAGCTTTTTTTCTTGCTTGCTTCACTCTGAAGCTCCCTTCTCCAGGTTTGGTGCCACTGCTGACAGCATAGCTACCTTTCCTGCTATTCACCCCCCCAAGTCTTCAAATCTTTTTGTCTTCAACTGTGCATCTGAATCCTGAATCTGCATATGGTGCTGTATTTCTGAACTCCAGACTTCGCTTTCTGCTGCCCTGCTGAAGCTAGTTCCCATTATTTTGAATCCTGGAGCGCATCCTGCCCACATCCAGCGAGCAGCCAGCATCACCTTCCTGCTGTGCTGCTGCGCCTGGCAGTTCACTGCTGGCCCAGGTGCCACGCTGTGATGTGCTGCTGGCACAGCCCATCTGCTCGGCCCAGGCCCCTGCCCTCGTGCCTGGCTGAAGCAGCTCACCCCATCCTCTGGCTTGCAGCTGCTGCCAGCCCCAGACACCCTCCTGCTCATTTCCTCCCCTATGCCTGAAAGACTTCGCACTCGTGTGTGAGCCCTTTGCCAAACTAAACTTTAAAGGTATTTCCTTGTGCTTTTCTTATATAATTTAACATGATTTAGAGCCACAAAGATTGGCTAGCTGGCTCCTGCACTCTCACTGCATCTGTGGTGGTCATATAACATAACCCTGTCCTCCCTTTTTCTGGCTGTCCCCATTAATTTTGTTGATTCATGGCAGTGGTATGGTCAGTGGGATATTTCTGTGCAATGTCCTTATTTACATGCTTGTTTCAGAGGCGTGGGTCTTGGAGCTCAAATTCTCCAGGGCAAGGAACTTCTGTGATTTGTGCACCCAGATTTCTCTAACTGGCATTTCTATGGTTGTAGTGTGTTACAGAAGAGGAATTTTCATTTCTATCCTTGTTACTTGATTGTTTCAAGAGATGTTGGGAAAATACTGCCTGGATTTTCCTGAAGGTTGTTGAGTGTTTCCTTGACCACAGCTCTCCCTTAGCTAACACTTGCAAGGCCTGAGGCTTCCTGCAAGCTCCAGGGGTGTCTGTAGTTGTGGTTATTTTTTATGCTGTACTTACTAACTTGTGAGTAATCCCATATCTGCCCCAGTCTCCAGGAGGACTGCACAATAGATCTGTGGAGATGTTTAAAAGCCAATATTTCTCAGGGTAATAACAGCAATAATTTTTGTTTAAAACTATGTATGTTTTAAAATTAGACATGACAACATACAGGCTGTTCTTGTAACATTTCTGTGATTCCTTGCTTGTCAGCCCTTCAGATTATTTTAGAATTGGCTTAATTGCAGAAATGAGTATTTTAATCCTGGATTCAGTGTGTCAGTTTGAGTGGTTTAGGCTTTTCCCTTGAACTGTTCTGTGAAGCAAGTACCAAGCATTTTAACTCTTTTCCCCTGAGGATGGGAAGGTGACCCACAGACAAAATTCTTCAATTTATGACCTGTCTGACAATTTGGTGATAGATTTTTTTGCAACTTTTTTTTTTGCCTGAAATGGATGATGTTGCTCTCTCAGAATGTAATTTTCAAATCTATAATGTGTGTATAGTCCCTCTACTTGGAAACCATGTGGCTTATATCAGCCTAAGCAAGATTTAGGTAACAAGGGCTTGTGTGTTCCAGTATCAAATTTAAGTACCAAACAAAGTGTTTTACTACTGTTTGTTAGTTTGAAGATGTTTGCCTGTAATTTTAAGAGATGGTTTATACTGGTCTTCTCATTCAAAGGCAGAAGGAAAAAAAAGTAGAATGGATAGAAGGTATAAGTGTGTGGTTTAAAGCTACAGAGTGTTTGCCCTGTATGTCTGATGCTTCTAAAAATCCTTGAAAAAATACAGTTGCATTTGTGTGATGTGCTGTGTGGAGGACACAACCTGGGCTAGATCTGGCCACCTTTCATTTCCTGAAGCCACACTGCTGGGGAATGCCCTTGACAGTGTGAGCACCAGCTGCCTGTACAGACTGGGGACTGATTTAATTAACTGCAATCCCAAAGGTTTAAAATTTATCTGGCAGCATGTTAAATTGCTCTTGCCATCCTTCCTTTCCCTTGAGCTCTTCCTGCTTGTCCAGGCTGGTGCTGTAACAAATAAATCTCTCATGGCAGAACACGCTGTGCAAATGTCAAAAGACTGGGCACACGCTTTGTTTTAGTGGTATCCCATCACTAATCATATCTTCATTGCCTTGTTTCTACAGCCCCATTCTGGAGGCCTTTGGAAATGCCAAGACAGTTTATAACAACAACTCCAGCCGCTTTGGCAAGTTCATCCAGCTGCACTTCTCTCAACATGGACATATCCAGGGAGGCCGAGTAACTGATTGTATCCTTTTCATCAGTGGACCAGAAATGGATGGAGTGAGCGAAGATGAGGAGGAGCTCAGTGTGGGTCAGGAAATCTCTCATCACAGGTTTTTAAAGTCAATTTACAACTGTGGGCAAATTTGCAACTTAAAGAGGGAAGAAGTGTTTGTTTTGTGGCTTTGCAGCACCTGACTCTGGAAATCTTTTATCTCAGTACTGCATTAGGTAGGGACATAGTTTGACTTTTCACTTTGTTAATCTCAACACTTGATACTTAAAATCCTGGAATTTGCTACCTTGGAAGATCCCTCAGTTTGATTGCATCCTGTTTGCTTCACATAAAATTGTTCCCTTGTCTTAGCTCTGCCAATGAATTCAAGATGGAGAAAAGCAAGACCAAACTAAGAATCAATATATTCTGCACAATATTTGGGTGCAGAAGAGAATTATGAGTCCCTGTTTTGGGCTGCCATCTTCAGTGGACCTTGGAACCCTAGTCATAGAATCACAGAGTATCTCAAGTTGGGAGGTACCCATAAGGATCATTAAGTCCAACTCCCTGCTCCTCTCAAGACTACCTAAAATGAAATCATATCACTTATGAACATTGTCCAGATGCTCCTTTTACTCTGACAGGCTTGGTGACATGACCACTTCTGTGGGGAGCCTGTTCCAATGATAACAAGGACGGTGAAGACTGGAAATAGTCAAACTGTGTTGTGCCATGATGACTTTATTTCCTGTATGCCCAGGTACCCCTCTCCCAAAGGCTTTGACATATCTTTTGTCTCCATGAGGCAGGTAAAGCTGCCCTGGCCACATTTCTTGATGTTGATGTCCAAAGCTGCTGCTGAGTGCAAACCACACCAATTGCCACTGGAGTAGCCCCCAGATGAATTTACTGCTGTTGTAAATGACAGGCTTGGATTGTTTAGCCTCCACCCTTTGTGCTGTCAGTAGATTTAAGATAGTGGTCTCCTGCAGGAGCAATGAGGACTGATGCAAGACTTGCTGTGTGCAATGCAAACTTTCAGATTAGAGTGGCCTCTAATCTTTCTAGGCGTCCCTAATGTGGCTTATCCTTTGTTAGGTTACCTGTGGTCTATCTGGCCCTGCCCTTTTAAATATCTCTTTGGCACATCATACCTCCTTGGACAGTGAATAGAGAGGATGATCTGAGATATGTTTAGAACCTTTTCTTTACCTACTTTCGAAAGTGTCAGTTGTTGCATGATTTGTTGCTTGTTGCAGGGTTCACCCCAATGTGTCTAGAAGAATTTTTGCCTATCATCAAGAAATCTGTGCTTCTGTCACTTGGATTTTTTTCCTTAACATGTTGTTCAGATTTACTGGAAAAGGTAGGTATCACCTCTACTGAGTGCTGGGTAAGCCTTCTCCTCCTAGGAGGTGTGGCAGTGCCAGATCACCTCCTGCATGAGGCTGCCTCCATCACAGCATGTAGACATCAGCTCCTTAAGTGTGACTACTGCAACTCTCCCAGCTGAGGAAGAGGCAGAGGAGCAATGTTTTTTCTGTATCTACCACAGCCTGTTCTCCCATCTTTGATAAACTCTGTGCATTACAGAGAGACTTCAAGAAAAAACTGTTCACTGAGGAGAAGGGGAGAGAGAAGTACCTAGAAACTCAGCTCCAGAGAGAAGAATATTGGGTGCAACTCCTAATGCAGGCATCTCTGCTTGGGTGTAGTTTACTTTGGAGTCAGGAATTCACTGAGGAGCAGGGCCAGAACTGACAAGGTTCAGTTTGTCCATGTGTATGCTCAGTTGCACAGCCACAAAGATCTTGATGTAGAATTTATTTAGACAAAACCATCATTAAATGGCAAGAAGCCCCTCTTGTGCATTGGCTGGAGATTTACCTGTATCCTGGTCCTCTCTGTCTTTGCACCCTCAAGTCTGATCTCTTTCTGCTGGCTACTCTTGTAATCTTTGTTTCAGAACAGGGTGGTACATCAGAACCCCGGGGAGCGGAATTACCACATCTTCTATGCTCTGCTAGCTGGTGTGAGCGGGGAGCAGAAAGGTAATTTCATTTTCTGGGATATGTCTCTTGTCCTGTTTCCAGTCCAATGTGTGAAGCAGGTATGAGTCAGTTAGAGCATGGATATTTCAGGTACTTGGATATGTAGCTTCTTCTTGTAGGCCATCTGGTGATTTTGTGGGAAACAGAAAGAAGAGTTGAGAGAAGGAGGCTGAGGATGACAGAAATTCCTCATGAAAAAAGACACTACAGGCATTCTGTGCTGAAGGAAAAAGTCTGTGCGAAGTGATGAGGTGATGAAACTGGCTGGAGCCAGAGGAAGGGTAAAGAGTCTTGATTCAGTTGCTGGTGGGAGCTGTTGAAGGAGTTCAAAGGTTGTTCTGACAGACGCATTTTTAGAGCAAACCTTCAGTATAGGTAGTAGTAGAGAGAAGAATTACAAAGACCAGCAGTGTAGTGGAAGGACTAGAACCAAAACATGTCTTGTGTTTGAACAAAGAGTTTATAGCTCTGTGCTTGGGTAAGGGAGAGGTGGGTCTGGAAAAGGGCACACAGAGAAAGTGGCAGCTGCAGCCTGTGGATGAATCCTCTTTGTAGTGCAGCATCCCCCTAACAACATTTGTGTGTATCTGTCCCAGGCACTGCTGAGCACGGATGGTGTTTCTGGAGGGGTCAGAGAGGCAGGCAGGAACATGCTACAGTTCTACTCTGGTTTTGAGGGCCTGGGGAATTTCTCTGTTTTGTTCTCTGTGTGTTAGGATAATCAGATAGAGGATTTGAGCCTGACAGAGTACGAGGGAGTAGGGTTTCAGTTTTAGAGGGTACATGCAGGAATGGCTACATAGGTCAATTCAGAGATCATTCTAAAACAAAGGAAAGTAGTGGGGACGATGGTGATTAGCAACTGCTTAGGGAAAACATACAAAACAGAATCTTCAGGAGATCTCTGTTATTTCTCCCAATCTACCTCTCCAAGCTGGTGTCCCAGGCTGCTTCAATTCTCCATCCATAATGTGATTTTGGCTCTTGACCATCCTTGTCTCCTTTCTCCTTTGATCTTTTAGTTCTCCTATGTTCTTTTCAAAGTGGGGATCAAATATGCTGATAGTGTTTAAGATGTGGTTGCACAACAGATGTACAGAGACATAATTCTGGTTTTACATTTAGTTTTGTGAACTATGTTCAGTTTTTGACTACTGCTTGGCACTGAATGTCTTCAGAAATCTGACTGTGGCTCTCTGAACTCTGTCT
This sequence comes from Platysteira castanea, assembly GCA_013397175.1. Taxonomy (NCBI): domain Eukaryota; kingdom Metazoa; phylum Chordata; class Aves; order Passeriformes; genus Platysteira; species Platysteira castanea. Next base: position 136,854 of record VYXC01008361.1, read on the forward strand.
CAAGTGGTGATATCCAATTTAGACGTTGTTACTATACGTATATAATTAAGACTATTTTTCTGTACACTTTTTGAGCTAGAATTTAATTTTTTTTTCTTTAGTCAATTTAGTATCGAGATATTCTTCTGAGACTCTGCAGCTTGGGATTTGACTGTTCTAAATAATTTTGCATACCATCTGCAAGCTGTTACAGCACACCCTCCTCTTCCATGAACTAAAAGACTGGTTGCTAAATAAATTGTTGTCTTTCCCCTGCCTCTTTTTTCTTCTGCTGCAGAGAGCCTCTCCCTCTGTGAGCCAGAGACTTACCGCTACTTGAACCAGTCTGGCTGTGTGACTGATGAGAACCTGAATGATGTAGAGATGTTCAGTAAGGTCATGGTGAGTCCAGCCCTAACTCCTCCTGAACTTCTGGGCACAGTCTCAAGGACTAAACATACTGCATGGTCTAGATCTCACAGGCAGAACTGATTTGCCCTAAGCCAAAATTTGGTGTTCAGCAAGTCCAAAACTCAGCTGAAATAAGGCTCAAGAAGTGGTTTTAGTGTACAGAAATGGGGGAACTTGGGAAACAGTCAGAATGAATAATGATTTAGAATGATGGAGAATTTGGGGGAGCAGAAACCCATCTCCCATGGTTCCTGGGAGTCTCCTAGATAGCTTGATTCAGGAAACCTCACACTGACCATTAGAAGAACAGTTTGATCTGAAGGTATTGTTCTCCAGAAATATTCCAGTAAAATTATATCACCTTTGCAAATCACCTACTCAGAAATACCACAGAGATTCAATAGACACTTGTAACTTTATCAGAGATTAAGGGGGTTAGCTGGATGAACGTGCAAATTCATGTTTTATTCCATAAACAAACCTTGTTGGCCTGAGGGCTTTAATAATGTAGGTGAAACCAGATAGGCAAGACGAGTAGAGTCAGCTTAGGATTTCAGTAGCTCCTGGTTAGGTGTGATTTAAGGGAAGGAAACACCTGTACAGCAGAAGTTTCAATGGCAATATGGCATTTATTCTTCGGCTGAGGGGATGCTGGAGGAAAGAAGGGAACTAGAACCCCGGAGTGCCCCACTGACAGGGTGACTGCATGAAAACTAGGTCCTACCTCTCAAAGTCAATTTATGCCCCGAGAACCCGGCTCACATGCAGGCGCTGAGGGAATGTGTCATACTTCCTTATCATCTGATAATCTGTTTCTAACCATCTAGCAGTTAATGCTAAAAGCCTGGTTTTAAATCGTGCTGCATAAATCTACTATACTAAGATAGAATGAATTAAGGGGGTTGTGTGGATCAGAGTAAATTAAGTATCTTAATTTAATCCATCATTCAGGGAAGAAAATAAGGGAGAATGTGGACGCCATCCAGTAACATCTGTAACCTGTGCTGCCAGTGTTCAGGGTAGGATTTCCTCACACAGGCACAAACATGTTCTCCCTGTGACAGACCGTCAGTGGTGGCAGCAAACTCCAACTTGAGGATGGGGCAAATGCCCACCTGCCGTAGATGGCAATAGAGTAAATGTAGGAGAGAATGGGAGACAGTAAAGATCACTGACAAATGTACAGCTGAGAGGTGCTGTGCCATCCCATTTCATTTGGATTCATGGTGACTGAGTTTCACATCTTACACACACTGGACCTGAGCGTGGTGGTTGCATTGTACTGGGCTGTACATACAGCTAACAGTAGCTGTGTGGTTTTGCATAGACTGCCATGAAGGTGGTGGACTTCAGCACTGAAGAAATCAGAGACATCTTCAAACTTCTTTCTGGCACACTTCATTTGGGAAACGTTGAATTCATGACAGCTGGTGGGGCCCAGGTTACAACAAAAGCAGGTAAGTAGGACCCTAGCAGCTTGGTAGACCATGCAAATCCATTTAGCCTGGAGAAAGGGAGACTCAGAGGTGACCTTATCCCCCTCTACAACTTCCTGAAAGGTGGTTGTAGTCAGGTGGGAGTTGGTCTCTTTCTCCAGGCAGCAGCTGATAGAACGAGAGGACACAGTCTTAAGCTGCACCAAGGGAAATATAGGTTGTATATTAGGAAAAAGGTTTTCGTGGAAAGAGTGGTGAAGTACAGAATTGTCTGCTCGGGGAGGGGGTGGAATCACCATCCCTGGATACGTTTAAAAAAAGATTGGATGTGGCACTCGGTGACATGGTTTAGTTGAGGTGTTAGGGCACGGGTTGGAGTCGATGATCTTAGAGGTCTCTTCCAACCTGGTGATTCTGTGATAAGGCCCCCAGTAAAGCACTCTTTCCTGTCCTTTCTCCCTCTGTTATGCTGGTCTGCAGTGCCTTCACCAGCAGGTTCCCTGTAGTTTAACCCTACAAAAGCATTACCACAGGATGCGTGGCTCCAGGGTACCAGTGGGATTTAATTGGTCTGTGGCCCTGTGATCCATTTGTGCTCATGGATATTCTCAGACTGAGTCCACAGCCTCACAGTTTCTCTTTTGCATTGAAAGAGATGTAAGAAATAGGATCAGGAAGGAGTCTGATATAAAAGTGATCTGTTAGAGACTTTCCCCGATCTTCATTTGAAGCAATTGCTAGTGTGCACTCTGTTACAGTTATCCAATCTGAGCTGGTCTGCAAAATGAGTCCCTAAACAGACAGAAGCAATAAATATGTATTACAAGTAGCTTCAAGTCTTAAGTTAATTGCCTCTCATCTTAAAATCCAAGTTAGCAATCCCATGCTCAGACTGTAGTCATGCAGTCTTCTCATACCTTCTCATGCAGTGTTTTGCTGGTGCTGAGCTTTACCCAGGGTTTTGCTCTTCCTTTGGTCAGCAGAAAGGCTGACTTACATGAGTGTCTGACTGTGGTCTATAATGGGTGTGTGAGCCTCAGACTGGGTACGTGAGCTTACAGCTTTGAGTATGCCCAAGAGAATTCAGGAATTTTTGGGGAGTGTGTTTTGTGCTGGGGTTTAGTCACTTGCCTTGTAGGAGTCTCTGAGATCTCCTCACTGAGCTGCAAAAATATCCCTATGAGTGATGGGGATCCATGTAGGTGAAAAAAGCGTGTCTTCTTTTGTTATTAGTGCTGAATGTTGCCAGTGACCTCCTGGGCTTAGACGCCTTTCAGCTTTCTGAAGTGCTGACACAGAGGTCCATGATTCTGCGTGGGGAAGAGATCAGCTCCCCTCTCACTGTGGAGCAGGTAAGTGTCCCAGTGTGTGCTTCTGCTTCTGCTTCTGCCAGTGATGCATTTCCAGGCCCTGAGTCTTCCTCTTGTGTCACCCATTCCAGCCTATGGCCTTCTGTTTCCTCAGGTATTTTGCCCCTATTGGTAGCTCAGGTCCCAGTGTTGACTCTGCTTTTCAGGCTTTACAGGGGAGTTCACTTGCAAATGCCAATGCACAGTACTGGTTTTAAGTCACCTTCACTGACCAGGAACTGGTCATACTTGTGTCATGCAGAAGGTGCATCAGATGCTTTGTGATAATTGCATGTGTGCCTGCTTTAACCTTGCAGAACTCGCAGGTTACGCTGCATTTACTGGAAAGTAAAAGCTGGCACACAGCTCCCACAAAACATCTGGCAGATGTTAGGCTGTTACCCTGCAGCAGCTTCTTTCTGTATCCATACGACCACAAAGGAGGACTGAGTAAACTGATATGTAGCTCTTGTGGTGTTGCTGATCACTTGAGGGCACTCTTGGTGTTTCAGGTCCATGCTCAGATAACTGTAGAAAATCCTCTGTCATTATTAAAATGTGGGCCACTGGAAGGCAAGGAGTAGTATTACTCGGATGGAAGATGCATCATGTTATAGCAAAATGAACATCTGTAATGGAAATCATGTGCTGGCACAGACTGCAGAGGGTTATCAATCCAACGCCTACATTGGCAGAGAAGCCAGTTACTAGACTCTCTCTGATGGATGTCTGTCTAACTTTCCTTCAGATTTCCCATGGAAGGAATTTCACAGCATCTTTAAGTATCCTGCTTTAGCTGCAGAGGAGTCTGGAGTTGAAAAGATATTCCTCATATTTAGATTACCTTTGACATCCCAGCTGTCCACCTTACAAGCTTTGGCTTCTGTGAAGTTTTTCATGTGGTGTTCTCTTTTCTAAGCTAAACAATCCAGTTCCTTCAGTGCTTCCTTGTAAGTAATTTTCTAAATCTCTTTGTCTTCTGTCTCTGTTTTCCCACATCTTTTAAGAACTGGAGTGCCCCTAAGTGGGCACTATATTCAAGCTGAAGTCTCAGCAGTGCTCATTATGGTAGAGTAGTTGCTTCTTTTCTTGCTGTGAACACACATGGTAGTATGTCACAAACTAAGCTTTGTCTTTAAGAAATGGTCTCTTTTTTTGCATAGTCTGTGACCTTTCTTTGCAGTGAAATTGTGTGAAAATTATTTTTCAGCTTGTAGTCTGTGGTAGATATCTTCAGTATCCAATATCACAGTTTTTCTTCCCAGCTGTCTGTCCTAAATAAGCCACATCTTTCTCCAGCAGTGAGAAGGTTGGATAACAGATAATACCAGAGGCACTTCATGCAGTCCACAGCAATGGTATGCAGTTGCAGGATATACAAGAGTCTCCCTGAACAGAGCTTTCTCTGATGGTGTATACTGGACCCCACACTTACTGCTTGCAGCCCAATGAAGTACCAAGGCCACAAGAAAATTGTGATAGCAAGCGGATGCTGCCATTTAGCTGTCTTCACTAGGAGAGCCTGTTGCACTCAACACTGGGCCTGTAAAGACTGTTCCTGCCTAAGTGCTGTACTCACCTATTCCCACTTGTTGTGGGGATAGAGTTGCTGGGGATTTCTCATTATGTAATGGGCTCATTACCCAGTCTGAGCTTTGACATTTCAGTGGGCTGAATGGAGGAACTGGCCTAAAGGCAGGCAAAGCTGGGAGGATGAAAGGCGCCTTTGAGAATCTCATTTGAGCCATATTGTGGGGAAAGGGGCTTTGCTTACATCTGGATGGGGAGGTCCTGTTCCTGTAGCCAGACATGCTACAGAGGCATGGCCTTGAGGACATTCTTAGTCCCAACTAATAAGACAGATCATCTGATGGAGAGAAGAAATACACAGAAAAGGCGTGTGTGCCCATGCTTTGAAATGTTCTTTTCTGTGCAGAAGGGGGGTTATTCTGTGTCAACTTTGAGCTGCTGAAGAGGAAATAGTACCTAGGAAGAGAAAGGAGGAGAAAACCAGTGTGGCTAGGTGAAAAGGAGGATCTGACAGGCTGGGCCTCAGAAGTTTGTGAGAGGCTGGAAGGGATCAGAGGCAGTTGGCTTGTGCCATTAGCAAAGAGCTCATGTTATTTAGGGTTGCAAAACTGAAGGGGGTGAAGGTGCATTTAGAAGATCTGTCATTGCTGATCTGGCCTACTGAAGGAATTGCCCTGCTGGTGTCACGGGCGAGACAGGGGAAACAACCTGTAATCTAGTTACTGCGGTTTATTTATGAAATGACATATTATTTATGAAATGACATTATTTATGAAATGACAAGATTACAGCTTTCACCCCACTTGATTATTTCATGTACTGGCTCTCTCACCTCTCAGCATTATATTCTCTAGATGTCAACTTCTTTTCCTGATTGGGAGTTTGCAGCTTGTCCAGGAGGGTTGGGCAAAAACTTGTCTGGCTTTATATTGTGCAGTTGAAGTTATCAGTCTCAGGTGCTACCAGCCAAGGTCCTTGGGCATGCCCTGACATTTATCAACATGTCTCTGATCTCCAGGATCTTTCCCCACTTCCACCATCTTTCTTCCAGTCGCGATCTTTTCCGTCTTCTCTCCTGGCCCCTTTTTCTACCCTCTGCGATCATGTCTTCTTCTTGGGGACCCTTATTTTTGGCCTTCTCTTCCTTCCAGAACCCTAAACTCTGGTTTCCCATTCTAAATATTGTGTGTGCAGAAGGACAGCACATGATCAGACTCTTAATTTGTCGTTCTGTCTCATGTCTCTTTACTAATTGGAGGATCTGAGGTGTGCCACTTTTGTTTGTCCAAGTGTTATCAAAATATGCAACCAGCCCATTTCTTGTGCAGCTATCAGGTAGCAGGCTCTTGCTTGAGGTACCAGAAGTTTGATTTTGGATGTTCATCCACACGCTCACATACACCCAATTATCTGTTAGTGGTCACAATTTAAGTTATTTTTTCCACCTCTGACACTTGGTTATGATCACTGCATGGGATGTTGGGTCAACTGCAGGAAAGTTTCAGCCCATGAACTTCTGGAGCATGTGTCTTGGTTGTTGGCCAGCCTGACTGGATTCCAGTAGGATAATGCTGTTTGCAGGAATGCTTTGGAAAGAGAATTTTTGAGGGTAACTTGGTGACAGAATATTCTATTAAATCCTGCCCTACCAGTTTTTTGAAAACTGAGCAGACACCCATTTGACAGGTCTACTAGGAGTACTGAACCGAGATACCCTGCCTGCCACTGCAGATGTTGGCTCAGGTGATACAAATTACTGCTGTGGGCTTAGTTGTGAGGTATTTTGCAACCTTACCTGCCCCAGCACTTGTTCCAAAAAATGTCACTGATTTTGTTACTTCCTTCCCCTTCTCAAGTTCAGTTACCCAAAGATTATGGCTTGTCTGTGTGTGGCCTTGCTGTTTGAAAACTTGATACATATAAATACTGCACTCTACACAGCCAATTCAGAGGCTGAGACACCTGAAGAGGAGTGGAAGAGCCTGAAGTCCCATAGCGATTCGTGTGGCCCCTATGCCTTCTGTTCTCTTTGTGACTCATTTTTTCTCTCTGTATTTACAGGCAGCTGACTCCAGGGACTCCCTCTCTATGGCACTCTATTCCCAGTGTTTCTCGTGGCTCATTAGCAAGATTAATACAAAGATCAAAGGCAAGGAAAACTTTAAATCTGTGGGCATCCTGGATATCTTTGGCTTCGAGAACTTTCAGGTCAGGATTTGTTTTTTGTGGGGTGGGTTGGTTTTGGAGATGTTGGTGCATATAGGAAGAAATTTTGGTGGGTTTGCATCTTATTACGGATAGCATAGGGCATCCTAGGGTCTGTCCACTGCCACTTTCCCCTGAAAGCAGAAAGATATATTTAGCTGCCCATTTCTGCGAGCCATATTCATATAGGCTGATATTCAAGGTCTGGTTTATGACACAGACCCTAAGCAGATCTGCTGTGATACCTAATACTGAATTTTTGATTTGTATGTGAACCAAATATCCAAATCCTACATGTACATTGTTTGTTTACATCTGTTTTGCACTGTGTGGAGAATCCTGCATGTAATGCTTCTAACTACAGCTGATGTGGGATGTATGTTGAACACTCATATAGTGGCTGCTCAGATATTTCACAGGAGAGAAAGCCCAGTGGCGTAACAGTTAGGGAATTTATTTCTTTCTTACAAGAAGAGAAACATGATTGTCTTTAGCATGCTTTACTATGATTTAGGTTTACTGAATTAACCTTGCATGGGCTGTTCTCCTAGTGGTCCTCTCCATACTGTCCTCTTCATGTCCATCTAACACCACTATGTTCTCTGGCTTTACTCCAGGCCTGGCACCTTCCCTGTTGCTGCTATAGATTCTTCTAGAGCTCAGGCACAAGAATGTAAAGTTTTATAATTGTTTCTTCTTGCAGGTGAATCGTTTTGAGCAGTTTAACATTAACTATGCAAATGAGAAACTCCAGGAATATTTCAACAAGCACATCTTCTCCTTGGAGCAGCTGGAGTACAACAGGTGACAAGCAGTGGGAGTGGGGCCCCGCTGCTTTCAGGGGTAGTAGAAGGGGGGACATCATTCCTCCTGTGCTGCTCAGTCCCTACCACCAAAGCAGGAGAGACAGCTGGCCCTTGATACAACCCTGGCCATGGATGTGTCTCGTTAAGCATTGTCCATGTGCTTTGCCAGCGTAAGTCACTTGTCTCCAGGAAAAAGCATTCTCCATTGTAGTATTTAGAAACTCCAGATTTCCTTCTGTCTCTCAGCTGAATGGAAAGTTCCTGGGCTTTAACCCATTAGAGTACATGGTCACTGGGTGTACTACTGACTTAGGTAATGATTTACCCATGGCAGTGGTGGTGTAATGTAGATGGAATCTTGATGTGCAAAAAAGTAAATTCCCTAAAGATAGAAAGTTAGAGTTACCTGACAGCTCTTTCTGTCCTAGAGATCCTTATACTGTGACAAGGGCTCTTTTCCTCAGCAAGGTTTACATCAGGCTGTTTCCTGAGCTTGGGGCCTTCTGCACGGCCTTTCCTCTTCTGTGGGCTTCATACTGGATTGTATTTTGTGAAGTACCTGTGATGTTCTAGAGTATTTCTGCTTCTAGAGAAGGCTGCTAGACAAATACTTCAGTTGTTGCTCTGAAACAGAAGCCTTTATGTTTGTGAATGAAGGGATTGAATAGGGTCAGTGAGGGCAAATGAGAGCAGCCTTGTAAAGGGAGACAGCTGAATAGGCAATTCATTAAATTCTAAAGATTACAGAATTGCAAGGCTATTTATGTGCTCACTTCTCAGGCCAGTTCCACCACTGCAGGAATCTTGTATTAAGAATGGTACCATCATGACAAATAACTCCTTTCTGATGGTTGCATAGAAGTTTTAAGTTCTGTGGCTGAACTTCGGAAGGAATGAGAGGTTTTTTTTATTGACCATGTATCAAATTATTCTAGGGTGATGTACTTAAAGCTCATCTTTCACTGCATAAGCTCTGCTTCCTCAGGTTTAGTAAGCAGCTTCATGTATCTCATCTTGATGCTTTGAACCTTAAAGTATGAAGCCTGGGCTGAAGCATTCAGAGGCAGCAGCTCCACTATCTTCAAAATGTTAGTTTCCACCTGAAAGGTGTCTGTATCAGAATGCCAGTAAGTAGCTTCACATGTAGCCTCTAGTCTTCCTTGTATTCTTAAGAGTTATTCTAGGCTTCTCTGAATTCTGAAAACAGAAATATCCTGTATTGTGTGGGTATAAGAAGATGTAAGGGGGAAAACCACGTTCAGCAGATTTACAGAATGTCATGGGTGATTTTCAGAGCACATTATTGCACTACTGTACCTATGTCAGCTCCTATTCTGAAAGATGCAGGGCCACCCTGTAGGCTCCCTGCATGTCAGGCCAAAGCTTATCTGTGTCATCCTCTTCAAAACTCTCCCTGAAAACTCCCTCCTGCCTCTTCTCCTGGTGAACTTGCGAACTGCGGTTCAATCTTCTGGCAGATGTGCTTCAGGCCTGCTTTCCAGGTTGGTGGGTCAGCAGTTGACTCTTGAAGCTGTCTGGCAAACTGTCCGTCTTCACCACTGTGTGGGCTGATGCTCATCACTCCAGAAAGAGCAGAGTCTTAAAATTCGTGTGAAATTTGCTAAATGACTGTAAGAAAAGCATCAGTCTAAATCACTGGTATGGATAAGAAATGTTTCTTATTTCCATCTCCTTGTGTTAGCAGTGCTCTGTGTCCCCTATTCTTTTTCCTCAGCCATGGCAAAACCTAATTCTTGCAAATCATCTTGAGTCCTGGGACAGCTGCCATGTTCAGTTATCTGCTCTCCTATACCCCAGGACATTGGATCTTGCATTTCACAACTTTGTTCTGTTTGTTCTTGACTATCAGGGAAGGGATAAACTGGGAAGCCATTGACTGGATGGATAATGCAGAGTGCCTGGACCTTATTGAGAAGGTAAGCAGTCACCTGTGACAGTTTCTAGGGCTCACAATGGGAACTGCTGATTGTCTTGAGATCTTCCCTGGCATTTCCTGGTTTTAAAAGTGGATAGTTGCTTAGGTCCTCTTCCCATAGTGACCTGGCAAAAGTATGAGCTGTTCTACCCATAGTCCTGGCTCAAGAAAGCAGATCTCGACTTATTGATGAGAGTAAGCGTAGGAAGGGTGTCATAGTTTTAGACCGGGATTAGCATTTAAGTAAAACCTTAATGTGAAGTTTTTATAAATAATCTCCACTTACGTTCTGCTTACTGAATGCATTAACTGTCCAGAATTCTGCTTTCAGTTTGAGCTTCACTGGGTATAACTCAAGGGTTATTGCTCAATGGTCTGTTCAGATCTCTTCAGTTCTTGGCTTGGTGCTGTGTAGTTAAAGCTTTTGCTGACTGTAAAAGCCTGTCTCTTGTTTGGCTGTAGAAACTAGGTCTACTGGCTTTGGTGAATGAAGAGAGTCGATTCCCCAAAGGCACAGACAACACCCTTCTGGAAAAACTTCACAGCCAGCATATGGTAAGTAAGAAAATAACCTGGCAGGCAAATGATCAGTATGTTAGCCCCATCAGCATTTCAAAACCTAAAGTGAAGGTTTTGTTGATGTAAAATATGTGCTTTGTGCAAGAAATTTAAAATGCCTTAGGCCCGAACCTGCGAGTGTTTAATAAGGCTGCACTGAACAACAGTAATATGTAAAGCAACCTGAGAATGGTCTCTTGTGCACACAGAGAAGAGGGAGTGTGCATTCCACAGGCTGCGGGCAGAGGAGGTTTGAATTTGCAGCATGGATGGAGGTCAGGTTCTGCTGGTCTGCGACGGGACACGAGGCAGCACCCCAGGCACAGGATGTGGCTGCACAGTGTGTGTGAGTTTCTCCTGCCAGCTGACTCACAGCAGTCTGCTCCAGAGCATGTCAAATCTGTCTCCTGGGGCTGGGGACGGCTTTTGCCTCATGACTTTTAATGAAAGCTCTCTTATTGTTCCTAATTAATTAAATTCTTTCATCCTCTTTCTTGTGTTCTGGACACAGTAGTGGAACGGCTTTTTCATGCAGGTCAGAAAGCTATCCTGGGGACACAGAAACCCCAGAGAGATCACTGCGGCAATCCCTTACCATGTCTTTGCTACAGCCAACACTTTGTTCTACATAGTAAATAGACTGAAAACAAAGCAAATTAAGGCCTGTAGCATGGACTTATGGAATAACTAACTACTTTAGTAAGAACATTATCAGCAAATATGGTTCCTAGTATTCCAATTCAGATTTCATCCAAGCCTGAAAACATACAAATTCATATCCTTTATCTGATTTTTTTTAATTGGCATAGATGCAGATGTTCTCATTTTTCATATTTGCATTCTAACTCTGCTAGTTATACTCATGACTTCAAATTGGAAACAATAGCAATGACTTATGGTTGGCTACTTACATACAGCTTTGAGGAAATATTTCCTTTCTTTAGGCTTAAATCAAGGCCTTCAATTTAGTCCACTGTGGCTTTGCCTTGTGTTATAGGTCAAGAAATGTGACAATGCTGGATTAACCTTCTTTTTTTAAATTGTTAATGGTATTTCTTAATATAGAACTAATGAATATTTTTAATGCATCACTTGTTATGAATTTTCTTTCTGAACTGTCCCAAACTCTTCAGTTTGTCTCCAAATGGAGGCATTTCAAAGCTCCTCCTTCTTTCTGTTTGTTTCTGAATTTGTCTACATATTTTTTTCTCTATTCTTTTATGAGATAAATAATCAGACCAGAATGCAGTTCCCTTGGTAAGAAGGTACCCGTGGTTTATTGTACAGCAGCATGAGACTGCCAGTATTATTTTGCATTCCTTTATGCCCCACTACATTTTGGTTGCTATTTTTGGTGATTTCTGTGCATTGAGTAGCCTTTTCATTAAGCTGTTCATAGTGTCACCTCTGTCTGCTTTGAGGCAATAGCAGTTAATGTGGAACCCTAGGGAGCTTGCAAGAGATGGAAGAGGCTGAGTAGTAAGTGCAGGGAGGAACAGTGAAGTGGAGAGTGCTCTAGGATTTGCATTTGCTGAAGGCAAAAGCATTTTTTACACCAGTTAAAGTCTCTAGTGCTGGCTGGAAGAGCACTGGAAGACATCCAGCCAGCATTGCTGGGAAGCCTGAAGAGCACAAGCCCTCTTCTCTGTATTTTCTGTGGAATGCTGTAGTCTTAAGGAGGAAAAGCATAACGCTGGGATTTAAGAGAATATGACCTCTGATACAACTGGAGAGAGGAGCAATAGGGAAGATAGGAGAAGGAACCAAAAGTGTTCTAAGCATCGGTGAAATATAAGGGCTTGGTAGAGAGGGAGAGGAGGACAGGATGCCAGTCCATGTGAGAGATCCAGTAGCAGTCATGTTTGCAGTGGAAGTTAGGGAAGTTTGTGCCTGGAAAAAGATGACTGTGTGGAGGGAAGGGAAGAGCAATGAAATGGAGTCAAAGTGAAAAGAAAAAAAAACATGAAAAAATTTTCAGTAGCACTAACAAATTATCAGCATCAGAAGCTGTCCACCTCTAAATGTGCTAGATACTGCTAAAAGAACTCGAAGGTGAAAGTGATACCTAGAAACAGAGACTAGACAGTAGTAAGGGAATAAAGGTAGGTATTTATTTGAAAGGCCTTCAAATACACCCTGGGGAGCCAGAGGACACCTCCCAAATGGACCCCAAAATGGACAAGTCATGAGTTCTTCACACATTTATAGGTTTGGTCCATTTGCATATCAGCATAAATTCACCAATTAAAACTTTAGCTAATGATGTAATTTCTTCAATTTCTCCGCCTCTCTAGGGGCTCTAGTTCACACTTTCTGGGCCTGGGACAATCTGAGTGTCCTTGAATAGCAAGCTCAGAGAAGCTTTGTTGTGTCTATCTGGCCTAAGAGGGCAGCTAACAAGCTACAAGAAACTTCAGAGTTACACACTCTTAGGCGATACAGAATTTGAAACGTATAAAAGTTAAAACCTAAGGCATCAAAAGAGCTGAATTACAAACAGCATTGTACAACATGTTACTTAAAATTTTCTTAGTACTTTTGTCTGAGAAGGTGGGGAATTATTATAATTTTTAGAAAGTATTGTAGAAAACTATAAGCCTATAGTTCTTATTTCACAATTGGGTAAATTCACAGAAGGTAAAGGGTCAGTTACCTCAAGGAAGGGAGGTCTGTAAGACACTGTCTCCTATAAACACTGAGGTTTTCTGCTGACTCACAGGGCAAGGCTGAACTGAGAGGGGCCTCATGAGACTGATTGTGTTGTAAAGTGAAAATGAAAAGCAGTGTAGATAAGTGTAAAATGCTTTGCCTGAAGGAAAACAGTCCCAATTTCACCTTTGAAACGATGGCCCCTGAACTGACTGCTGCTCTTCAGGAGCGAGACCCAGACAGACGCTGTGATGGATAGTTCCATGGAAATATCAGCACAGGGCTTGGCAGTATTAGCAATCCCCAAATGAAGTAGTAAAAGTTCCTAGGATACTAACAGAGTAAGAGTAGAAAACATTGTTATGGCACTGTATAATTTATAGATCACCTGCACTTTGAACCACGTACACCATGGGGCCCCTCCACTCAAGAAGGGCTTCTGTCAGAACTGGCAAACAGCAGATAATGGACAGCTTCAGTGCTACGGAAAACTACGTTGAAGGGACTCTGCAGTGTGGAGAGAAGATGACTTTGGGGGTGTGATGGGTTTAAAAGTCACATATGGCCTGTAGAAGATAAATGGCACTAATGGAAGCCAGGCTTAAATCCAAGCAGTTCTAGTTCCCTGTGTAGTTGGTTGAGAGCTCCCTGTGAAAGGACACTCTGGATGCAAGAAGTCTGCATGGGTTCACTTGTGGAATGGGCAAGTATTTCAAAGAGAAATCCACTTGGGGTTACTAATTAGGCAGGCCTCATAGAAATAATTAGAGTTTGAGGGAATATTACGATGAAAGTATGATTTACTTGCTTTGTTCTTACTCTAACCCTACATAGCCAGTGCTAGAGGCAGAATACTCAGCTGGGTACATCACTGGTCTAGAGCAGCATGGCTGCTCTTTAATGGTTTTCACAGAACAGAGAAAGGAGGGGGAAAATGAGAGAGAAAAAAGAGAAAGGAAAACTGAATATTGAATATAGGGGAAGAGAGGTGCAAAGAAAATACAGAGGAAGACAGGAAATTGGTATATTATTTCCTTTGATGAAGAAAAGGTATGTAGGTGTTATGCAAAGCTGCCATCTTCTCTGCATCCTGATCCTGTGTCCTGCACCACATGGTTTGTGTGGAGCTCAGTCTCCTCAGGTGTCAGACACACAAGAATTAACATTTCATCCATGGCATGCCTCCGCAGCCTTGATTCTGCAAGCCCTTGCTCACATGAGGAATGCCTTGAAGGGCTGGATATTTCCATCTTAAATTTGAGTAACATATTTGTAATGTAGCTGCACATAGCTGCAGCAGATGTGGTCGGGCTCTGCAAGAGCAAAGGTCCTTGCCCATCCCAGCCTTGTCATAGTCATGGCAGAGTTCCTGACTGACTCTATTTATTCTTGTACCAGCATTATAAGACGACTTCTTTTTCTTTCTTTTCAGAGCAACCCCTACTATGTGAAGCCTCGGGTCACAGACCATCAGTTTGGCATAAGACATTATGCAGGGGAGGTAGGTGTTCATGATGTGTTTGTGAGATGCTTGGTATATGCTGGACTTGAGGTCCTCAGTTTTAGATTCCAAAAACCAACAATGTTTCTGAGCTGTGTGTTTCCACACAGTTAATGTCCCATACCAGAGCACAACGAGTGTGATGGGATTAAAATAGCATGTCATTCTCCAGTACTCAGGTAACTCTTCGTTTGGGGGATAAACTCCTCCTTCTGTTATTCATGTTGTCTCTTCTTGGACATTCACAAACCAACAACACTCAAAGGAAAAGTCACAGGGAAAATTTGACTTTGGAGGAAGAGGAGAAAAAGCTCAATATCTGTTGCAAAAAAGGAAAAGGTTCCAGAAACTTCAAGGTTAAATGTTGCTCTTTGTTGCGGAGAGATATGAAGCAGGTGAAGGTGTGTCAAGGGAGGACACCTGCACATTAAAGAAGGGCTAACCTCCTCCCAGAATAATATCTGCTGAGCACTTGTGGTTGGGAAGTTGGGGCACTGGGTGCCCCTTCTCTTCACTCTCCTGAAGTGAACAGAGTACCCCACACCTTGCAGAGGATTTCGCCACACACCCTCTCCTGCCAGGCAAATCCCTGCAGCTGTTTCACTTGGCTCTCGTTTTTGAGGGTTTTTTTGTGTTCTTTAATTGATGGTAAAAAGCCACTTTCTTGCCAGTAACTGCAGAACTCTGTAGCTCTTTGACCCCAGAAATTCAGATCTTGGCACATGCCTGCAGTGTTACTGTGTAGCTCTGCTGGAGGCCTTGTACACTGGCATGGAAATGTAGAAGGGCTTAATGATCTGTAGGGCACTGCTCTAGTGGCTCTGTCTGTGTTGCAGGTGCTGTATGATGTGAGAGGCTTTCTGGAGAAGAACAGAGACACCTTTCGTGATGACATTTTAAACATGCTGAAAGACAGCAGGTATGCTTGTGAGGAGGCCACATCTCTTGGGCTGGGCTAAGCCATGTTCATGTCATAAACCAGACCAAGGAAAGCAGTTGCTTTTTCCAGAGCATTAGGCATCATTCTTAATCATTCTTCTCTTTGTGCTGAAGTGTCCTGATAGAAGAAAGGAGAGCTGGAGAAGTCAGATGAGGCTCAGATTTAATCAGGACTCATGTTGTCCCAGTTTTAAAAAGAGCTTTAACAGCATGAAAGAGGTCCCTCCAAGCAATTTGGTTTTTTTCCCCCTTCCCTTCCCTTTGCAGGCAATTTGGTTTCCTTTTCCTCTTCCTCTTCCTTTCCCCTTTCCTTTTCCTTCCCCCTCTTACCTCTCTATACCAGCAATGGCAAAGTTGCCCCTCAATGAGTCACTGCTCTTTGCCATGCTGTCAAATGTCAGCCTTTGTACAGAGGCTGCTTGTTTTCCAGCGTGCTTGTTAGTGGCAATCATCTGTCCTTACCCTGAGCCAGACAGAGCTGTTGCTGTGGGACCGGGCATGGCCCCTAATATTATATCCCAGAGCTGCAACAAGACCTTAGAGAAATGAACCAATTTTGATCTTGAGCAAGGTCTGGAAAACAGAAGTGGGGCCTAGTAGGAGGGAGGCATTTAATAACATGGAGGATCCTGCAAGTCTTTGAGTAACAACGGTACCATGTGCCTCTTGCCATAGCCCATGTATTGCCTTTGGGTGCCAGCTTGATGAGACTGGTTCAGAACTGTGTCTTCTCTGAAGCTGCTGCAGAGTGTGCACTGTGAGAAGCTTTGAAACAACCTGAGGGAGCTGAGACTATGAGCTGCTCATAGTTCTCTTACTTGGACAGTGGAATCTGGGGAACATTCTACTTCAAGCTTGAGGCCAGAATTGTGGTTATTATTGTCCAACATAATAGAAGGGGGCTTTTTCAACATGCCAGAAGGGAGGTTGGGCCAGAAGCAGCCGTAACAATAAACTGGCACAAGCAATGCTGAAGAACTTTGTGCAACTTTGTAAGAACCACCACCAATGTCTCAGAAGTGGCAAAATGGTGGAAGATTCCCCAGAAACTACCTACGCTGAGGGTAGCTCTAGAACTCCTCTGGCCACAGAAGAGCTGGGCTTCCAATTTCATGAGCATGTCATAGGGGCTAATCATAAGAGCTAGTTTGGGAGGCATGACAGCACCAGTCCAACTGGCATACCTTCAAGGTAGTTTTGCCTGGGCACATATAGCTCAAGGGAGGCGTCCTAGCCAGCACAGAACATAGATTTTCCTTTGTGTTATATCCTGCTTGAGAGTGTGAGATGGGACTTCTGGCTTTGCAGCTGAGCGTGGCATACAGGGTAGTCCGCGGGATCTGGGCAGCCACATGGCAAGTATTAATTTCCTCACCGAAGTGCCCAGCTGAATTGCTTCCTGCAGCCACTCTGGCACAGCAGGAATAAAAATGAGGTGTTTTACAATGGGACAGGGCAGTAGCTGACAATGAGAACCATCTTCTCACAGGTGATAGGTGTCTTGCATCTTCTTTAATTCTTTTCTTCTCCCTTAGGCTGGACTTCATCTATGACCTTTTCGAAAGAGTCTGCAGTCGTTGCAGTGAAGAGACATTGAAGATGGGCACCCAGAGGCGCAGACCGACTGTCAGTTCCCAGTTCAGGGTATGATGTTTTCCAAGAGAGCAGCAGGCTTCTGGGGAGGAGCAGATGGGTAAAGCAAGGCCTGCAGCCAAGAGGAGTCATTCATCCTTGTTTTGTGTCCAGCACTGAAAATGTGCCGGAATGTTGCACTGCTAAAAAAAGACAGTGCCACTGCCCCAAGGATTTCTGTCTGGTATAAAATGTGAGATGATAAGACTGAGCAGGGTGGCAGAGGAAAAGAGTACTTTGCTAAGTATAGGAAGTTCTTGAGGTTCCTTGATCTTTCATATTGGTTTGGTGTTTTGGCTAAGTGTATGTGTCCTTTTAGGCCACATTTTTACAGGTATTGTGACAATTCCAATAAAACCTTATTGGGAAGACCTTGCTGGTATGAATCACACCCACTTAGGTCTGTCTGCAGACCTTCTGTTCATTTCACTGTTTTGTTTTCCTGTATTTAAAGTTTGAGAGACTTGTAAAATTAACTCACAAGAGCTATACAGCTCCAAGAACAAGGATGGCCATGTAAACAATCTTAAGAGCAAACTATGTGGGTATGTTTTGGACAGGGATGAATCTCCTGGGTTTCTGAAATTTTGGTAGGCAGACGCAAAGGACATTAGGAATGAGAGGGCTGCATGAAGACCTTATTGCATGAAATGTAGTCCCTTTCCCTTCTGTGGTGACTGATCCTTTCAGTTTCTCTTGCTGCTCTTTAGGATTCTCTCCATTCCCTGATGGCCACGCTTAGTACTTCCAACCCATTTTTCATCCGCTGCATCAAACCAAATACAGAAAAGGTAAGTCTGTTTCCCAGCCATGTGTGTGCATGTGACACAGGCCTGCATGAGCATGCCCTTGCACAAATGCCTAGCAGGTACCTCAAACTGAGGGTAAGAGCAGTTCCTCCCCACCTTCCCTTTTTCATTCTAGTTATTTTACAGCTGAGAAAAAACACACCCACCTCCTGGTAATCAGATGGAAAGACTGCATGCTTAATATGAGATGATATAGCCATTCCTACCTTTTTCAGTGCTTATGAAGCTTGGAGGATTAACCAGGCTTGTGCGGAGTCCAGAGCTGTGGCAGAAGAAGCAATCACTCCTATTTATAGTGCCTGTAGAGAAATTTGTTCTGGAATGAAGGGGTTGTGCAGTAGGCAATGTCTCCTGCAGATCCCTGGCTCTGAGGCAGAGGAGGTAGACACATCATGAGCAAGTCACAGTGCTTAGGGACAGGCTGGCTCTCGCTTGTATTGCGAGCTGTGGTGGGAGGATATGCTGCTAACTAGATTGGGTGGGGAGCTCTGAACTGATCCTTTTCTTTGTGTGTTTTGAAACCATGTATGATATGGCAGAGGGACAGGCTGCTTAGGGGATTTATTCCAGAAAAGAATTCTGTACTTTGTCTCCAGTTTAACTGAAAAGAGAGACTCCAAAGAGAACTGAGTCAGGGTTCTGCACCCTGTATGTGTTAAGACATTGTATCTTTGCTTTCCTACCAGAGTCTGACTGTGAGTGCAGTCTGCAAACTATTTTTTTCTTCCAGAATCAGCCCAAAACCCTTTTGTCCCTAATTCTGCACTATGCAATGTTGTGAGGTTGCTTTCCCCTTGACCCAAAAGTCCCTCTTTTTACCTGGCATGCCCAAATATGCAGGGTTGACTTTCTACAGTGAAACAGATTCACAGCCTGTGACTGTCTCACTTATTTGGTTTTGATTCTGGATCATTATTTAGGCGCCGAACCTCTTTAATCCAGATGTGGTGCTAAATCAGCTCCGGTATTCAGGGATGCTGGAGACAGTGAAAGTTCGAAGAGCAGGTTTCCCTATACGGCGCCTTTTCCAGGACTTTCTCAGCAGGTAATTGCTGTCATTGTACCATATGCTGGAACAGTCCAGAAGTATAGAACTCTATATGACTATTCCCTCTTTAACTGCTTCTTCTGGTATGGATCATCTGTGGGATGTTTTTCTAACCATGGCCTTAGTGCCCATATCATACACTGATCTGGGAGGCCTTTTGGAGACTTGCCTTTAGGCTAAAGGTCAGAATGGAAAAATAGCCAGATGGTCTTTGGTCTTCTTTTTCTTTTTTTTTTCTTGGTAGCTTTGCCACAGATTTGCTAGTGTGATGCTGTGAAACCCAGCTGGTCATAATATGTAAAAGGAAAATACCATGCTTAAAACCTTTAGGCAGCTGAAGAAAATTCTAACGGACAGTATAGTTGATGATTAATATTGGAAAGAGTGATTATTTCTTTTAATGAGCCACATCAAAAGGATTTTTTGAAGTTTAAGGCTAGAAGGGACACTGCTTCCTTTGTCTCTTGGAGCATTAAATGCCACCCCTATACTGAACAAATAACTTGTGTCTGATGAAAGCACATGTTTCAGAAAGACAGTTGTTCTTTACCAAAAAATTTTGTTGAGTTTGTATTCTTTTACTGGGATTGCAACAATAATTGCCAGTGTGGTAGGAAGAGATAAAGGTGGGGGATGGGAATTTCCAAATTGGAAGGCAAACATGAAGAAGGAAGGTCCCAGAGGAAGAAGGACTAATGGGAGGAGGATAATTAGAGTTAAAAGACTGGGGAGAGAGAGGGAGGGGGGCTGTTACTGTCATCCGTAATCTGATGAGATTCTGTTTTGTTCTTAGGTACAAGATGCTTGTGAAGGGGCCAAGCCTTTCAGACAACAGTAAAGCTGTATGTGCAGGTTTTCTTCAGACCTATGACAGCAGCAAGAAGGAATGGCAGTTGGGTAAAACCAAGGTACTTCATCAGTGTGGGGAAGGGTATGGCTTCATTCCAGCTGCAAGGGGACATGATTACATCTGGTCAGATTGCAAGGCAGTGCAGTCATGATCCTTTAAATACACTAACCTATGCCACTGACCTGTAGCATCTCAAATATTTCCCATATTATGTACCTAGAGACATAGCAGGTTTTTGGATTTTATCTAAATTCCTTCTCATTGACCAAGCCAGATTGATTTTGTTGTGTCTGATCCAATTTAAAGATTGAAGGGGAGCAAGCATGGGTCTCATTTATGTAATTGTAATGTGTGCCATTAACTCTTGCCTCTTGTGCTAGGTATTTCACTCTGCTTGACTAACTGAAATTCTCGCCTGAGGCAATGAGCTGAAGCTTGGTATATATCTAAGCTGTGAATAGCTACATCACCAGATGTATGGCAGCTTTCTGTTGGGGAAGCTCAGATGATGCTTTTGCAGCTAGCCCAGATGCTAGCATACATTTTCTATGAAGAGGTATCCAAATGCTTCTGCCCACTTGCGTAATTCAGATCTTGCTTCTGTTTTGGTGAATGTTTAACACTTCTCTCTTGCTTGGAATAGTCTGGATTTTCATGCAGAAATAGATGTGAGCATTTTGAGGTATATTGCTATAGAAATCTGGGAGCGTGAAGCTGTCTCTGTCACAACTTTCCACATACTCCAGTAAATTCTTCAAAGAATATTCCAAGATGGATGGTGTCCAATGCAGACAGCATTCCTCAATAGTGGGTATGCAATCCATATCTAGAGCAGATGGTAGTACATCAAAGCAAATTCTTGCATTTTTTTGCCCTTAAGCCTTCAGAAAAGTACTTCAGAATATTTCCAGTGCCACAATGAAACCAGAAGGAATTCTAGTGAACATGCACATTTAATTTGTACAGGAGATCAGATAATGACATTTGTTGCTTTGAGCAGTTATTTCTCAATAAGTGGATAGACTATGATATTTATTAGAGCAAGATCTCTCTCTCCCCTCTTCCTAGAGGACTGGTGGTAGTCCAGTTGATAGTCTAGGCTATGAACTCTGTGGGACAATCAAGAAAACCACGGGCCATTGTTGTGGGAAGGACATGTATTTATCTGGAGTTTGGTTGATTTTTTTTCCCCATGCCTCCACTGATGTTACAGAAAGAAGATTTTATCACTTAGCTGTATTTCTGCACTGTGATTAAATGTTCCCCATCTTTGATTTTGGAATCTGGAGTCTCCTCACTGGTGCCTGCAAACCAGGAATCATTTTGGTCATTCCTGTCCCTGGATAATCCGCATTGCTTGGGTGACTGCCAGTCTCCCAGCATTTTAGTGTTAAAGCCGATGTGGGGAGCGTGTGTGTTGCAGAGCTGTCTGGAAAGCTTTAGAAATTGGTGGTTAGAGCTGGTAAACACAGAGTTTGAACTTTCTTGCTAGCATAACAAGAGATGGAAGATTACTGCACTACAGCAAGGGTAGTGAGATGGAGGACCAAACTCACCTGCATGTACTCACCTTTTAGAGTACAAAAGGTTATAAGCTGTATAGCTGGAGTCCAGGGCCTACAGCAGACTAAGAACAAGCAGGAAATCCAGGCTGCTTTGAGCCCCTGGAAGCTATAGGTCCCTTTTCTCTTCAGTCCCCATTGCACATCATGAAGGACTGAGTCCATCTGTCTGTTTTCACTCACTTCTTGACCTGCACAAATTATTTGGAAAAAACCAATATGGATGGTAATTGTGGCAAATAAAATGTGTTTGTGTTTTGTCAAAACTCTGGATGTACTCTAATGTATTTATTTTTTAGTTTTAAAACTAAGACTTGACTGAAGAGCTGTATGTGGCATGCTTGGGCCCTGGTTGCTGTGAGTCTGAATATTGTGGAAACAATGAAATGATTAAGAAAGGCAGTCTTTGTATGAGAAGACTTTGTATGAGAAGAAAGGCAGTCTTATGCCTGAGACGGAGAATTCACTGGAGCTGGGAAGCAGTTGAGCCATCTTGTTTGGTTATAGAAGTAACTTTCTATTGGGCATGGTTTGAATTAGAGGTGTGTGTCCTGGTAGAGGGGAGCAATACATTCTATTTATTGAAAGAATGGATCACTCCAAGGCTGTCCTGGCATGTTCCACACTTGCTGCCATGCTGGATGGCTGGTCAGCCCCTGGCTGCTCCCAGGTGCCATCATTCCAATGTGTATTATCCTGCCATTTCATTCTTCAGATGAGTTGCTTGGCATTCGTTCTAATGGAAAGCCATTTCATTCCTCCCTTGGAGACCACTTTGCAACTCAGCTTTGTGACAGTGCCTCCAGAAAGCCTGTCCCTAGGAAAGCAGATGCCAAGGTGAGGCTGTGCAGAGCAGTGGTGCTTCCTGGTAGTACTTTCCCTGCTGCCTGTATCCAGCTGTTGTGCCTTGGTTTTGGATTACAGACTGCTTTGTCTGCATTCATGTTTCAGCTGGTGCTAGGTAACATAGGCCTGGAGTACTTGGGTTGATGGAGAAAAGAGCCTTAATTTTTCCAGACTTTCAGGTAAGGGTGAAGTGATGCTACTAGCTAAGAGGAACAGAGCATAGGTCATTGCCCTGAAAAGGAAGTCCCCTGCATCGCCTTAGTGCCACTTTTGCTGCTACAGGTGCAGCTCTGAGTACTCAGGTTGGAATTCCCAGAACTGATCTTGGCTTACGGAGTCAGGAGTAGCTACTGAAAAAGGTGTAACAAGCCCATGGGGATGTAACCTAGGAAGAAGTATAAGGGGTGGGTGAAGAGCAAGGCCTATAGAAGGGGGAATACTTCCTGCAAAATGAATGGAAGGATAATTATATCCTTAGCAATTGTTTGAAGGAGGAAGGAAAAGACTCTGTGAATTAGTGCAGGGGATTGTGAAGCTTGGGAAAGGAAACAGAGGAGGAAGGGCAGGATGATCTTTGTGTTTTTCATTAAGAATAGAGCAGCTGCTGTGCTGGCAATTGTCAAATTAATGTTTATAAGAGGTATTAATGTATGCAATGCAGGTTTTATTTGGTGGTATGGCAGAGTTGAGGGCTTGGATGCAAACAAGCAGTGTGATGATGAAAGAGATTGTGCTCAGGTGCCCTTGCCTTCACTGGGGATGCGCTGGGATGGAGCAGCAGCTTCCATGACCCTTTCTTCTGTGCACCTGGGCTTCTGCCATGCTTGCCTATACCCACAACACATATTTCCTACACAGTAACCCTTGCTATTTGAAGGCATTAATTTCCACATTTCAACCTGCTGGTTTGCAGGGCCTGTTTGAAGGAGGAGGTTGCTGTACACCGTTTGGCATCCAGGTCACAGTGACCCGCTTCCTGCTTTCCCAGTGTTGTCCCCAAGAATCATATGATCCCACTTACGTACACATGGGTGCCCAAGCAGTTACATTTGTGTTTGCTGATCTCTGTGAAACCTTAACATGTTCACTGTCACACTGATGGTGCATGCAGGCATTGAGGTTGTGTGAGGAACACTGTGGTGATGCACTGTGGTTTAAAATCTGGCCAGTGTCTAGCATGAGCAGAATATAATAGAAGTAACCTTGTATGTTTTGTTCAATCATTCCTTCCTCAGATGAAAGCTATCTCATGTATTCAGAAAATGACTATGAATTATGACAAAGAAACAGCCACCTTCCAATTTATTTCCACAAGGCATCAGGAATACTTCTGGACGTGAAATGCATGTTACTCTTCCTTGTCATCTACAGGAGTCTAAAAAAACTCCAAACCTTCAAAATGCTAATGGTTTATAACTAGATATTGTTATGTTTTTTGAGATTAGGCCCTCTCTCTCAAGCATGTATAGATCCTATAATCCTGTAAGATTAGGGTTGGGTCTCATTGAACTCTGCATGCCCTGAAGTCCCTCCGCACCCCCCGCCCCCCTTAACTGGCCTGGCTCAGCAAAGACTGTGCTTGCTAGGGAAATATTGGTGGCCTGAGTATTTTTGCAATTTGATGAAGATAATGGACTGTGTTTTGCTGTTTGCATTCTTGAAATGGGTGACTGCTGCTTGGTTCTGGAATGTAATGGAAAGAGCAATCCCTGCCTCAAAGAAATCTTTAAAAGATTGTTGAGTTGACAGAGGGAGTGGATGTACAACTTGCAGGGAAGGATGCCAGCTTCATGGTTGGCAGTACCTTGATAATGAAGCTTCTTTTCAGGCTACCCATGGTTACTTAGTCATTACAAAACAGCTCATTTCTTAATGGAAACTGTTCCCCAGGAGAAATTCAAGTGCCCATTCAAGTGGCTATGGGTACCAACTCAGGGAGAGGTGTCAGTACACAATGGTCATTGCAGGGGGAAGGAAGAACCTTGAGGGATGAAGCCGAAATCAGTGATGGAGAGGAAGGTCTAGAGAGACATAAAAGAGAGATAAGTGGAAAAGAGGAGAGTTTGTGCAGAACACAGGACTAAATAACTGTTCAAATCTCTGGCCTCAGCACAACCACATGGATCCAGGATATTTGTAAGGAGTTTTTACTGATTAATGTGGTTCTGAGTTCTGCAGATTGATGAATATCAGCTCACAGCCTGTGTACATGGCAGTGCTTTAACAAGTGGGGCGGCACTTCCCTAGTGTAGCCTGTTCTGCTGCTGGCCCTGGCAGGGATTTATCCAATGCCAGGCAGCAGGTCACACGAGCATGGCCATATGGCACTTGCTGCTGTGACTGCAGCTTGTATGGACATACCTTACCAGCTTATTCTAGTCTGGGTACTGCCAGCAGTGTACCCACAGTGCCGTGGAGCTCCATGCAGCCTGCAGTCCATCTCAAAAAGCAGTGCATTTATTTCAGGAATTTGTGCTGAACCCTGTGCTAACCTAATGCAAGCCAGCTGATTGCTCAGATATGTCAGCACAATTCCTGTAAACATGGCCTTATCTTGCTTGTATCTCAGTTCTTTTGTCTTTGACATAGCACCTTCATTCTTCACAAGCATTTAGCACCGAGCAGAACTTGTAAATATAGGTGGTGAAAGATGCTTGAGAATTAAAATACTGGACACTAAAGTGCAACCAGTAATACTTGGAGAGTTCTGTCCTCAGAGTTTAGCTACCCCTAGTGCATCCTGCACTGTTGAACCTCTTCAGCACGGAAGCATCTCCACCCCAGAATTTCTGGAGGTCGGTGGAGGGCTTCAGCAGCGGTGGCATTAGAGTACGCGCAGCTTTGTGCCTCGGCTGGGCTTTTGGCTTCCCACCTGCCTTCCATTATTAAGATTGCTGTTACGGTTACTTCCTGGAGTCTAGAAATCTAAAAGTTCCTCCCTTTCCTTGAAACGCGGAGGAGTTTCTTTGCAAAATATTTAATCACCCAAGTAGGTCCCAGTGTCTGCTCCAGGGAGGTACCGGATTGTGCCGGGAAAGCTGTCAGCCGGGAAAGAGTTAATCACAGGCGCAACTCCGGCTCTCCTCCTCCCTCCTCTTTCCCTCCTTCCTCTGCTCCCTCCCTCTCTCTTTTAAGTCTTGACCACAGAGTGAGGGAGGCGGGGGTTGGGCACGGAGTTTGGCTCACGCCGCTGTGAAACTTTTCCCGGCGCTCCGAGTGCGGGCGCCGCGGGGCAGCGCCGGGGCAGGCGGGGGCGGCGGCAGCGCAGCCGCCCGGGCACGGAGCGCTCTCCGCGCCGCTCACCCGGGGATGAAACCGCCCGGCTCTCCGGGGACTGACTTCTTTCCTCTCTTTGTGTTTACTGAAACTCCTCCCCGTGGCGTCAGGTTTTCCTGAAGGAAGCTCTTGAGCAGAAGCTGGAGAAGGATCGGGAAGAGGAGTTGAGGAAAGCAGCTATAGTCATCCGGGCCCACGTCTTGGGCTACATGGCAAGGTCAGTGCTGGGGGCTGCCCCACCATCCCTGTGCTTGCGTGCCTGGGTTGCCCTGACCCCCTGCTTTGCTCTCTAGTCCCCTAGCATCCGTCCCGTCTTCCCCTCCTGTATTCTAAGGGAGAGTTGCAGAATCTGCCCTCCCTGCCAGCATCAGCTCTGCTGAAACCTTCCTGCACCTTTGGCACCTCTTTTTCAGTTATGTGCACGTTTGCACCCTCCCTCAGCGCTGCTCAGCAGGCTTCCCGTGGACTTCTGTACCCATTGCTTGCCTCTGGTGACACCTTTTCCTTGCCTTTAGGGCTCTCCTGGCTGGGCCCCACCTACGCTTTGGGTCCCCTCCTTTTCCTTATGCCTGTCAACTCCGTTTTCTGCTCCCCCTGCCAATCGCTTCTTCCTCACTTGCAGTTCTGCCTTTGCTCACCCTCTTTCCTCACCCTGCCTGTTTGCCTCGTGACCTCCCTCTCTTTTTAATTAACTCTTCAGAATTGGTTTTTGGCCAGCTCTGCAACAGTAATCTCCTCTTGCCTCTCCCTTTTGCACCTGACCAGAGAAGGTTTGGGAGAACCAACTGCAGACAAACGGCCCCTCCTCTGCCCCTCGAAGTCAGTGCAACAGCTGACTCCTTAATGGCTGTGGTATGCACACTTAATCCCAGTAAGATGCTCTTTCCTGGCTGGTCTTTGCTCCAGACACCTGTCAGTCAGGGTTGTGAGGAGGTGAAATCACTGGCCAGCAGAGCTGTTTCAGGAGGCACTCTTCTTAGAGCTTCAATAACACCAGGTAGCTCATTTTGCATTTGGAAATGTGTGCAAGGGTTGTACCCTACCTCGCCAGTGTGGAATATCAGCAAAATACACATTTGGTCTCTGGAGCTTTTATTCACTTATTTATTTCCCTCTAGGAAGACAAATGAGCTCGCTCTATTGTTTGTACGTGAGACTGCAAGTTCTTTGTGTCAGGGCCTCTGCTCTCTTTCACTTTGTGTCTAGCATTTGGAGAGAGGGATAGGGATTAGCACAGGAAAATTGATTTTCTGGGAAACATCACTGCAGGCATACTGGATTACTACTTCTCTGAGCTCCTGGTAAGGAAGCTGCTGCCCTGCTGGGCTGTGATGGAGACGGTGTGGCAGCAGTGTTCCACTTGGTTGGAAATCTTGTGGTCCTTCAGCCTCCAGGCTTCTGAATTCCTCATCCCACATGTTGCTGTTGTGCGTCTCATCCTTAAGGACAAGCTGTGCTTGTGCAGCCAGAGTGTAAATCTTCACAAGGAGCTGGAGGTAACAGGACTTCACAGGGGAGGAGAGCAGGGAGTAAAGAAGAGCTGGAGAGGGGATCTGGAAAACTTTCTGTGAGGAGTTTCCAGTTACACTGCACCTGTATTGAAAAAAGTCCAGCAGGCAGGAGTTCATCCGGGCAAGTGCTGAATGGTCTATGCAGAGTTGGGCAGGACTACCAGTATGTGCTGCCTTAAGCTTGATACCATTTCTGTTAGTTTTGCAAGTATAAGTGTATTTAAATTCATTTGGTCTCATGCAAAGTAGACCGGCAAAGGAAAGATTTTACTGGTTTCTCCCTCTTTGTGAACTTGTTCTGTGAGCCTGGAGAACCAGATTTTCTTTGCTCTCATTCCCTGCAGCCTATGCAGCCTGGTATCTCTGATCACTAAAATGTGAGACAAGAAAATTAAGCCCACTGAAATGACCCCATTCTTATGTAGCTAATCTGTGGTGGTCTGAGATGCAGGTAACAGCTTCACCAGCTGCAAACCACATAGTGCAGGATCCATGTACGAATTTGGCTGTGTCCCTGGTTTCTTCAGGACTGTGGTGCTCACGGAAGAAGACAGTAGCAGATTGCTCCATAACCCTGTGTTCTCTAGTCCTCGGAGGCATACAGCTCATTGACAGAATAATTAACTGAATTTCAAGTACAGCATTGGAGCCTTGCAGCCAGCCTGCCATCTCTGGTGTGATACATGGTCAGGATGTCTCCCAACCCCTTCACTTGGCCTGCAGGTTGAACTTCTTTGGCCAGTGCAGAAGGGTGAGTGGAAGCTTGAACAAGGGGAATGAAATCCATAGCCTGTGAGCAGCAATTCCAGCTGAAGGGCATCTGCAAGCTTGGCTGTGGTCATGAGGAATGAGGGGGCACTTCAGCCTGGAAGATTAGCAGGCAGAGCTGGCCTGTAGCTGGGCAGGGCTTGGCACATGTTGCACTTGAGAGAGTTTCTGGCAGATGCATTTTGTAAAAGTCAGAGTACCCTTTTTGATGCACTTATGTCTGCCTTGGCAGAGAGTGCATGTGCAGCTGTTCACACCCCATGTGCAGGACCCAGGCCAGACAGAAGGAGTGGGGATGAGGGTACTGCAGCCCAGGAATAGTTAATCTAAAACCTCCTATTTCTTATCACCTCTTGCCTTTCTTCTTTTCTCTGTGCTTCCTCCCTTTGACTTAATACTTACGGAAAAGAGCATGACCTCTGCACACTACTGCTGTTAGTATCCCTCTCCTGATTTTCTTGACTGGGCTGATGTACCTGGTGTGCAGGGAGGTGGCAAGCTGTCAGCATGGGTCCCTGTTGCTGTTTGAAGGGAATTTCATTGCCAGGACAGCGATTTTAAGGTGTGTCTTTTCCTCAGGGTGTTGCAGAAGGTCTGTGGGAAGTATGTGTGAGAATACCATGCTATTTCCAGTGTGCTTTCTAGGACTGTAAGACCTCAAGGATTACTGTAGCCTGCTGGCCCAAGATCCTGTGTAACAGCTCCATGGAATTTCTCTCTGCACATTCTGGTTTGGACTAAAGAAGGTTTTGATTTGACTAGTACCAGTGGTTGCTTCCCTACAGCACAATATTAAGGCATCTAAATATATTAAATTACTTTTTAAAAAGTCTGCTTATTTTCAGCCTTAATAGATGTCAGCTTCAGGTTGGTTAAATCTTATGTCCCCTGTTAGAAAAATAGAAACGTGGATACTTTAACTGGAGTCAAGCCTTCCCGTAGCCTTTTCTATTTCTTAAGGTCCTGCAAGCAGCAATTGCTCTCATTCTGTAAGCCTGAATTTCTGGTGCCAATCCTGCTTCCTCAGAAACCACTTGAGAGTCTAACATTGTTCTTAAAATGGGGGTGCTAAGACAGAACACAGGATAAAAGCAGTATTCTATGCAACAATATTTCTGCTTACAAGTATAAGAATCCCATTAGTATTTTTTCTATAGCATTGTGGTGGAAGTTCGCCTTTGTGTGATGATCTGGGGCCCAAAAATCCATTTTTGACTTGCTGCTTCCCAACATAGTCCCACATCAGGTGTGTTTGGCCTTTGATTCTTCAATACAAGACCTTACGACTGGCTCTTTTGGATTGTTTAATGTTTGCTTGAATCTAGTTTACAAATTGATCCAGATTACTGTGTAATAGTAAGTCTTGTTACTTGCCTAGTTTGTATATCATGTACAAACTTCTCCCAGAAACTTTTCTTCATGTCCTTGATAAAAATAGTCTGTAATGCAGAGGCAAAACCTGACTTTTCTACAACTTTACTATAGACTACAAAAATACTGAATGATGATTCTTGTGTTTGGGGGCCCTATCATGTTCTTCAACTGCTGCATAGTTGATTTTGATATCATTGATGATCCTCATGGATCCTTGCAACTCAAGATATTCTGTGATTCTTGTTTAAGCAAAACATTGTGCAATATAAGTATTTGTTTATGTGAACCTGTTACAATGTTTGATTCAGCCATCAATATTGTAGTATCAGTGTGTTTTCTCCCAGACAATATGAAATTAATGTGACCGAATCTATTACTGTACTGTTTTTGCTTTTCTTGGAGTAATTTGCTTTTGACCGCTTAAGAGATGGAGCAATATCTGTTCTCATATAGTAAGGCCATTTGTATTTTTCTGTTCTAATAAATCCATACTGAATGATTACGCTCACTGCACAGTGAATGTGTTTATGTGCAATGCAAGGAGACTTTGGGTCAGAGGACCTTCCCTTTCCATGTGTCAAATATCTCTCCCTCATCCTCTGAGAGTCTTCACAAAAGTAGGTGCCCATTGAAACAAACTAGTGGTAGATGTAGGAGGGAGAACAGTGAGGTGAATATGATTTAGAGGTAGTGGCAGGAGAGGAACAGAAATGTCACTTCTGAACTATGTTTTTCCAAACTTTTCTGTGGATGTGGTCAGTATGCAAGGTTATGAGAAATGCAGAGCGTGTATGACTTTGTGGCGCATTAAGTGTCTGGTTCTGTTTCTAGGAAGAAGTATCAGAAGGTGCTATCCAGTGTTGTTATAATCCAAAAGAACTACCGAGCATACTTCTGGAAGAAGAGCCTGCTGCGCCTGAAGGCCTCTGCGGTGACCCTGCAGAAGCACTGGCGTGGCCGCCTGGCTCGCAGCCTCTACCAGCACCTGCTGCAGCAGGAACTCCGGCGGAAGCAGGAAGCAGAGGAGAGAAGGAGGCAGGAGGAGGAAGAACAGATCAGAAGAGAGGAAGAGGAAAGACAATGGCAAGAAGAGGAGGAGCGTAGAAGGAAACAGGAAGAGGAAGAGGTGAAGGAAAGGTACAAGATGGTATCTTGCGTTCTGTCTTGGTTTAAGACAATTTAAAGTGTAACATTCTAAAATGAGTTCTCCTCCTTTGTTTTAACCAATGCCTTTCCACCAATAAGGAACGAATACGAGTAGCTATAAGTGAAAAAAATTAAGTTTACTAACAAGTGAAACTGCAACAGGCAAAAAACGACAGTAAATAATCACTAGATACAAAACTTCTAAATCTCCTTGAGAACAAAGAGAAACCCAGAATGGTGCAAATACCCCTTTCCAAGATGGCACCTGCCACAGGCGATCATGCATAGGGAGTCAAAGGGCAAATGGTGTCAGACCCTCCTCCCCGCGATGGAGACCTTTGCAGGCAACCGTGCGGTCAGGAGACAAAGGGGAAGGTTGGCTGGAAGCCCTGGCAGAAATGAAGGAGTTTACCCAGCAGTTCTAGTGGCACATGAGAAGTGACGGTGTGTGTGGGGTGAGCGCTGCTGCTCACTGCACCCACTGCACTCAGCTGAGTTTATTATTATATTAATATCAACATGTAGTTCTATGATATTTTGGTAGTTGATTACATTTCTTCTAGACTTCTGTTACATACTTTCCCAAAGGGAGATCTCATCAAACTGTGTGGCAAGCATCAGAAAATTCTAAGGTTAGAAGCACTTACCTTGAGTCCTGTGTGCAGTTTTGGGCACCACAATATAAAAAACACATTAAGCTATTAGAGTGTCCAGAGGAGAGCAGTGAGGATGGTGAAACGTCTGGAGGGGAAGCCATATGAGGAGTGGCTGAAGTCACTTGATCTGTTCAGCCTGGAGAAGAGGAGACTGAGGGAAGACCTCATGGTGGTCTTCAGCATCCTCACAAGGGGAAGAGGAGGAGTAGGCTCTGTTCTCTTCACTCTTGTGCCCAGTGACAGGACTCAAGGAAATGGCAGGAAGCTGAGTCAGGAGAGGTTTAGGTTGGATATCAGGAAAAGGTTTTTCACTGAGAGGGTTGTTGGCACTGGAACAGACTTCCCAGAGAAGTGGTCACAGCACCAAAACTGACAGACTTGAGGAAGCATTTGGGCAATACTTTTGGGCACATGGTGTGACTCTTGGGGTGCCCTGCACAGGGCCAGGAGTTGGACTCAATGATCCTAATGGGTCCCTTCCAACTCAGCATTTTATTCTGTAATAAAAGGAAGGACCTGTTGTTGGGGTTTCAGGAGGGTTTCTTGGTGTTCTTTTCTTTTCCTCTTAAAGAATTTTCCGCCATGCTAAGGGATAATTGCTGGGTGCTTAAGAGAGGCAAAAGGACCTGGCCACAGGGGAAGGGTTCCAGCTGTCCTCTTTTACTTGGGTTTTTTCTCTTGGGTGGGGGCGGAGATACTGCGAGGTTTGAACTGAGAAAAAAGGTGGGGTACAGTGCCTAGCGCTGTTTGTTCTCCTGACGTTGGGAGAGGCTGCAGTCGCTGTCGGGAGAACTCATGGTTGCTGCGGGGTCCTGCCTTCTGCTGCCTTCCCTCTGCTGTGAGTGGACCTTGCTCACTGGTGCGGCCATTTGTACAGGGACCCTGTTTGACACCCTAGCTCACTGAAAGAGGAACCCTTTTCACCATCTGCTTGGGTGCCTCAGGGGCACCCGGGACCCCAAGCCCACCTTTCCCTGCTCTGCCGGGAGCCGGGCCACGGCTGCCCTGCTCCCACTGTTCCTTTGCTGCTGGTTTGAGGTTTTGCTGCACTGTAGCGCCACTGGCGCCACACCCCCTGCCTGCCGACATGTTCCGGAGTTCTGAAGTTCAGTACATCTCCTCTACCACCCGGGATTTTGTGTTCATCCGCGCTGTTCCAGTCGGCTGTTTCCCGGGGGATCCTGCCGAAGCACCGGGACTGGCTGCCATGGGGGTTTGTGAGGCCTTGCTCCCATCCCGGCCCGGCCCGGCCCGGCCCGGCCCAGCCGCGCCCAGCCGCCATTGCCGCGTGCTCCCCGCGCTCGCTCCGCAGCGCCCCCTGCAGTCCCGGGGGAACCATCGCCCCCGCCCTGCCCAGCGGGAGCCGCCAGCGCCCCTGCCGGCCGTGGGCGGAACTGCGCCGAAGGGGAAAGGGCTGGGACCGAGAAGGAGTCACTGGTTCTGGTTCTGTTCGGTGTCACTGCCACAGTTATTGCTGTTTGTTTACCTTGTTACATATATATTAGTAAAGAACTGTTATTCCTATTCCTCATATCTTTGCTTGAAAGCCCCGTAATTTCAAAATTATAATAATTTGTAGGGAAGTGGGTTACATTTTCCATTCCAGGGGAGGCTCCTGCCTCCCTTAGTAAGCACCTGTCTTTCAAACGAAGACTCCTGTCTAGTTTGTTCCAGAGTGTTTTTGCCCTTTAGTTCCCAGACCATGAGAGATGTGTTCAACCCAGCATCATCTCAGAGAACTGTCAGTGTTTCTAGGAATTAGGGAAACTAATTTTATTTTCGTTTTCTAATTAATGTTAAATGGCATCTGAGTGAGTAGCCAGAACAGTACTAGCAAACCAACTTGGCTAACCTCTGAACGTCCATTTGACCTAAAAAATGAGATGGAAGTCCATAGAAATTGCAGATTAGCTAATCTACTGAGAACAAGCAAAAAACCCCAACACAAGTGTAGAGACAAAATCAGAAGGACCTAGGTGCAATTTGAACTGTAGTGAACTAAAAGTTGACATGCAGTTATTGTGCACACACTGTTGGCAGAGGGGGGACATGCAAAAATTTGGTCTAACGTTCAACAGGAAGAAAAATAATAATGTCGAGAAAACTGAGGTATTTGATGCTATTTTTATCTTCTCCAAAAGCTTAACTGTTGGACACAAAGTATGATTAGGAAGGATGTACAAGAATTCAGAACATGTCATGGAAATAAAAGGTTAGAAAATGCTCAGATAAATCAAGTTACAAATTATATAGAAGGTGTTGGGACTTGGTGAAAATAATGTTTGGGTACTTCAAGAACTAGCTAAAGCAGTTTAAAACAGTAGCTATTCTCTTTCTTCACCTTTGTGGATAGTAACGAAGTTTCCATAAAAATGGAAAATACCAAACAGTAATGACCCCCTTTTAACATGGGAAAAGGAAGAATGGGGGAATTGTGGACCAGTCAGCCTAACCTCAGTTTCAGGAAGATACTGAAACAAATAATCAAACAGTTATAAATGCTTGATAAAGGAATCAAGCCAGTGTGGGTTTCTGAAGAAGAAACAGCATTAAAGTTACCTGTTTCATTCTGTGGTAGCTTATGGCATGTC
The DNA here is from genome assembly GCA_013397175.1 of Platysteira castanea. Lineage (NCBI taxonomy): Eukaryota > Metazoa > Chordata > Aves > Passeriformes > Platysteira > Platysteira castanea. Next base: position 170,222 of record VYXC01008361.1, read on the forward strand.
TTGTGGACAGGGAAAACCCATGGAGGATAGGTAACTTGACTTTGGGTAGCTAAAAGGTAGGTAAGGGCTTCAATATGTTATGTAAAATACTCTAAGATGCTGAAAGAAATTTGCTCTGGAAAAAAGTATGTGAAGCAAGATTAGGATTTGTGTTTTTACTGCATTAATAAACAATAGTAACTTTTTTTTAAATAGAAGGGAACTCTTGAATGGGATTCTTCTGTGATATGTGCTGGATATGGTACTTGTGCAATGTTTTCCTAAGAATTTGGATGAGGAAAGATGAAATCCTTATTAAATTTGCAGATAAAACCATCTGCTGAGGGGCTGTAGGCATATAGTATAGGATTACAGTTCAGATAATTTCGGCAAGTTAAAGAAAGGATCTGAAAAACAATAACTTTTGGTACAGACATAGACGGATTTAGTTAGGAATAATCAAATGCACAGGGAGCAGAGGCGGAGTGCTTACTTCAACAGCAGGAGGAACGTCTGGAGGCTGAGTATAAAAAAAATGTCATGCTGTGTGAGAGGAGAAAGCAAATGCTCTCTATAAAGAAAATAGTTTCTGTAAGATGGGGTGATACTTCTGTACCAGTTGACACTGGTAAGACTTCATTTGGAGTACTGTCCCTAGTTTTGGATATCACATTTCAGGAAGAGTGTAGATCAGCTGATGATGACTAGAAAGCAGCAAGAAATACTGAAGGTTTAAAAACTGTGAGGAACAGTTGCAGGAATTAGTATGTAGATTATAGGTGGTATTCATCATTTGTTTTAAAATGGTTGTGCTTTTGAGCCCTCTTATCATTTAAGGCAGTTGTTTAATTCATGATGACTGCTAGGGATCTTGCAGTGGAGTTCAAACCATCTGGATCTCACTTATGTCAGCTTTCATTTACAAATATTTCCTGGATTTTTTTTTAAGAGAGCAAGCACAAGAGTGAGAGCTTTAAGGACTCTGTGACTTGCAGCTGCAGTTTAGAATTTGGCTGGGAAAATCTGCAAGGCCTGGGAAATAAATATCATTGCCCTCCTGTTCTCCCTGGGCTTGAACTATAGATTTGAAGGTTACCACTGGTGGTGGTAACTTTCTTCCACCCAGCAGCGTCCTATTCCTGTTCTGCTCCCTCAGCATGACCCTGGCATTTGTCTGTCTGCTGGTTCAGTTGCTTGTAGCGTACGCACTCTGGAGAAACTCACCACAGTGACAGCTGTTTTTCCAGTACAACCTTTGTGATCTGGGTGGAGATGCAACACCGTGGGGTAGTTTTTTTCCTCTGCTCATGTTTACTAACAAACTCTGACTCTTACAGTCTTCACTAATAAACTGGGTGTTGCATGCCACTGAGAAGTTATGCGAGTCAAGGCTTTAATACAGTAAAAGGGAAACGAAACACAAATTCAGTGCTGGTATTGCAATAATTCTGTTTAAAAAAAACAAACACAGTTTCCTGATATCTGTCAATTACACACGTACAACCTCAATATTCACAGACTTACAGTACTTCAGAAGATTCTGTTTACATTTATCATGAGTCTGATTTGTCTTTCTGTCACTGTTTCCAATGTCCTTCCTGGTGTGTTCCAACTAATCCAATTTCCTAATTGATCTGAAAGTTAAGTGCATGGGGAAAATCCGTTACATCCACAAAGGTCATGCCAACCACAGAGAATTGGATTCTTACTAAATTGCAAAAGCTTTTAAATCAGTCTTACAGCAAGTACCTCATTTTAACCTTATCCATGGAGGGATGATGTGTCCCTGTAATTCTGAAAACCTCACGTAGGAGAACTAGGTCTGTCTCTGACTGTCATGTCTTGTTTTTTGACAGAGAAAAGGAGCAACTGAATGCGCTACTGCAGGTGGCCCAGGTAAGTTTAACAGTTACTTTTTTCACATGTTTTCTTGTGAATATCTGTGAAGAGTCCTTCATTGCCTCTACTTGGCCTGGATACTGTTACTGCTATTGTGGCAACATTATTTAGAAAATGGGCTTTGTTCACTCAAAACCTGCAGGCATTTGGCTTTGGCAGAGGTGCATAGAGTTAACAAGGTAGGGCTTTTTTCAAGGCTTTTGTATGAACTTGCATAGGTTGTGTTTGAAAATTTCCATATTGAACATGCAGCATCCTTTTTTATCTCTACTGCTTGAGCTTGTTAGATAACCTTGTGATGTGCTACACTGTGACACAGTCTGTTTTGCTGGATTGTTGCCTGTAACAGCCAAAATAAGAGTGCAGCCAACTGCTGCCATGGCTAAAATAAACCCCTTGTAATTGATCTAATTGTTGGTACTTGACATACCGAAGAGCAGACCACCTACCCTGAGATGTCTGAAAATAGCTGTGTATGTCATTGGTTTTCTTCCCATACCCCTTGTTCCCCAGTTTCAGACCATCTTTGTTCAGGAGAGGTGACAGATTACAGCATAGAAATGCATTCATCCACAAGTAAGAGTCAAGTAGAGAACAAGCAACAATGTAACTAAAGAAAACAAGGATTAAGGCCTAAACAGGCCAATATATTGACTGCATTGTCGTAAGTCCTATCAGGAAGTACATGAAATCCTATTGGAATTTTTTTTTGCTTTCTCTCATGTCTGTATCTTTTCTCTCGTGTATGTTTTCATCATCCTCTGTGGAGGAGAGGGTGGCTTTATCTCACAGTTAAACATCAGTGAAAGTTACCAGTATCTTCTATTGTCCAATTATCACGTATCTGCTAGAAATTTCCTGTTACTTCAGTGTGGAGAACAGAGTAAGATAGAGTCTTCAGCAGTCAGCCATCAGCCATCTAGTGATTCTAAAGAAGGCCAAGAAATTTTGGGTGGAGTTTTGTCAGGCTGTGGTTGGAGTGGATACAGTCCTGCTTCATTCACATATCCCTTCCAGCCCTAGATTCTGATGGTCATATCCTCATTTCAGTAAACAGTGAAATTTCCAGAGCTCTTAGTGAATTTCTGGGAAATCTTAAGCTCTTAAGCAGTCTTTGCATATATGTATTCACATACTCCTATATGTGTGTGAGTTCAAAAAGAGAAAACAGACTTTCAGGCTGCTTTTATCCAAATTGCAGTGTACAGTGACCAACAGATGGAGAGGCTCTTCTAAAAATTCACTGAACCCAGTGAGCTTCTTTGTATGATTCATAAAGGAGGTAGATTTCTGGGGAAAAGGACGTACCTGAAGATCCAGTAGTTGTACCTTTAGCTTTTACACCATGAATGATTGCAGGATGCTTGGAGTCACCTTCCTGCAGATGATAAATCCAAGGGAAGTGCAGGAGATAGGAAGAATGAAAGGTCCAGGCAAGGAACACATACAGGTTGAAGAAAGTGCTTTAACACTGTTATAAATTCTTTCAGGTGGAAACAGTAAACACTGAGGAGGTGGATATTCCCCTGCAAGAAGAAGAGAGACGTCAGATGGAGGAGATCTTAAGACTGGAGAAGGAGATTGAAAAGTTGCAGCAACAGAAGGAGGATCACATGTCTGTCATCTCTGAAGACACCAGGAATGAAATCAATCGGCAGCGAGAAGAAGAGATACAGAGGCTGGAAAGAGAGGCATCAAGGGTTGCCCAGGAATTCTTGGAGCTGCTGGATTTTGGCAATCTGGATGAAAGTGTGCAGAATTTAGAGCGCTCACTTTCTAGTGAGGGGACACTCAACATTGACTGCAGCCTGGTGGCACCACTGGCTGAAGAAGAAGTCGATGAGGGTTTTCATGCCGATGATGATGGACGGCCAACTTCCAGTTTGGTGGTCTCAAATCAGCATGGCACCAGAAACAGCGGTAACTACTCAAAGGAAGTTGCAAACACAAGCCTTTTGCATCTCCGGAGGGAAATGGGAGAGGCTGTCCCTGCTCCAGGGTTGCCTGTGGGAAGAACCACTAGCCCCAAGGAGCAGAGAGCCCTGTCTGATCCAGCAGAAAGCGTTTGCAGCACTGTCTCCGATACACAGAGGAGAAACAGTGGAGAGGCAGGAGAGCCCATTTACACTTCCCCCCCAGATGTGGAGTCTGACTATGACCATGAGGAGTTTGATGGCTGTGGAGATGCGGGTAACGCCTCAGCTGAGCCTCTGGATGGTGAGGAGGGTCTGAGACACTCCCATGGTACCAGCCTGGACTCCAACCGTGGCAGCCTGGATTCGGTGAGAATCCCTCTCCTCACTTTTCTGGGTATTAGTGTGACTTTGTTTATGTTTATAACATGTTTGCCTTCTCACTGTATGCCTGATCACTCTGGGTATAGTTACTAACATATAATTGTCTCTTATATCAACAATCAGCTTGAAAAAAGGGGAAGAGTCATAGATAGGCTGAAGGCCAGAGGGCTTGTGATTGTCTGGTGTCTGCTGGCACACAAGATAGTACATGTGTACCTATTTTAAATTGTTTCCCTCCTCATATGTTAATATAACACCCTTTAGGAGGAAGAAGAGCAGACAACTGGTATTTTGTAGGTATATGTTCTACCTTAGAGAGATTTCACAGAAGGGGCCTAAGGTTCCAGTGTGCAGTGACAAGAAGAAATGGAAAAGACTGGTGTTTGATTTGTCTCTGTCACTAAAACTTCTCTTGTTCTAGTTCTGTTTGGAGTCGAGAGTTTATTTTCAGCTGCTGTATACAAGTTAAGCTATTCTAAAGCTGGCAGAAGTAACTGTGCTGATTGGGCTGGGTCCCGCTGCACACAGCCAAGATCACTGAACCATTTTTATTCCTGCTGCAGGGACAATGACAGGGTGGTAAAGCTGGGCTATTGGCCTTGCACTTGAAGCATCTCAGCTTAGATCCCACGCTGGCTCTGGACTTCCTGAGTGCCCTCAGGCCTGAGTGCCCTCAAGCTGCTTAATAATGCAATGATAAATCCCCTTACAGAACAGGATGTCAAAGCCCGCATAAGATTGTGAGGAGTTCAGGTGTGAAGCCAGTGACAGCCACAGAAATACTTCCAGTAAATGACACCCTGAGAAGAGACACTTGAAATACAAAATGTCTCCTGAAAACTGTTGGATTTTTATTTTATTTTTAGGAGTTCAATTTACTTCCTTCAGTATGCTTTTCCAATGACAGATTGTGACTTTTCTTAAAAAGTTGCATGATTATCTTGTTAGTATTTCCCTAATGTCAGCTGCCAGCCATCAGAGTTTTTTATGATTTGATCTGCTTGAGTAACGGTACCTTCTCTGTGGGCAGAAAATCACTGTCAGGTAATCTTCAAATCATGAATCTTTCACCACTTAGGCCGGTTTCTACCATTCTTCTTAAAACACAGCTAGAAGTGGAGGGTTTTACTGGGCTCATCCGTGAGTAAGACTAATGAAAAAGCCAGTTGATACTTTGTCATAGTGTGAGGCAGAGGAAGAGAGAACCACAGCTGAGGCAAGATCCCATCAGTAGCTGCTGTTCTAAGGCTACCTGGTTTTTGGAACTTAATGCCAAGGGAGAGAATGAACGAGTGGACCAGGGATGAGACAAAAGAGGAGCACAAGGATCACAGAACGAAGAGAGAAGGGAAAATGAAAAGAAGCAATATGGGTTTGAGGAAGGAAAAGGTCTAAGGAACTGCCTTCACTAGTATTAAATTAATAAAGCAAATCAAAGGAAATTGTATTTAAGGTAAAGGAAATTATTTTGTGTGTGAAGTACTTTTTTATGGCTGAGGGCCTTTATCTAGTTGGAGAACAGAGATGAGTAAATTCAGTACTATTATTTCAATAATTCAGATCGATGATTTTAGGGTTCAGTTATCATGGACTGTGCTTTTTTTTCCTAATCAACCCAAAGCAAGTATTTTCCTTGCTGGGGTTAAATCACTATTCCATCTTGTCTGGAATTGTGGCCTTTCTGCCAGAAAAATCAGAAAACTTCTCCATCATGAAAGATTCTCTCTTAATCCCATCAAATTAAATTTTGCAAGGTGGGCTCTGCCTTGAATCAGGAAGTTTTGTTACTGCAGGGAACTGGAGCTTTTTTCTAGCCATGTGCACTGCTCTCCTTTCAGGTATGAAAATTCCGTGCTCTTGCTTTAGGCATTAATGGATAAGCTGTCAAGCCTCTACTTTTACCATAATGCTTTTTTGGCAAAGGGCCTATGTATAGTTTTGCACCTTCCGATCATGTGACTTCTCTAACCCTGTTAATTGCTCTAGTCCTCCTGTGACCAGGAGAACCCAAATAGCCTATATCTCTTCTTTTTTCTTTAGTTTCTGGACAGTGAAGAAGAAGTGGATGTTTACATAGATACAGATGAAGAGTTTTGTAATGGACGAGTCACTATCTTCAATGGCTCAGGGCCACCCTATTTTCACAGTTATCTCTACATGAAAGGTAAGTGGATTTTGCAAACCATGGATGGGTGGGATCCAGAAAACCTGCTTTCCTCTTCTGTTTGTCCTGAATCATCATCTTTATTTGCTTTTGGTTCTCAGTTTATTCTCCTTTTTCCTTCTTCTTATTTAAAACAACAAAGAAAGAGATAGGAGCTGGGTGTCAAGGGTATGTTTGCCACTGAGACTTAATTGTGTGTACTTGGTATGGGCTTAAGTGATTCATTCTCAGCTACAAAACTGAAGTCAGAACAAAAATACTTGAGTAGTGCATATATTTCTATATTTTGCTTTTATTTCACTAGTTTTGTTCTGTTTTTTCTATATCTGAAATTAAACACAACTGTGTCTCCTTCAGTTCCTTTGTTTCATGTAGGAACTGAAGTGGCAACTAACTATTCCTGCCCAGGAGCAGGATCAGAATGGAAGCATGGCCCCTGTTGCATGTCTGCTGAAATTTTGCTCCCTCACTTTGCAGGAGGTCTCATGAACCCGTGGCGGCGGCGCTGGTGTGTCCTGAAGAATGAGGCCTTCATGTGGTTCCGCACCAAGCAGGAGGCCCTGAAGTCAGGCTGGCTCTACAAAAAAGGTGGAGGAATGTCAACACTTTCACGCCGCAACTGGAAGCGCCGCTGGTTTGTGCTTCGAGAATCCAAGCTGATGTACTTTGAGAATGATAGTGAGGAAAAGCTGAAGGGGACTATTGATATCAGAAGGGCAAAGTGAGTGCAAAAATAAATCCCTTTGATTCCTAGTATTTGCTCTCTAAATCAGTAATGAAGGGTCCAGTGCTGCTGTTTATCGGCCTGTGTGTCTCCCATGGTGCTTGGAGAATCAGAAACAAAGGAAGGAAAAGACAATTACAGCATCTAGTTTTACTCTGGAGGGAGTCTGCAATTATTTGGTAGTTCTTTTCCCAGTCTTGAATTTCATAATCCAGCAGAAGCTCTTTCCAAGCCATGGATGGAGCCAGACCAGGAGGGGCTAATTAAGTACATACCCCATGCATTCTCTCCTACCCAGACTCCATCTGTTTTCTTGCTTCTCCAAGCATTTCACAGAGGTATTATGAAGCTCACAGTGGGATTTGAATTTGGCAGCATGTACTATGCCTTTTCCTGAGTCCTGAATGCTCTTTCTGCTGCCATAGTCAATTCCTCAGCTCCTGCTGTAAGAAAGGACAGACTGGTCACCTATTAGCATTATGTGGACCTGTAAAGTGCCAAAAAGAATGGCACAAATTAACTGCCTTTGTAAACAGATCTTGGTATCAACCTCACTGTTATCTCTTCTTCCATTTAGTCTGCTGGTGTCTTGAAAATCCATGTAATGCCTTAAGCTTTGGTTTTTAACTGTACAAATCTTTTTAAACATCTTGATGTATATTGGCTGAGTTTTGTATTTCTGTCAGAGTTACAAGCCATCTGAACAAGTGATTTCCCTTCTGTATGGTGAAGGGTATGATGTGAAAGAATCAACCAGATGGAATTCAGGCCTGTGAAAGGTTTTTAGCTTTGGCTCTTGTGCTTTCTTGTGTTCTAGAGAGATTGTGGATATTCATGAAAAGGAGAATGCCTTGGACATTGTGACAGAAGACCGAGTTTATCACATTGTTGCAGAGTCACCAGAAGATGCCAGGTACAACAGGGAGCTTTATTAAGTTTGTTCGTTCAGTGCAGGTCTGACCCAGGTACACATGGGAGAGTTTGAGAAACATAATCAATTCCCTTTTGCAGGACAAAAGGGGGGATTTGTTCCGGAGTGCCATTTCGTACTTCCTCAGACATACCACACCTACTTCGGGGACTTGATGTTACAGCTACCAAGGTTGTGGTTCAGCCTGCCAGTTACAGGACTGCCAGCTTCTCGTGGCTGTGAGCATGCTGAAATCAAGGGTTGCTTCAGCAGACACACAAACCTTAATATAAACTGGAACATCTAATAGCTGATTTATTTATTTAATGGAATCTTGAATCAAACAAAAAGTGTATTCATGTTGTCTGTAAATGATTGCGAGAGCAGCTGGGTTTTGTCCAGGAGACAGAAAAAAGGCTGCAGCTTATCAGAGTCTGTAGTGTCATCTGATAAAATCTTCCCAGTGCAAAGCAAACAAGTGACTCATGTCCTTCCTTCTTGGCATCCTGGCCAGACAGTGGGAATTGGTTGTTTAAGGGCAGGTTTGACAACCTGTCCTGGCTATGCAAAGCCACATGAAGAGGTTACTGTCCCCAGCCACTCATGTTTTCCCTCTTTTCCCACTTTTACCAAGATTTCTGCTCCCTCAGCCCTGACAGTGTAACTGTTTCTCTGATCTACTGAACGTGTGAAGTTATTAAGGGAATATTACTATTTTGTTTGGTGTATGGAGAGAAAGATGGAAGAATTATAATTTAACAGAAATAGACAAGATGTTTCTTTTTCCACATGGACAAGAAACAGGCAAATTAAGGGGAGCAGTAGTGGAAGGAACAATAACTTCTTAACCCAGCACTTCCACAACTGCAGTAGGCATGCCCTGATATAACACTGCAGAATTGTTAGGACAAGTGTAAACCAAATGTGGCCTCTGTCTATGCTTTATCTGTCTCTGTTCTGAGGGAGAAGAAAGCACCAACACTCGCAGTAGCAAAGGGCAGATTAGCAGATGTCATAGAGTATCCAGTTTGAGAATCCTCCATGAAGTATAGATGTTTGCTGATCTCGCTGGAAGCTGCAGATAAGAATCTGCCTTTTCTGCAACAGCGATTAGCCTCCAGATATGTCTGTAAGAGAAGCCCTTTCACAGACAAAAAACTTGACTCCAAATTCACTTATAAACAAACCCATGATTAATTGCCAGCCAAATGACTTTCAAGTTTATTAGCAGATCAGAGAGAGACTAATCAAAAAGGCTCCCAGGCGTCTCTAAGACTCTAGTTGAGGAAGATTCCAACTAACCCTGTTTTTATGAGTGCTGTGTGCTCTTCTCAGTCTGCTGGCATGGGCTCCCTGTAAAGCCACTGCCTACTTAGAGTTCCTTGAATAACAAGTAGAAAACTGGATTTTGCAGGAGCAGCTGTCACTGAGTTGAAGAACGTGCACAGAATTTCAATGGATAAATAAGGAGGAAGGAAGACATTAGAATCTGATATGATCAACCCAAGAGATATTTTGTGACATAGTACTCGGGAAATTGTGAATGAAGAACTTTTCCCAGTGGTGTCTTTCCAGGTTCCTTGATCGTGTTCTCGAGCCAGTTTCACTACCGAAAGTTTAATTCTGATTCTGTTTTGGTTGGCAGTGGTTGGTTTAATGTCCTGAGCCGAGTACACAGCGCTACAGCACAGCAGCTGAGGGAAATGCAGGATGAACAGGCCAATCCAAAGAACGCTGTGGTGAGTTACTGTGCAACCAGCCTGTGGGCATGCTTGGAGCCCTCTGTGTTTAACTATTTGTGCATGTTTTCCCAGCACATGCAGTGCTGTACTTCATGAGCAGTATAAGAAAGTTGGACAGTAATTAGAAAGAAACAGCAAAGTTGATAGCAAAGAGGGTGAGCAGTAGGGAAGATGGTGCTTGTAGTGGGTTGCTCAGCTTGATCACAGATAGCTCTTTTTGGTTGGAGGAGAAGAGGGAGGCTGCCTCGTGCAGATAAAATGTCTTTGGATGGGACTAATCTGGGTCACAGTTATTCCAGACAGAAGACAGCAGTTGGGAATAAATACAGGTGTATTTATGTATTTTGCCAGTACAGGGATAATAGCTAAGGTTATTTCAGACCTCCATAATACTCTCTGGAAACTTGTAACTGTTTTTCCTCCAGTCCTGTGGAGCCCTTGTACGTCTTACGCTGTTTAGGGAGCAAAGATGACTCACTTGTGCCTTTCTTGTATGTTCATTTCTACTCAAGCTGTTGGAATTCAGAGGAATGGTTTCAATTCCAACCCTATTCACAAAGGAGGATGCCTGTAATCTAAAATGCAATCTGTGTCTTCTTCCCTCTGCAGGGAACCCTGGATGTTGGGCTTATTGACTCTGTCTGTGCCTCAGACAATCCTGATAGGTACGTACAGCAATCTTACCATCTCTTAAATCAGAAACTCCCTACAGTATTTTTGTGGGTAGGTCCAGGTTTCCTTTGGGGTTTGTACTTGTTTAAACTCATAGATCTTTTTCTCCAAACAGATAAACATAGCTGAAATATTTAGCTTGTTTCAAGCAATGTCACTTCATAGGCATGAAGTCCATATACGTATTGTCTTTGAGTCAAAGTTTCTCCTTCAACTCCTGAAAGTGAAAATGGCATAATCTCAATGCTAAAAAATGATAGTATTTCCTGTTATCAGCACTGATGAAATATGTCCAGAAAAAGCAACAGTTCCATTTTTTCAATGGAGTAATTTTGAGTTAATCTTGTAAATTTAAGGGAAAGAAACAGCATTGTGGAAGAATAATGGATGAATTTAGAAATCTGTATTATTTTTGATATCTTTGCCATGCAACAGAGCACAGACCTTTAGTTAGTTAGTTTCAGAGAAGAGATGATGGAACATTTCATATCACTTCATGTTAACATTTAATTATTCCCACATATTAACGAGTTCAACCAGGGCAAAGATACTTACCACAGTGCTGAAGTAAAATATTAGCTATTAAGGTACTTACATCTTTGGTCTGGGTTTTTTTTTTCCTCACACAGGTTGCTAGGACTTTGTAGTTACTAGTTTAGAAAATGCATTTCAGAAGTGAACTAAGATTTCATTGATCAAAACATTTTAGGCAGTTCTCAGCGTGTATGCCTCATAATTAATCTGTATACCAGTGAAAACTAGGAACAAAGAGTAAGCTGAACAGTCAAAATTTGTTTATGTATGTGCGGAGGTATCCTTTTCTGGAATACCAGTGTTTGAAGCAATGTTAAACAAATTCTGAGGAGAATGCTTATTCTCAACCAACATTTTTATGCAGCTTATTTTTATCTTGCATAGGTTTATGCATTTTTCTAACAGAGCTTGATTGCATCTTTTGCTTGATACTTGCATTCTACTTTTCAAATTCTCTGTTTACAGGAAGGTAAAATGACTTTGGGTGTGCTGTGAGTTATTTGCACGGTTATGAGTAATTTTAATTATGCTTTTGTTTCCTGGCAGACCAAATTCTTTTGTGATCATCACAGCCAATCGCGTGATTCACTGCAACAGCGACACTCCTGAGGAGATGCATCACTGGATCTCCCTGCTGCAGAAACCAAAAGGCGAATCCAAGGTCGATGGCCAGGAATTCCTTGTGAGAGGTGAAAGGAAATACATGCAATTACATGTGAAACTCATCTTCTGCTTATAATCTGACAGGGAGATTGGATTGTTGCAAACTTGATCCAGGGTTTAGCTGCTCCCCAAAAACTGTCATTCTCTGCCCCCCTCCACCTTCCTGCCTGCTGCTTGCCATGTCACCTGTGTGCTAGCCCTGGCTCTTATGTAATTCCCTGCCAGGTGGAAAAAAATAAGTACTTTATACATTTAATTTTCTGATGTTAGTTCTAGCCTATTTAAACGTGTCCAGCAAATGCCATCAGGGAGTAGGAAGGAGCGTGGCTGCTGATGAGGAGCAGCTGGCTTAGATGGACTATAACATGACACTGTGGCTTTTGTTGTCAGCTCGGTTCCTTCTGAGACCTGTCATGTAGAGAGGGAGGGAGAGACATCTTTGTGGGATTGCTGTTGTCCTCGGCTACACTAACTAACCTGATTATGGTAGACATAGTGAGGTGAGAAAAATTCTCTGAGCTTGAGCAAGACGTTTAAATTACGTCTTTAGTCAGAGCTGAGTTGAAGATGGCAGAGCATGAGTAGGGATCACATATATATTGCAAAATATTCCCCTATTTATCTTAAATTATTTTTAAATTTCCTCTATACTTCGAGCTCATCACATGGTCTTAAATGTATGAAGACACTCATGATCCAGTCTGTGGAAAGCGAGTGCATGAGCAAATTGCCTTGAATCTTCCAGAAATGTCTGTGAAGGAATAGAGGTCTGAGAGTGGTCATGGCAAGGCAGAAGGACAGGAAGAAAAGGGTCACCAAAATGTGGCAAAAGCCTTCAGCCCTAGGTGTAAAAATTTCAAGGAGATTGAATGATACAAAGGAGACTATCAGACAACAGTTTGAGTACCTTGACTTCAAAATACTTAATTGCAAGGCAGCAGTTCCTTTTATCTGGTGGTGTTCATTAGTTAAAAAGGAATGATCCTTTGCAAAGCCAATGTATGCTCTGCTCTTCATAATAAGACGGCTGTGTGTCAGCAGTGTAGCTACAAAGGCATATATTCAGGAAGGTCTGTCTCTGTCTTCTCTTTATATGGAGCCTCTTGGTTCAGTCCCATGTTTTTTGAACATTTTGCCTTGTGGGTGGACATTGCTTTTTACATGTCTGAGTAGAAAATTATCTTATTGACAGCTTTAGCAATGCAGGCTGTAATTTTTTTTCTCTTAAAGTAGTGAATTATTCTAATCTTAGGTTTTTTCTTTATTTTGCGACAAATCTAAAGTGACAGTGAAATTATTTGTCCTGCCCATGGGAGCAAGAAACACACGTAATGACATGTTTGCGTTTCTGTAGGCTGGCTTCATAAGGAGGTTCAGAGCAGCAACAAGATGTCCTCTCTGAAGATGAAGAAGCGCTGGTTTGTTCTGACAAACACTGCCCTTGACTACTACAAGTCGTCCGAGCGCACGGCTGCCAAGCTCGGGACGCTCGTGCTCAACAGCCTCTGCTCCGTAGTGCAGCCCGACGAGAGGGTCTTCAAAGACACAGGTGAGAGGGAGAAGGGGGTAAAGAGCAGCTGCAAGTGTGCAGTTCCTGAAGAGGGGATGGTGCAGGACTGTAGCGGTGTGTCGTGTTGAGAAGGCAGTCATCTTGGTGTCATCTGAGGCTTTGTGTCCGGCTGCAAACATCTCTGCCCGTGGAAACTGTACGAGATTTGCAAAGAGCCAGAGAACAGTGTGCAAGTGACTGTAGGTGCCTCACACCTGACGGAGATACACAGTGCTGGTGTTTCCCGCTGGGTAGAGTCGCTGCTTGCTTATCTCAGTGTTCCCCAAGCAAGGTGACAGGTGTGAGCTCCTGTAGTTGACACTAATTATTGGTACATCTGCAGAACTGTCACCTTGTAGCATGACCTACATTTATCTCTGGGGTCAGTGTTAACCTCTTAAATAGCAGCCATCCCATACACGATAAGGCTTTGTTACAGCATCACTCAGCTTGATAGAAACAAAAGATGACAAAGGTGTGTTTTTGCTTTCTGTGCAACATGACAGTTCTGGGAAGGCAGGATCCAGCATGATCCTCCATTGCCTGCCGTAGGAGTTTGGAAGGGAACCCAGGCTATGGGATAAAGGCTGAGTCCCCCTTACAAAGATTGTGAACCTTAGAAAAAAACTCATAATACTGGACATTTTAGTACTGGAGTTGCTTGGGATACCTTTTAAAGGGGCTAGAAGCTGGAAGTATTTAGTGAAGTGAGAGGAGAGGAAATTTATTCTGCTCATTCACAAGAAATTGTCCACATTTTTGGTATCAACAGATGTCTAGGGCTGCCTTTAGCAGATACAATTGCCATCACCTTGCTGTGTTCTCTCAGGTTGTCAAACACATATTTTTTAAAGTTCTGAGAGTAGATTTGGCAATCTGACTGAGTGCTGTGTGTAGAGTGGTCATTTTCCAGGTGATTAACAGGACAGTGTAGCCCAAATGCTGTCTGTGAAAGGGAGCTGCCTGGTTGGCAGGGAAGTAGTCAGGTTACACTGCAAGAGACTTGCATCTTGGAAAGCTGTCTTTGTACCACAATCTGGATTGGGACTTTCCTGTTGATAAATATGTTTTGGGAATGGGGATATTAATGTCTACCTAGTGGATTTTAACCAGACACACCGTATGTTGTTGTCAAAGCAGCAAGGGTTTTCATCAGCCACAAGCTACAGGCAAAAGAAGAATCAGTGACCTCTTAATAATCAAGTCCCGCCATTAGCCTGACATTGTCAAGTCCACCACTAAGCTCTGCCCCTAAGTGCCACATCTACACATTTTTTAAATGCCTCCAGGGATGGTGACTCAGCCACTTTCCTGGACAGTCTGTTGACAACCCTTTCCTCTTGTCCTGTTGCTTGTTACTTGGGAGAAGGGACAGACCCCCACCTGGCTACAGCCTCCTTTCAGGTAGTTGTAGATAGTAATAAAGTACCCCCTGAGCCTTATTTTCTCCAAGCTGAACACCCTCAGCTCCCTCAGCTACTCCTCACAGGACTTGTGCTCCAGACCCTTCCCCAGCTCCATCGCTCTCGTTTGACACCCAAGATGAACTGCTCCATAATCTTCTCTGGTACTGAGGCCGGACTGATGGACCTGTAGTTCCTCAGATTCTCCTTCTGACCCTTCTTGTAGATGAGTGTCACATTCGTTAACCTCTAGTAGACAACATAATATGGAAGGCAGTTTCACCTTCCACCTTTGTTTCCACCTTTGTTTCTCCGCAGGCTACTGGAACATCATAGTCCATGGGCGAAAGCACTCGTACAGGCTGTACACGAAGCTGCTGAATGAAGCCATGCGCTGGGCCTCTGCCATTCAGGGTGTCATCGACAGCAAAGTTCCCATAGAAACACCTACACAGCAACTCATTCGTGACATCAGGGTAGGTGGCATCCTGCTAATTCCTACATGAGTTGGGAGCAGCCAGACCACCACTGGCCTAACCCAGTCATTGCTGAGAATGTGGCAAAAAAATGGGGTTGCTGTCTTAAGGGGAAAATGAAGAAGAGTGAAAAACCAAACTTACACAACTGTGCAACAAAAAAAATCAAATATTACATGAATTTTATTTTGTTAACTGATCTGCGTAAGTGCATACTATGACTCTGTGCAATTAAAAATTGCAGGCAGAATTACACCATCAAGTATTTGCAAACCTGTGCTCCATCCTTTCTGCTCCTAAGCATCTTCTAGGCACAAATACAAAAAAATCCATTCTTACCAGCCATCTGACTTTGATGTACCCTTAAGTGCTCTTCATATCTTAGGCTTGTGTGGTTAAATATCAGAGTAAAGGATGGAAAGACAATAACCTTCAAAATAGCAGGAACTGTACCACAGGAGTAATTTTTGAGAAGAAACTTGTCCAGAAACTTTGTCAATTAAACCTAGAATCATTTAAGAAGACACACCAAAGTGTATTTCAGAAGAAATGTGTTCATGATGACCTCTAAACTAGATTCAATTAGCTAGTGCGTATTTAGGAAGAGAGAGCTGGGAGTGATTGTAGAGAATCTTGGAAAACTTCAGCTCAGGGTTCAAGGACAAATGGAACATTATGTATTGTTAGGGAAGGACTATAGGACAGAATGCAGAAGAACGTGATCCAGTGTATATGATAGTGACAAACCCAGATTTTGAACACTGTGCAGCATTTTGGTTGTTCATTCTGTAAACACACGTAGTATAACCTGACAAGTTGAGAACAGGCTCATTACTACATACTGAAAATGGTTGATCTGTGGTCAGAAAGTCCATTAACCCTGTCCTGTTAAAAGCTTGAAGGATATAGGAGAGAGGGATCATGCCATATGGGTTACACAAGCCACACTTGAGGGCAAGATTCTGTGTTTGGTGACCTGTGGGATGACGTAGCATGGCTATTCTTGTGTCTAATTTTCAGAAATAATGCGCAGGTAATTTTTAGATACAGATTATGCTTTGATCGCTTAGTACCCCTAGGCACCTCCAGAAATTTAGACAGAGGTGGTTGAGCTTGAACCTAAGTGTACAAGGGCATCCTGCAAAGGAGTGTGCCTATTTGAGGATAATTTTTTTTCTTTCTTTTCCAGGAAAACAGCACAAATTTTGAAGTAGTGGAGCAGACGTATAGGAGGAACCCAATCTTGCGATACACCCAGCACCCCTTGCATTCCCCACTGCTCCCACTACCGTATGGAGATGTTAGTGTCAACTGTAAGTATTTTACCCAGGTGACAGAATTCACTCACATTTGGAGGATCAGTGAGGAGCCTGAGCACCACAAAATGGGCCTGTAAGGTCTCTCTGTGCAGGTGAAGTCTCTCTGGGGCAGTGTAGCCCACAGGGTCCAGAGAGGGAGCAGTCCCTTTCTCTCTCCCTTTCTTCTCTGGAGTGTGTTCCATGTCCACTGCCTCTTATCATGGGAACACTGAATCTTAGAGTAAATGGGGGCAGACAGTTTATCATCCATCCAGGGGACGTGCAGCCTGTCATCCTTTAGCCACAACTTGGTTGCGAGTGGCTCCAGTGGAAATACTACAACAGATCTTCCAGCTGCAGTGGGGTAGTATTTCTACAGAAGCTGCTGTAAAACCAGACTAAATCAATCCTTTTTTTCAATGCATCAGAAACATGAAAGAGCTAGAGTGATGAGCCACCAGAAAACCAGAGTGATTTGCTGATGATTACAGACTGCTTGACATACTGAAACTGAAAGCTGGTGAAGAACTATAGAAGAATGTCTCATGTGGAGTGACTGAGCCACAGAATCTTCTAAGAAATTCATTTCAATCAAAGCAATGTATATAGGAAAAACTGTCTGCCACATAGGTAGTGATCTAGCTGTGCTTAGGAAAGTGAACATCAATTTACATAGCTTTATGAAAATGTCAACTGTAATGGTGAGTACAGAAACAAAACGGCTAACGTAAGGTTTTGAAAGCTTAGAAAAGGAAAAATAAAGTGTGCAGCTGTATTGATATACCATGCACCTGCATCTTGAGTACAGGATACAGTTTTGCCTTCTACATCTCATCAAATATACAGGAGATGTAAAAACCTACCCAAAGATGATCACAGGCACAGAAGAACTTGCCTACAATTAAGTGATGTAATAGAGAACAGGATTCTTCAGCCTCAAAATGAAGTTTTTAGGGCCAGAATATTGTCAAGGAGAAGGTGAAAGGCTATTAGCTGCTTGCTGTCTGTGACAAGAATCCAATTACATGGCAGATTAAAAGCACGGAAAAAATAAATTCTGAAATACAGAAAAATTACAGAGCAAGCACTTACACTGTGGAACTTACTGTATAGAGCTGTGTCTTTGCATTGTACAGTTAATACATAGCCACTGGGGAAGCAGTGGCTGTACAGGAGATTCAGAAGGACCTAAAGCCCCAGAGATGTGCAAAGGAGAATGCAAGCCTGTATCTGAATGGTATCACACGTGTCTGAGCAGTCCAAAAAGCAGACATTCAGGTGCTCAAAGAGCTCAAGTTTTGGTCTAAGCATTTTAAATCAAAACAATAGGTGTAGGTTGCATTTGTGGTGCAGCCATTTGCCTAAGCTCTATGTTGGCTCAGGGGTCAAAGCTAATACAGGCACAACACAGAATTTTAGAATTACACAAGTCAGGCTTCAGTGGCTGCAATTCAGGTACTTTGGTTGCAGTCACTGAAGCCTGAACTAGATTTCAGTGCTCATGTCCCTTAAAAACATGACTCTGCTTTTCTGCACACTATATCCAGAAATGGATTGGCAGTGGTGCCAAATAGGTTGTTAGCAAATACTAATTAAAACTGCATTTGAACATTTAGAGAGGAAGCACTAATGAACTTCAAGTATAAGTTTAAGTTCAGGATATGAGCTAATGCTCAGGTTGCTGTTCTTCTGTGACAGATTAGTACAGTTGATTGTAGTGCTGCTGGGCCAGTAGAAGATGAGGGAGATGCTCATCTCTTGTCACATTTGTGGTTGTTCCCCAGTGCAACAAGAGAAGGGTTACAGCAGCTTACAGGATGAAGCAGTGAAGATCTTTAACTCCCTTCAGGAAATCGAGACAGTGTCTGATCCCATACCCATTATCCAAGGCATCCTGCAGACCTGCCATGATTTAAAACCCCTTCGCGATGAGGTGTACTGTCAGCTCATCAAGCAAACCAACCACATGCCACATCCCAACAGTACTGGGAACCTGCACCACTGGCAGCTGATGACCTGTATGAGCTGCACTTTCCTTCCCAGCAGAGGGATACTGCGCTACCTCAAGTTCCACCTCCGAAGGTAAATGTCCCTTTCATTTGCAGCCTGTTTCCTTTTACTCTGCTGATCTTCTGCTGCCTGTTGTAGTTACCTGTCTCATCCTCTTGCTGTGCAAACATCTTCCTGTGGTGTTCCAGCCTCCTGCCTTTGCACAGTTCTTGCCACCAGCTGTTCTGTGTATTCAGACTCCCCACCTTGCCACCCATCTGTTGTGTCAAAAGGATGTGGAATGTAAGTTGTCCAAACAGAATACCATGAGACCGTGTTGCAGTGGGTTTACAGCTGATGACCTGCTGCTTACTAATGTACATATAAACATTATCAACCTGCAGGTAAGGTGAGGACTGTACTTTCATACTCATGGAAATAATGTACTACCTTGCAGCTGGCACAGGCAAGAAACACACTATGGAGTAGGAGAGATACTGTAAATCCAATTTACAGTTTTTCAAGATTTTTTTAACTAAGCACATAATGCCTGCAATTTTTATTTTTAATCTGTTTTAACCTCCCATTTTCATGAACTAAATCAGTTACATTTCTTCCCAAGTCATCTTCAGCATCCAATGCAGCTTTACAAAGCAGTGCGCACTGGGGCTGAGGTGCAGCCGCGTAGCCTCACTCCATTTGTAACGATGAAAAAGATCAGTAAAATCTATTTGATGTCTTCCAAGCTAGGAAGGAGTGAGATGAGATTTGTGTCAATACACCAAATATCTACATCCAGGGCCTGGGTCTAAGAGATGCTGAAGAATACTCCATGTAGTCATTTCCCTGTTTTATCACTGGAGTTGCAGATAATATTATACTTAGACCTGCTGGCTTTGGAGGGAAGAGAACCATGTACAGGCATCTGCTTCCTGTCTTCTTAATTCTCAAACATACTGTAAAACTGGCTCAAACACAGCCAGTAAATAAAAAAACCCCTAAAAACATTAAGAATAAATGAAAAAGGTTTACATTTGATTTCATAGTTTTTATTTTCAGTTTTGTAAATTGGGATAGTCAATCCTGCTACCTTCAGCTGTCACTAAACTCCTGAAAATTTGAACTGCTTATTTCATGCATTGCTGAGAAATGCCACTGAAGTTACTTTGAAATGCCTAGTAAAAGCAGATTGTATGGCTTAGGAAATGAGCTTGGTTTTTGTGTGGTTGCACTTGACATCAGCCTCTCTACCAAACTCTGTACTTGAAGTAGTTTAATTTTTAGGGTAATGTATTGTTTACTGTGTAATGGGGTTTTTTTGCCTCTCTTTACAATTAGGGTAAAAGACCTCTTTCCAGACTCAGAAATAGACAGGTATGCACAGTTCATAAGTGAGTCCCTGAAGAGAACAAAGACAAGGGAGTTTGTGCCCTCCCAGGAGGAAATACAGGCTCTTCTCACCCGTGAGGAAATGACCACGACAGTGTATTGCCATGGTGGTGGCTCCTGCAAAATAACCATCAACTCCCACACCAGCGCCGGGGAGGTAATGCATGAGTAGCATTAACCAGATGTGAGCACATCTGTGTCTGGAGAGTGTCTTGTGAAGGGACACCCTTTCCCCTTCATTTCCAATTTCTCTCCTTTTTTTTTTTTTCTTAATTACAACTTCTTCGCTATATCTTTGGGGAAAGTTCAGCTTATTCTACAAGGCCATTGCCCAGGTTGTAGAATATCACCTGACAACTGTGCTGCAAAATCTAAACACTTCTGGTGTTCTGCCCTTTGTCTGAAGACTTGCTAAACAGAGTTTTCTGGACAAGGAGAGATTTCAGCTCATAATGGAATCCTTCTGAGAGGGATAACTTAATCATTAGCAGGTGAGAAGCAAGATTCCAGGTTGCAGTAGTCATGTCCATGAAAACATTAGTGCTAAACAGAAGAAAAAGTGGAATTGTTACTAGAGGAACTGAGAATGTCATCAGAATGACATCTGAATCCAGTATGTGCCTATATCTTGTGCAGAATTCTAATTCTCCCATCCTTGGAAGGGTAGTGAAGATTGAAAAGATTCAGAGAAGTAAAGCAAGGATGATCAAATATAAGTAATGATTTCATTGCAGGGAATGATCTTTTAGGATTAGATTTATTTAATCTGAAAACATGATAAGAAAGGGAGAAATGTGATGGAGATGTATGAAATGATAGGTGTCCTGAAGAGATACTGATTCTTTATTGTGTAAGGGGGAGTGATGCTTACTGTGGATGTGTCTGATTTTGCAGGTGGTTGAAAAGCTGATCCGAGGGTTGGCAATGGAGGACAGCCGGAACATGTTTGCACTCTTTGAACACAATCAGCAGGTTGACCGTGCTGTGGAGAGTCGGGTGATTGTGGCTGATATCTTGGCCAAGTTTGAGAGGTAAGAGAAGGTTTCATAAAACCTTTAATTCCTAGTTGGATGTAATACTGGTTTTCAGAATCCAGGATTACCTTCAGATTGTAGTTGCACTGTGGACATTACAGTACCATCATACTTCTCCTTACCGTTTTTTTTCCCCTTCTCATTGTCTTTTATATCTTACAGACTTGCTGGCTCTGAAGAAGAAGAGGAGGAAGGACAGTGGCAACTGTATTTTAAGCTTTATTGCTTCTTAGATATTGAGAATGTTCCCAAAGATGGGGTGGAATTTGCCTTCATGTTTGAGCAGGTAAGCTAACTCTGGGAGAATGATTTGGTTTCCAGGGTGGCAAAAGCATGCAAGAGGATACATAAAACTGGTTTACCTTTCATTACAAGTGGGAATGCTGGTTTTAAGAGAAGAATTTAGTATGTTGGATTTTTGCCTGGAATCTACTAGGCAGATAGACCCCGAAATTTTCTAGGGAAGATGAGTATTAGAACAAAAGCAAGAAAAATTAGCAAAGGCTTAAAATAATGGAAGATTAATGATAACTAACTTTTTTAAAACCTAGTCTTTAATTTTAGAAGGAAAAGAAATTTGGGTAATGATTCAAGAGAATCACTAAAAGTAGCTGCTTGCAGAACATAAATGTAAGGAAAACTGGAAAATCTATCTATCTGGAAATCAGCTTGCAAGAACAGCATATCCTTTGGGTGCTGCCAGAACTAACTATGAAACCTATCTTTTGGGCATTTCTTTTGATTAACAGAGAGGCACCAGAAGAGTACTGCAGACAAAGGAAAAGAGAATGTAGTTGACAATATTTATGTGCTGAGTAGTCTGTTATTTTTTTAAGTCACTGTACTCCATAGCACAGTGATGCTGGCTAGGTCAGAGATTACACTGGTATGAAAGAGCCTTGTAGCTGGGATGCAAAACTAAACTGACTGGAGCACCCAGCTGTGTGATTTTTCCCATCTGTATTACTTCTAATGAACACTGACCTTGGCTCAGAAAATTATAGCTGTAGAAAATTACTGAATCTGTGTTAATGGCAGTCAGAGTCATGAAGATTGAAACTCACTGATAGTCAAACATCACTCAGACTATAAATCCTTTCTTGAAATTAATACCAAGTATTATGAGCTAGAGAATTTCCAGAAAACAGTCAGGAATGACATCATGGTGCTCTGTGGAACCTCGGTTGTACCAAACTCCCTGCTGACAAGGCTTTCAGTCTACACAGCTTTAACTGGCAAAGAGAAGTAACAGTAGGAGAGTAGGTGTTACCCACACATCAGATGGATGTGCAAAAAACCCCCATTAATAGATTGCACAGAAACACGGGCAAAGGGAAGCAAGAAGATTGGTGGAGACATCAGGTGAAAGAGGAAGAGGTTGGAGGTGCTTTTGTGTAATGGAACTGAGGTTGAGAGTCTTGAATTTATCACATATGGCTCTGATATAAGCTTCACACAGGAGCTGTAGCTGGTACAGCACAAAACCAAATTGCCTCAATTCTGCTCTCTCCCACCTGTTCCAGACCTAAAAGATCTGCATTGTAGGACTTTCTGTACAGGATAGGAGCCCCTCAAAGATCTATGTCCTGTTCAGGCTTGTAGAGAGGGGCGTTCCCTCTGTATCACCCAGTTGCAGACTTCAACATATTTATTACAGTGTGTGCTCTGACCTCCTGAATTATGTCTATCCTGCTGGGATCAGCAGATGCCACAGGAATGCGTACGTGGAATAAAGTGTGCTTTGGCTTTTTAATGAGTTTGGGGGACTTCTTGTTTGTAGGCTCATGAAAGCCTTATAGATGGTCATTTTCCTGGGCCAGAGGACACTCTGCAGCGTCTGGCAGCTCTGCGGCTGCAGTATCTTCATGGAGATTATTCCAAAATAAGCTGGACCCTTGATGGAATCTACCCAGTTAACAGACTGAAATCCAAAATACTGCACTCAACAAAGAGCAGCAGCAGTAGTACCAGTCACACTCTGGAGAGGAGACGGACCAGCTTCCTTGAAGGGACATTGAAGCGTAGCTTCAAGACGGGGTCTGTAAAGAAGCAGAAGGTGGAAGAGGAGCAGATGATGGAGATGTGGGTAAAAGAAGAGCTTTCAGCTGCTCGGGCAAGCATAGCACAGAAATGGACCAAGCTGCAGGGGCTCTCTCAGCATCAGGCCATGGTGAAATACATGTCCATCGTAAAGGAGTGGCCAGGTTATGGGTCAACCCTCTTTGATGTTGAGGTGAGCGATTAATAAACTCCTGTAACCACAGCTGAGCAGAGGTATCAGTCTGGAGAACAGATAGAGCTGTGTGTAACACACTGCTCAGCAGCAGAAGGGAAATTTGGGAACTGGATGCATTTTGCCTTAGTAATCTCAGGGAAAGCCTGCAGTACCACAATACCCAAGAGTTAAAACACAGAGAACCCATAGCAGGCAAGGTGGGGCGTCCTGGTAAAGGAAGGGAGACAATGGATTCCCACTTTGTTGGAATGGGGGAGGAGAGAGGAGCTTAAGAAAGTGGTGGATAGTGAAAGCAAAAGTAAAACAAAGCTCTGTTGTTCTTGCCCACAAAAGGTGCAGTCCTGTTCTGCAGCAGTACAGCAGAAACTGCGCAGACTGGGGCATGTGCAGCACTGTGCTCAGCCTGCTAGAATTGGAGTCCACAGTTCAGTTCTATTAGTTCTGTTGCTGCCTAGGTGGATCACCATGGGAAGTTCTGTGCACTCACTATATTATCTGTAAAATAAGAAGTGGAATATTGACTTTGTACATCACTTTAAAATCTGATGAGATCTGTTAGCTATTACAATTATTTATTACTCAACTAGTATTTGAGTCACAGCCATGTCACTTCTGAATCTTTGCAGCAGAAGTGCCTCCAGCATACCTTCTGCAGGTACCCTGGTTTGTGTGTTGAATTGAAATGTCCTATAAGAGCTAGAAACAGAGGGTTTTTCCTTGAATGGAAAATTATTTGATCCTCCACTGCATTTTTGCAAAAGGTCATGTTTCTCTTTCTGCAGTGCAAGGAGGGTGGATTCCCCAATGATCTCTGGCTTGGCGTCAGCACAGAGAATGTGTCTGTCTACAAACGAGGGGATCCTAAACCACTAGAAACTTTCCAGTATGAGCACATTGTTTTCTTTGGAGCACCACAGCCCAACACCTTCAAAATCACAGTGGATGAGAGAGAAATGTTCTTTGAAACCTCCCAGGTACGTGAAAGCACACAGCCACTTCAGTTAAGCTTCAAGGAATAGACAGGTTTCTCTGCAAGAACTCTTGACTAAAGGACTACACAACCAAGGGAAAAGATGAAGAGAACTTAAATCCAAAGGGCAGGGTACCTCTTCTTCACGGTACAAAAATCCAGGTTGGTTAGAAAGTGAAGGAGGCTGAATGGTGTTCCAGTGCATCAAGAATTTCCAGTTTTGCACACTCTTCAGTTTGCCTGGCTTTTTTCATTCCTTTCCAGTAGATGAGTGAGGAGTTTCACAAACCTTAAAAAAATAAACAAGATTTAGTAGGATTGAAGTTGCTTTTCTTCGAGCTAAAAATATTTTTCAGTGTTGCTACAACCGAGCACAAACTTGCCAAGCCTTTCTCTTCTTACTGTCATATTTACATTTAGTATTAACATGCAAAATTTATTGTGTCATGACTTCGGACAAGGGGAATCGTTCTCAGCAAAATGTCCTGTATGCCTCAGTGCACTGAGGTTTTCAAAGTCCTTATGCTGTGTTACTGTGTTCTCTCCCCAGGTCGGCGAGATAATAAAGATCATGAAAGCATACATCAACATGATTGTGAAGAAACGCTGCAGTGTCAAATCAGCCACCAGTGTGGACAGTCATGCAAGCATCTGGACTAGGTGATACAGATGAACTGGCACTAGTTTAGTCATGGGTATTTGCAACTTGCCAGCACAAGTGTAGCAAAGATGTTTTATAAGAATTCAACTGACTACTGTATTTAAAACCTGAAGTGACATCTACAGTACCATAGGATTTGCACCTCTGCCCAAAGACATTAAACAGTAACAACTGTTGTTAAATACTAATGACCCAAAACTTTTTTCCCCTTGCTTGTTTGATGAACAATGTACCTTAAAGAAGCAAAGTCAGAAGTATCCTCCTTCTCCGTGTCCTCTCTGCTGCTTTCAGTATCACCTGTCATACTGGCAGAAAAATTTACAAGAATCATTTCTGCAGGACAGGAGACAGACTTAAGCTTCCTTAAGAATTTTGAACATGCAGACATGTAGGATCATGTGATCACAGCATGGTCTGCTAAAATAATACTTGTTTTATTTATTTTGCAAACAAATCTAAAATATAAATCACTGTGTTTTTTTTTTTTTTTCCCTTCAGAATATACTAACAATCTGATCTGGTCTTAAAAAGAAAAAGCTTTTGTATAATTGAAACCAAGTGGTCCAACAGAGAGGTCAAACCCTATGTGAGAGAGCATTAAACAAAGAAACAAATCAAAACACCTGAGGTGGTTGTTTACCTTCCAATAAAAGTTCACAGGTACACGACTGTAAAAAGTGGCACTTTCAGTTAAACTACTAAATACTCCAGTCTAGGAGAAAATTTCTGGAAATAGCTCCACTGAAATAGACCATAAGGTGGCATTCTGGGCACATTGCAAGCAGCACCTGTTGCCTAAAAAATAATGACTGCTGTTCCCCTGTACAGCCCAGGAGGGGAGATTGTTTTAGTAGCATTTCCAGAAGAGCTGCTCTTCACAAACTCCAGGAATGGGACGGCGGGTGGAGGTTTATGGTGAGCAGCTTGCTTGCATTAAGATCCTTCTTTCTTTAGTGGGGATTTTAGGATGACGGGTCCCTGAGCTTTAAAGCGAACTGTTTCCTACTGACTGAATAGGTGCCTAGATAAATTGTTATAGACAAGATTTTTACTTCCTGTGTACTACAGGCAACAGATGCCAAGTCCTTCATCCACCCCAACTTTTAACAAGAACTGCTAATATCACTGAATCCCCAGATCCACATCCAGTCTCCTCTAGGTCCTTAGTCTGCAGCAGAACTTGAAAACTGCTATTTTGCCAAAAAACTGCTTCTTGGAGACTTTTATAGCTACCTGCAATTTTAAGAAACAGAATTTTTTTCTTCTCCATGAAAGATGACAGCCATCTTCAGTCTCTTGACTTCAGAAAGTTGTTTTCATTGTTTAAAAAATTTGGTATCAGCCCTATCAAAAATTAATTGCATTAGCAAACAAGAAACCTAGTGTTGAGCCATTTTCTATGATCCTTGTCTAGTCTTGGGATCCCAGAATGCAAAGGCCCATTCTGTTTCTTACTGAAATGGCAGAGCTGTATGTAATATGGGCCTTGTTCCACATTTAAAATTGGCTGTCTCCATTTCTGAAGTAGCAGCACCTAGGCCTGTTAGCTATGAAACAGAAATTGCATAGAAAAGTAGGAGTCAGTATGCAACAGGTTCCATTCCAATTCATCATCAAATTGTGCCATATCACTAATACTGTGTTGCAGAACACTAGTTTTGAGGGTGACAGTACAAGAAACACTGTACATAACCCCTGCTCCTCTCTCATTTCCACTACACTGCAGCATGTGCAAACACTCTGTGCACTTGCTCTACATGATCAGCCTAAGAGGGTGGCCACTGCTGTGCATCATCACTTCAACTGGAGTTTTGCCTTAAATAGTGTCACTGATGGATCCTACAAACACCCCCTTGTTGTCACGAGGAATGAAGAAATGACAGGTCACATGTGAGAGAGAACAGGCGTGCAGAGGCAACCTGAGAAGCAACACTTTGTATACACTGCATCCACTGGCTCGATCTCTAATGTATCAGACTAGGCTTGATTATCCCTGTCCTAACTCTGCACTAGCTCTGTGTTCTGGCTCTTGGGTTGCTGCAGGCAGCTTGAACCCACTTGAAACGTAACTCCCACTACTATTTGTTGTAATTTTGCTCATTTCTATTACAGAATTCCTTCTGTCTTTTTTAATTTGTAACTGGCTTTACAAGATGAAAGTTTAATAAATTATTGGATTGCACAGGCTGTATTCACTTACAGGCATTGTGTGCCCATGTTAAGGTGTTTACTCGGAGCTTAACACTTGGAACTTGTAAGCGAAAAGTAGGCGTCATCTGCATGAGGATACAACAGCCCTTCCTCCCAGAAACAAATTCTGGGGTGAATAGAAAAGTTTGCTGCTACAATGGGGAAGGCTTTTTTCAACTTCTGCTTTTTTCTCTGGTGCTGAGTCACACCTTTGCTCATTGGGAGATGTCCCAGTGGTTCTGAGAGGGCTGTTGTGGTCAAAGCAGAGCAAGGAATTAATCCTCTCCCAAGGCCCAGTCTGTGGGATCTGCTCCATACCTTCTCTTCAGCACCTCCAAAGTCACTAATAACAGAAAATCACTTCAGGCTTAAATAAGCTGCCAATCTGCACTCCCCACACAAGTGCATGGCCTGGCCATGGTGCTCACCTAAGAGCTTGTGTCACTGAAGTGGTAAATTGGAACTGGAAACAACTGAGCTGTCAGCAACACAGGCAGACCACCCTACTAGCAGACAAAATCCATACAATCCATATTGTGGATATGGATTATGGAGGGACGTATCCCATTATGGAGGGACAAAATCCCTCAATCCATACACAGGTATGGAATCCAAACAGTGATGCATACTCCCCATCATTATGTTCCCCTATTATCCCTTGGTGAGATGCTCTGAGAGCCTCGGGGCCCTGGAGATCGGTCTATGCAATATAACCTCCAACTGTTCAAAGATTCTTTTTTCTCCATCTTTAGCCCCTTGCATAGACTTTCCAGGTCTTTATTCGAGGCTGCAGCTGCCCCTGCTTAATGCAAGCTAGCCAGTCTCCTTTCTGTGCAGCTGTTGAATTTTAAACTGCACTTGTTTTATTAATACCTCTCTATCAAGAAAACAAACATGCACTGCTGCAGGTCCAGCATGACTACACCACCACACAGCTGCATTTATTGAGTGGTAGCCATGAATAACCACCCAAAGGGTGGCCAACTAAAAGCCTTCTCTGACTCCCTTTTTTTTAATCAGTCCTTTTTATATCAGCGTGACATGCTGTCCCTCTGGGACCCCACCCAGGTTATTTCTGTAGTATTTAATTCAAGTTTGAATGCTCTAGTATTTATTTTATATGAACTAGTTTCATGACAATTTATAATCAGCACCTACACCATAAACACAAAATGGTTTATACACAAAGACACTGCCTTAGGTAGGTTGTATTACAGGGTCATGTGTCTAGTTTTTATTGGCTGTAAAGTTGAAACATTTACTTACAGCTTGTTTGAAAACATGCAGCCTCTCCCTATGTAGGCTGTATCATTACCCTGTGCATTTGCTTCAAAGTAACATGCTCCCCTTGGGCCTTTAACCAAATCTCACACATGAATTTCAGCCCCACTGTAAAATACAAACTCCTAAATCAGTGGGATGCAAATTTGCTAGGCTCTTGGCTACTTTTTATACCAGAGATTCACAATGCACAGCTGGATATACACCTCGGCCTCATTCACTGCCAACACCGTGGTGAAGGTGGGTAGCTGGAGTGCCAGTGCCCGTCCCTTACCCCATGTGCCAGTTCAGTGCTGCTCCAACACGGCTGGGACACCCAGCTGGGACAAATCCATCACATGCAGCACCTGGACTCTGCACCCGTGTTTAGGTCTGAACACAACCCGGAACAAACGCATTGGGCTGGCCGATTCCTGGTTCCTGCCATTTGCTACCCAGCACTGGCTTGGGGAGCCCAGCCAGCTACAGAACAGAGCTCTGGTGTTCCAGAGCCCAGCTCCACCTCCTGCCCATGCTGCACTCAGGGACACATCTGGGGCCCCTCACAGCCCTCAGGCACTGGCCCCCAGGCCTTCCCCAAAATGCTGTGAGGGCTCAGGATTACCAATACAAACATGTTCTTCCTGTAAAAGCAAATACTTAGAAATCCTGAGTGACTATCATAGTGACAGCCTCAGAAGATCAACTCAGTTCTATACTGGGCATAGTCTTTACAGGGCCACTAATGAGGCACACACAGTAATAGGAGCAACTTACCTGTCATGTTCCTTTCTCCTGTTGCAGTATGAGGCTGAAGGCAAGTCAGCTGCTTCTTGTTTGTGCCTTGTCAGGGTGTGCCCATGGGCACAGCAGTATTTAAAACAGGAGCCATCTCCTCCCAGCTCCCCTGCCATGGCTGAATCTTGGTAAGTCATCCTCTTCCAGGAAAGCAATCCAGCAGAAGGCTTGTGATTAAGATATCAGAAACAGATGGTTCTGCAAGATGAGACTGGTGTTGGGTACAAAGGTACTGACTCTGCATGGTAGGAGATACCCTGGTTGAAGAAGGTGTGGAGGGAGTCCCTTGGTGCTGGAAGAGGGGAGAAGTAGCTGTTGTCCACAGCAAAATCCCTATTGTTGTGTCGTGAGTATTTGGGCCAGGGTCAAGAAAGCTGCTCTCTCCCTGGCTGCTCTCTGCTTTCTTGCAGGGGGAGAACAGACCGACCCTGCCAAGGTTGTGATGTCCTGCTGCTATAGGCTGTTCCAGCTATCCACAGTGGCTGTTGCAGCCCTTTCACTGCAGTCCATGGCAGTGTGGGGCTAGTGGCAGTGCTCATCCCACGTGTTTCAGCCTTGTGGGGCTGCTCCATAGAGGAAGTGGTGCTTTCTGGTCTCCTTTCCTGGCAGCTTGCGCTGGTGTAAGGCTGCCTGGTTGGATCTTATGTCTGTGGTGGTGCGTTCTCCATTTGGTGGCTTAATAGTCAGTGCTGCAAAGCAGGTATGAGAGAGAAGAGGTACAAAGAACGGTGTCCACAGAAGACAACAAAAGATGGAATTTCAGAAACCCAGTCTTTTTCCTCAAAGCAGCTCATGATGCAAGCCATGGGCAAATGTGACTTCTCATTATCCACACACATCTATAATTCACACTCTCACTTAACACAAGATGCTCTTCAAATACCCAGATCATGTTTATGAAAAAAGAGATTTCAATAAAAGTTCAGTTGCTAATGGTGATGACACTAAATCATGCTTATTTGTAAAACCATCTCAACCCATTACTTTTAAGTTTAATTTGAATATGCATATCAGGCTTATTAGATTTTAAAAAGTGTAAGCACCATGGTTTTGTACAATTATCTGCTCCGTATAACCTCCTAAAGGGGAACGTGACACATAACATTTGAAAAAGAGAAGCTTTATAGAAAGCAGGAGCAGTACTCTTCCTATCTGTATGAGCGTCCCAAGACACAGCATGCAGGAAAAGATCTCTGTTCTCACTTGTTCTAGCAAAAAATGCATAAGAAGCCAGCATAATGCAGGAAGCACATTTTGAAATAATTATTTTGTATTGCTGAAATTCCACTTTTTAAAAAGTCACCTTGGAGCAAATGACTATTTATGCTGAAAAGTAGTAAAACAAACAAAGAACCATTGTACTGTTTGTAATTATAGTCCCTTCTGCATTGGCAAAGAGAAATCTATAAGAACTTAGAGTCTGTGTTGCAGTACTGTGTCATCACAATAAAAGCATCTGGTATTCTCCCCTACCCCCTCAAATCTGTTAAAAACCTTAGTTACTGACAGATACTACGGTAGAGCGTACAGGAGTTTTCAGTGTGCAAATACCATTGCTGTGGTTTAGCCAAAAAGAATATACCCAAGATAACAGTATTTTATAAGAGCATTTATAGTATGTACCATTTGCAAGTTAATTTGCTATTAACAGAATATTCCCTCTCTAGTACTTTGTCAACTCTCATTGTAGAACTCCAGAACTAAATTGGAAAGGCCCATTAGAGTGACAACTGAATTTTACTCTCCAGTAACTGTTTTTCCTAAGCTTAGTTCTTTAATATTGCTCATAGGTCTTGCTTTAAAACTGTGCAGTGTCTGTTCAATTTGGTCAATAAGAACCTCATGTACTTCTTGACAACAGAATGAATTTGACTACTTTTAGAAACCTGGGAGTTATATATCCCACTGTGCTCCATACACACAGCAACAGAAGGGCAGCAGATGCATGAAGGGCCCAAACAGTAGTTCTGACTTGTAGCAACAAAAATTGTAATGTTTGGTCTTCATTTATTTGCAGCCACACCAAAAAAATATCACTGGCAGGCCATGCAATTTACTTACTCCTTTCAAAAATGTTTACATGTATAACATATGTCCAAAGCAACAAGCAGATGGTGCATTTGGTTTAAGGGAAAAAATGCCGAGAAGTACATCAAAAGCATCAAGCCCAAAGAGTGCTCATCTGTAATCACTTGCTGATTTCTATGTCAATTAAGTTATTGATGTAGAAACACTGTTAAAATAAAAATGCTGGCTGGTGTAGTGGCAGATGCGGATTAACCTTTCCATGACCCAGAGTCTCCAAGGACCAGGCAAAATTCAGGAAGAGGAACTGAAGTTTTTGCCTAGAGCTACCACAGCTGGCAGATAGTCTGTGCTCTGGGATGAAGGAGTTTTAGGATGCCTTCTCAACTCCATTGCTCTGGGACCTGGGAAAGCATTTCTCTGCTGCCATTTCCCTGTGCATCATCTTCAGTTTCAAGATTAATGTTTGTGAAGCAGACAACCTCGTTAGTCATCTTGCACAATAGGATGTTTTTCCCAGCAAGCCATTACTGGAGCTAAAAATAACACTGCCCTTTGACCAGCAGTCAGAGATTCTGGACATCTGGCAATTCCGAGTTCAGACATCACTTAAAATGAATACATCTCATGCTTTATTTTTAAGTGTTACTTGGCTGGAAGTAGTTTAACTTTGCCTATATTTTAAGAGGTGTTATGTAGGGAGCCTTTACACACTGCCTTAATTTGGGCCTCGAGGTGCTAATGAACTACACCCTGACTAGAACAAAAAGCCACAGAGGAATGTGCCCTAACTGTGTAAGCCTGAAGCTTGATAAAAGCTAGGTATAACTAAGTTTTCAGCTGCAAAAAGAAGGTTACCAGCCTTCTTTTAAAATACATCAAAGATACATTTTCCATCTAAAGTTTTCTTACTGTTGTAACACACACTTACTGGCTTTAATTCTGATCACAGCCCCTGTGCTACATGCTTTTTTACCCAGTGATTAATGAGCCATACCTTAACTCTGATAACTGCTTCCATGGAAATAAAACCAGTGTAAGCAGTTCAGGGTTTTATTTAACTTTATTTTTTTCAGTAACAATACTGCCAAATAATCTTCCTGTGTATTTCAAATGAAGTGGGTTATTCAACCTGCACTAAGGCCGTTGTGCTTATGCAAAAAAGAATTACCAGTGATTAGACAACTTGGGTGTGATGAAACAAACATGAGAAATGGGGTCTGAAAAAATTATTTACATCATTTATAAGAATAAAATATACAATTTTTAATAAAGAGTATATATCATTTCATGTTGAATTGGGATTTTACTACAAATTGCCACTTTCCATTTCAGATTCACACCTAAAAATGCTCAAAGTATAAACATCTATAAAACTAGTAAATCTCAAAACATGGGAACTTGTAAATAATTTTCCCCACTTATTACTGTAGTTAGAAAAAGACAACGACCAACATTTTTTTAGTCCATTAAGTTAGAAGTCATTTGGCATAGCACTTAGGCATATAAGCTAAACCAGAAGACATCAGGAACTAGACTTTGCAACGTTTCAAACACTTCTCATACCAGGGTAGGTTAAAGAATGAATGTTATTTTCATCATAACTACATTTTCTACAAGTTACCCCAGGAAAGCAAATGTCCACAACTGTGCCCAAAGTACCAAACAAACAACAAAAGTGCTTTTACTTCTTTGATCCGCAGACTACCACTATGGCTGCTTTACCGTGCCCCTTCAGGTTCTTTTAACATGCTCAAAGTGGTATCTACAAGGAGTTCTCTACTTCTCAACACAAATGATAAACACTTGCTTATCAAAATAGTGCAAACAGGAACAAAGAAAAGTGCCATCAATGTAAGTAAACTGCAGGAAAAGAAGGCAGTTGAACATTGTGACCTTGCTCTGCTGCTTCAGAGAAATCAGTAGTACTCTTCTCAGCACATCAGGCCAATGTATTCCTATTTACCACCTCATGCCACCACCACATGCAGAATGGATTTGGTCTTTGGCATATCCTCCTTCATAAAAGTAAATGCACCTGCTCTTTGTACTGTGCATTAAAAAAGTCAAAAGACTTTTTCAAAATATTAATTGATCAAATCACTGAGTAATTAATATATACAACTCTGTCTTCCCTTTTTCCCTTTATAGCTTTCTTTGGAGTGCATAGGAAAGGCTACAGTGACACATCACATACAAAAATCAAGTTTAAGTTTTATGCAAAATACTCAAGTATTTTTAGCATTTATGTACACAAGTTTGTTTACTCAGTCTTTCCTTAGACATATCTTTTTATCTTGTTTCTTGGACAGATGACATATTTCACCTATAGAGATAGGTAACTATAAAATGAGGCATTTAATCCTAGTATAATCCTAGAGTATTGGGAAAAGTAAATTTTAAGTATATTCATTAAAGTGATGTTGCATGACGTACTGCTGGCACTAATTTGTTCCATCAAAAATTCCAGTAAAGAGAGATAATACTATAAATTTAAAAATACACCAGAACTCTGAACACCTTGCATCTTAAAAGGCTGAGGCCAAATGTAAAGAATTACCATAAAATTGAATAAAAATTGCACTTGTATATAAACAAATTAAGTTTAGCCCCAATTAATAACCTTGTTACTTTTCCAAAAAGAAGTAATAAAACATCAAGTAGCTCATTTCTTATGGCTTCACACAGTGAAGTTCATGCTTAAGTTGATCAGAAGAAAGATTTTCAATAGCTATCTTTTGTGAACATGTCATCAGTTTCATCATCATTCATCCCTCTTTGATAGCGTACGGAAGAGAAGGCACTCCAGTGAAGATGCTTCTTTTTGTAGAGGTACCATACTAGTCCAGCAATTAAAACCAAGATAATTAGCAGGGCAAATGCTACAGCCACACCAGTATGATTAGAACCTGAAACAGAACAAAAACCAAATAGTTATTATTTAAAGAGTTTTGGCAAGAATATTTTGTCATAGGGTTGATGCTTAGTAGCTACACATTAATACGGCACAGTTAGCTCAAGTCAAGGCAAAATGCTTCATATTAATAGTCTTTACTTCATCACATGGGAAGTTAGATGCTCATTCACAGGAATGCATTAGCTTATTTTTGATCATTCTGCTGTTAATTTACTAATATTTAGGTTGGAAGGAACCTCTGGAGTTCAAAAGAACCTACTTGTAAATGCTGCACTCTTTTAGAGGTTTGTATACTTCCTAAATCTTATGAGATCCGGGCTCTCGGAATGGAAGGTAATTATACTCCCTTCAGACTGAAAAGATCTTGTTGAGGTCTTCCTTAGTGGCATGAAGTTTAAGCTATTCCTGCATTTCCACTTCAGTGAAAATGTATACAAAATCAGAAAGATTCCACTTCTTCTCAGGAACTTGCTTGCTTAATGCCCAGGTAACTGCTTGCTTTCCTGTACAAAGCCAAGTATCAGGGAGCAAAGGCCTGAGTCTCTTTCTGGAGCTATGGGGTGACATTTCCAGAAGCCTCCCCAAGACTGAAAACACAGTCTGCAGTACCTGCTCACTCAGCATCTCTTAAAAGCAGAACTCTTTCTGACTCCACCTACACAAACTCACCCATGACAGATACCCCGTGGTAAGAACAAATAGCAACTACTCCACACTCTCTTGTAAGTGGACATTTCAGTTCTCTTCTGTACCCACTGAGTAGATAGTGAGAGCCAGGAAAAGTAAATTCCCAGACAATTTGTCTCTGAATGCAATTTTATGGCTAAACAACAAAAGAAGACTCTTGCTTAGGCAGAGGTACTTGATAGGTTCTTCTGTGAATTGCACTTCCAGTATTTTAACACAGACTTTATCCAATAAACTAGGAATTTCTGAAAACAGTCTACAAAATTAAGTCTCTGCTAAAATCAATGCTTCCATACCTAAAGGAGCTTTACAAACCACCCTGCTTCGACTACGTGCACAGTCAACTTTGGACCACATGCCAGTTGTGGACAGGATAACACTACATTTTTCATTGGCTGCTGCAGTTTTATTCTCCCAGTTGACATAATTAACTGATGAGCCATCCAGCCAGTTCAGGGACTGACCTGTTGAAAAAAACATAGTTTAGATCACCAAAACATCCTGCAATGCTACACAGTGTCATTCACAATCTATTGATTTCTTCACATTGCTAAAAGGAAAAGGGCTGACTATCCATCCCATATATTAAAAGCAGTAAATATGAACACACAACTTTCAGCCACCTCTCTTCTCCAGACCTTTAGCAACTGATGCACTTGCGTCAAACATTAGGCAGCAATAAGAGTAGTGGGAAAATTTAATTTCAGGGACTCCTGATGACCCTAAGTATGCAACAGGAAGAGACATTAATACAATGAAGTCCAAAGTGCTTTAAAATGTTAAATGAGGGATTCCAATCCCAAGCAGAAGTTACTGTAGGCTACCAACACTACAGAACTGTTCTTATTTGAGGACTTATGCATTTATATTTACAATATGAAACATTTATGCTCATACATTGTTGCTACTTCTTACCCTTAAAGCTCTGATCCAGGCCAAGCCATACATTCTTGGTGATGAGATCATGTTCCTTTATGTGTGTACTCACAAATGCATTTTCTTCAGCATCCACTATAGTCAGAAGAGTTGCTGAAGGATCTAAGGGGCAGAAGAAACCAGTCAGAATTGCAACCTACAAGATTTTTCATGGTGCTAGTACACTGGGTTTTCTGTGGGAACAATTACTATTGGAAAGGATTTACTGACCTGGGCTTGTGAAATTAGCTTTGAATAAATAATGTTCAGAATAAAGACATGATCCTCCCATCCCCTAAAATACAGCATGTTATATGAGATGGCTTCAGATCACTGGTTATTCTAGCAGGTTATACAAAATAAAATGGGAGTAAACTTACTGCAACTGCAGACTACATACATGGAAGGTATCAAGAGATATGCCTGTTGAGAATTCCTAGTCTTGCCCAAGTAATACGTTTTCAAAAATATAGTTGAACAAAAGCTCAGCATTTTGATGAATCAAGTTAATTCCTAAATCAATCCTCTCACTGTCCCTCAGGTTTTTATATACAGTAATTAAGGAATAAGAGGGAGAAAAGTGCATGCTAGAGAGGCATGCTCAAGAGCGTACCCATCCTCTACAAGTATATAAAAATAGAAGCCAGATGCTTTCTCTTTCAACTACCAAACCAAATTGGACTCAAGACAAAACTGCATCCAGGACTGGGTCGTTTAGATCCTAAATAGTGAGTCCACACCGTAAGATAATTCCGTAACAGAAAGTTACAATAGTCACTAACTTCTATGTTAGTGTGATTAAAACTTTTACATGAAACTTACATGAAACTGCTTAACATTGTCTCTGCAACTCAATTCCCCACATGGCCCAGCAAAGAAGAGAGAAAATCCCTTAATTTGACATAAAATTAAGTTTTTTATGTGCTTTAGTATCTATAACATACATGCTTTGAACCACTGGATAGGTCAGCAAGCTCCCTATTAGCAAGCACCTATGGCAAGGATATAAGAAGAAAGCCCTGCCAATAGCACTAACTTTGTATGCAGATAAAATGTTTTCTTCCAAACTGTAAGTATTAAATTTCTCAATCTTCTACAACTGGCTACCTGCATTTTATCTGCCGGTACCAGTGTGCTAAACAATCCGTGGCACGTTGCAGTATTTTATTAAAAATTTTCATCAGATGTTCAAAGATAAAGCTTACTATTGCCTTTCCTAAACTAAAGGAGCATAAAATGGCAAAGTTGAAGTATAACCAGGGTAAGCTTTTAGGTTGTTGGGTCTTATTTCTTCTCAAAGAGTGGACTTATTACAAGTTGTAATGTGATGAAGAGTCTAAACCTACTCAGCTTCTGGCAGATTCTCTTAGCCTCTTCCACGTTATACACAGAAAAATTGTAGAATGCCATGTCAAAGGCGTAACAGTGATCCCTGTACTGTTCCCAGTGCAGGGAACCACTGCTCTGCGGGCATCCAGAGGCTCTGCTCGCTTGCTTTGGCTCCAATTTTCTCTCTGCAAAGACAAAGAAATCAATGTTATTTCTGCTGCAGCAGTTTGTGCACAGTCTCTGGAGTAACAGAACAGTAAGTATTAACAAGGGCTACTACTCCTAACAACCACTATTCAATTAGCTTACATTCCTCCTT
Source organism: Platysteira castanea (assembly GCA_013397175.1). NCBI lineage: Eukaryota > Metazoa > Chordata > Aves > Passeriformes > Platysteira > Platysteira castanea. The sequence goes on from VYXC01008361.1 coordinate 207,251, forward strand.
CTTGTATCATGGATGAATTTATTTGAAAATGAGCATAAGATAAATCCCAAAGGCTTGGGAACAATTTTTTATTGCTTTTTTCTGGGTTTTGACATTTGTTGTATATATAAATACTTTGATTTAGAAAATATACATACATTTGATATTCAAATCACAGGTGATCAGGAAGTAACCAGGTTTGATCACTGGAATGATGAGAATTTATCTCCCTGATGCATTAAAAAGTGTTTTATCATTCCTGATAGAAAACTCTTCTTTAAAAGGGAATCAAGTGCAGTATTTCAACCTTCATTTCTACTTTTAAATACAACATGTAAAGACAACTACACAAAACCTTAAAAATAACACTCACTGTTTGGAGGGCTATAGCAAATGGCACCTTCAGCAACATCTGTACATTTTGTACGGTTCCAAAATCCTTTAGTATCCAACAAAACACAGTCTTCAGTAATATTTGAGTTTTCTAATTCCCAGGGATAGTAGTCAAAGTCACTTCCATCTGACCATTCAAAATTAGCTTTACTTCCCTAATTAAAGAAAAAAACCACAACTTTTAAACCACATATGACTGTGCTTTAAATCTCATCTGTCGTGAATTAAGTCATGTAGCAATATTTGTCCCTTGTAGAGTGATAAATTAAAGAGCAGGTGGTCTCATCTAAATTCACAGTAAATAAACGTACAAGATAGTTTGCATTTTCTAAACACAGAAATTTTTATTATTTGTGGGAACTGAGAAAGTACAGCATGTTTGCAAGTTTAAACCTGCAACGTGCCTGTTTTATCCTGTGGGGAACATTTTACTTAGTTCCACCCTGCTGTTTCATTTAAGCAATCTGCCTCCTCTGCTATGAACATTAGTTGATAGGTTGCAAACTGCTAAACTGCTGAGATGGCCTCAGTGAGTAAAACCGGGGAGCTCAGGGATGGTTTGCAGTGCTAGCTCCTACTTCAGATACATTCCTGGAAACCCCCGACAATGAGGAGTCAGTTGTGAGGGACCCATTCTGTCACAGCACAGACAGGGGTAGCACAGGTATGCGTAGAAATGACACACCTCTGCAGAGGGGTATTCCTGCCAACTATGACCAGGTCTAGCAATCAGTGAGGGGAGCAGGGTGAGGGCCACAGGCTTTTGGCTCCACAGTAAATCAGATGGAGAAGGAAGAAGAACTGCATCTGCCTCTTGCTATTGTGTTTCCTGGGAGAATGGACACTTAACTTACTGAGAGCCAGTTCCTGAACTGCTCTGGAGAGCCAGTCCTGATGTCAACTAAGCAGGTTCCATACAGCCTTGTCTGACACTGTTTGCTAATGAAATCTGATTCTACAGAGGGCCATGAAGTCTGAAGCCTCTAGGGGTAGCACTGCAAATCATGCTTCCTTGTGCTGCAATGAACGATGAGGGAACTCTGTATTATTTTAAACTGTCAGATATTAGGAAGAAATACCTTAGTGTGCCTACATTCACTGAAATTTAATATTAACGTTACACAGGGTTGAAAATATACTACCTGGAAAAGAGATTCTAAGGAACTGGAAGAAAAATCAGAAAATATTTCATATCTTGTCCAAAATATTATTTACAGATCTGTTACTGACATCTCCAACAGTATATACTTACATCATGAATTGACAACCCAAGCCACAGAGGATAACCATCCTGTTTGACAATATCTTCTAGAAATAACTGTTCTGATTCACTGTGTACACTTGCTAAATCACTGTTATTTTGTTTGCATGATCTCAGTGCCTCATACCACGTTAGTTTTTTCTGAAGGATCCTGTACGTTCTGTTTCCATGTGGAATAGTTTCAGGCAGTGGAGGCTTGTGCTGTTGGTGTCCTGTTTCAAAGAGTAAGAAGATAAATTGTGTTCATTTCTTTCATGTTACTAGGAAAATACAGAAAGCATTAAAATCCATCTCTATCAGTGTAAGTCAAGGATTAAAGTGCTCAGTACAAGCCACTTACATCAAGTAAGTTTACTTTTGCTACTTTGAACACTTCAGCAGTTGCTGAACAAGCACAGCAAACATTTCTCCTGATCAGACTATTACAGCAGTGATGCAGACTGACCAGATGACCCCAGATGCTTATGATAGCTGTGCCACGTGTTTCACTAGGAGCAAAACCAAAGCCTTGTTCAGCAGGAATCATGATTTAAATTATGACCCTCATCCAACACTCCAATACCACTCACCCCTTTCAATTTTACAGGCGAGAATACTGTACATGTTGTAGTGATTAGCATGCCAACTTTGAGAATAATTATAAATATCCCAAAACCCATCAAGATTTACACCAGCAAAAAAACTGTTCTTCTTTATGATAGGTCTTCCCAGCCTCCAGTTATTGTAAGTCAGATGAGTTTCATCATACCACTTGAGAACATTATCTGTGGAAAACATTGCATATTAATTAAAACACTGGCATTATGCCTACAAATACCATTTAAGTTTGAATGTATTAATGATATTAACAGATATTTGCTTTGGAAAAAATACTGTGATACTGTAAGTTACTGTAAATCAGTTCCATATCCAATGCTAAATATGTTAGCATTACTCATCCTGGCCACTTAAGTCCTGCTTTCCAGGGAAATCAAATTTAGACTAAACAGAACATACTGGATCTAATTATCACTCAAACAGAGAGCATGTCAGGTTATTTTCTTCTAGAAGATAAATACAAATATAAATCATTGTTAAAGGTTTGCATCCACTTTGACTTTTGTTATAAAGTGAAACATGCAAGAAACATGCACTTAATGCTGCAAATTTTGTCTCCAATCCAGTTAATAAGAAAAAAACCAAACCCTTAAATCTTACCACTGTCATCATAAATCACACCCAGCCAGACCCACAGAGCCAGACCGCTGAATGCATGAAGCTGCTCAATAACAAAGTTATTCTCCTCTTCATCTCGAACACTCAGAACAAATGCTTCAGGGTCTGTTGAAAATTTTTTTACATTACTTTCTTACAACTTCAGCTTTCAGTTACAAAAGAAATAAATTTTTTTCTATTACTGTTAACGATTATTAACAGATAGGTCAACAGTGTGTAGAGGCCAGATCTTTATAACATAATAACTAATTGAACAGTGCAAAAACTATTTTCAAATGTATTATCAATGGTACTATCTCTGGTTTTGTCAATAAATGAAAGATTTCAGCTCTAGAGATATTTGTGGGTCCTACTATCACTTGAAATTGTCTGTAGTAAAAATTTTCCGCATAGAACATAAAAATATCAGCAAACTTTCACTATTTGCTTGAACTGCCCTACTAGAGAAACAGTATTAAGAGAAAGACTGAACTGAAATCAATTCACAAAAAAATAAACACAGGTTTTGGAAAGATGGATGTCTGAAGGTTTAATACAAGAGGAAAGCTGTTCCTAAGGTTATACTTTATTCACGATGAACAGAAAACATCCACATGCTTTTCAGTCTATTTATTTTGTTCACCTAAGTGTTCCACACAACAAAGCTGGGGGCAGCAGGAAACCATGAAGTAAATGTAACTGTAAAGCCAGAACGTTGCCAAGGGGATAACAATTACCCGAACTACTTAAAACTGGCATATTATAACAAAAACCTTCCAATTTTTCAGGGATCTCAGAGTTCAGTAGTTCCAAGCCACCTCTTTCTTCAACTCTCCTATCCATGCTCTAGCACTTTATATCAGAGTAGTGCAAAGGGCAAACAGCATCAGGCAGTGAAACACTACTGCATTACTGCTACAGCCTTTCTCAACATTCATTCTGCTGTCTGTCATTGTAAGACAGTGACTCAGATCTAACACTCATCTGCCTCAAGCTGATCTAAGTCCAGAAATACCTGCAGTATGACAAAGTACTTACTCATACTCCTGCATAAATGATGAGCTTCTTGAGACTTCAGTTCTCTCCATCTATTTTTTGTTATCATAAAAGTGTAACAATTGTTTCTAAATGATATCCAGGGTGTATTTTTAATCTTATGTGGGCACTTCACTTGTGTAACTTGCTCTTTTTCAGTCTTCTCTAAAAAAAGACATGACAACATCAGGAAATGAATTACTAATAACACCACCTGACCTGGCACCCCAAAAACCACTTTCAGGTACCACTTAAAAACATGTAAGACAAATAAGTGCCATCCTTTAAATGTGTAATGCATTTTTGCTTTCAGTTTCCTCATGATGGTGATTTTTTAAAGTAACAAAACCAGCAGTAAGCTCTACTAAAGAATACAGATACTTGCAAGCTTTCACAGTTATTTTAAATAGGTTTAAAAATACAATCCCTACATAAAAGCATTAAGTGTGGGCCAATAACTAAAAGCTCGTACTGCCTCTTGTGCAAGGCAGATCACTGTAACAAATAAGCCTACTTCACAGCTAGCAACACGTCAGTTCTATGGCTTTATCTAATACTTGAGGAGTGAGAAGGACTCTTCTTGCGGTTACCTGGATTGTAAGCACAAAACAGTTAATGGTGCCATAACACCACACTTTGCTGTGACTCAAGATGTACAATGGCTTGTGTTCCCTCACAGACAAAACCCAAAACAAATCCTAATGGTCTCACAGGAAAGAAGTCTGTGATGATCTCTCAGAAAAATTGTTTTCTGAAGGATACACAACTAGTAGAGCACTTTCCTGAAAATAAAAAAAAACCACATCCTACTATATCCCTGTCTTGTTATAATTAGTAGATATTTAGAAGGGCTTTGTGAACTTCAGATGATGTTAATTTTCAGTTCAGTGTCTACCTTCTATCTTTCTTCTCCATATAATCATGTACCTCCTCCCTGTATAAGACTTCCATGCCTGAATAGAGTTTAGGAGGTCCCAATATTAAGACGTAAATAGTACAGAGGTAGTTTCATCTTCTACACGCAAGTGGGAGAGATTAGTACGCAACAATTTTAGAGAAGCAGTGCAAAGATAGAATCAGTGGCAATAAGATAGAATCAGTGTCTGACCCAACACATCAATGCTGAATTTATTTGTAAGGAACAACTGGATTAAGAGTAACAGGTGCATGTCCCCGTTTTTGAAGCCAGTTTCTTTCTTTCATGGCATAGAAATCAGACTGTCTGAGGAAATATAAGTTCTAAAAAGCTGTCATTTTGAAGTTACAAGCTGAAATCATCAAATACGTTTCATAATCAAAAAAAAGTCAGCTTTTATAAAAATTATGGTAGCATACATACTTTCTGATGCGTAGCAAATAGCACCTCGATTTTCAGAGGAACAATCAGAAGTTCTCCAGAAGCCATCAGTATCCAAAACAACACATTCTTCATTTGTTTCTTCATCTTCAGACCAGCGACTAAAACTCACATGCTTTCCATCCAGCCAGCCGTAATGTTTTCCACCCTACCATTATTTAAGCAAAAGGGATGAGCTTACACAGAAAAACAATGTAAGGGGCAGAAAACAATAGGGTAATATATTTACACTGGCTAGACATTTTCACATGTTTCTGGTGAGACCTGTAAGTGTTCCGCTGCCCTCATGATCTGATCTCCTGCCCACAGTATACCAAGCCTTGTTATTTTAAGTTTTGCAGTTGCAAAAATACAAATTAGATGAATGGCAAATTATTCAAAGGTGATGTTTCACTACTGTGCTTATGGAGGAAGGCCTAGCAATGGGATGTCCAAACTGTACCATTTGCATCTGTAAAGCAATGGTGGATGTTATCTCCTGGTCTTGGAAAACTGGTAATAACTGAGAAGAAAGTCCAGTCTCAGTTACTCCATACTGAGTTGAAAGTAGTCTATTAAGTACTTAATTGATTTAATGTATCAGATGTATTCCTGCCCTGGAGGATGCAGGAAGAAAAAAACCACATACAAGCAGCATGCTATCCTTTAAAAATATTACATTTGAAAGTCTTTGGGAAATCCCCCTGCTGTTGTGTAATTTATCTTGTATCTTTCTTTTGTGTTTGATTTCAGCACTGGAGTAACAAGTTCTGTTGACCAGCTGCATTATAATTTCCTTTCATGTGACATATTAATTGTGCCCAAATAATGAAGTGTTGCAACAGTGAAGAGCTGGTGCATGCCTGAGCTATATGACACAAAATGAATCATTTGATTGTCACTTACAGATAAAAAAATCAAAAGAGAAGGGAAAATACATTGTCTGGTTTCCCCATCTTCACTAAAATTAAATGGTTGTTTCCTTTAAAAATTTAAAAATCTTCTCCATAAAGTATATACTCCAATTTCTGTTTTCCCCTACTTTGCTAAAGTATTCAGTAACCCAGTACTGACATTGAAAGAACATAACACCACAGTGCTGAGTGAGCACCACCCAACTTTGTAGGTAAGGCAACTCCTAAAAAAATTGTAACTTTCTTCTTGCAATTATCTCCAGAGTCCTGTACTTGACAAAAAAGATAAACCCTGCCAGCAAGCCCAAGCCATTCCATTAATAGCTGAGACAGCTCTCAATCCACAAAAAAGATTTTCAAGAGGTCCTCCAGCTAATATAGATAAAAAGCAGCACCTCCTGCATTATTTTGAAATTTTTTGACCAAAAAAAAAAAAACAAAAACCAAACCCCATAGGGAGAAAGAAAAACCCACTGACCTCAGAGGTACCTCCCTCAAACTCAAAACATGGGTACAAATAACATGAAGTAACAACAGAGTCTAAGTTAAACTTCAGAAATACATCTTCACAAGTATTTAAGATTCATTTTGAATTTTATTTGCCACTTCTAGTTTCTCCCTTCCAAAACAGATTTTTGGTTCATCTTTCTAGAGTGGTACTGTAAACAGTGGTGATTATATTAAATGGCAACACTAATTACTTATTTGTTAACAAAAGAGACACCCTACAATATATCCCTTCGTCATCAGTCTTTTAAAAGAATTTTATCATCATCATCATCAATTTGTCCAGTTGAGTTCAAGAACCACGTAACTTGGACAACTGATGGTTTAAAACATTTATCTTGAGACACTCCAGACCGTTACCCCTAAATGAAAAAAGTTAGCCGAGAACCTAATTTGTCATTGCATTTCTTTAACTCAGGTTTTGTTTCACACAACTGTAAAAATTACCTTAAGCCACAGTCTGAGGGAAAAACAAAACTTACATCTCTGCTGAAGAGTCCAATCCAGAGTGGGTAGTTATGAAGAGCAACCTGAACAGCAAGAAAAGCCTGCTGGAACTGATCTGTGATGCTAACCAGCTGCATCTTGTTATTTATGCATGCAGCCATTGCATCATTCCAGGACAAATTCTTCAGAATAACCATGTATTGAACATTTTGATAGCTCAATGTTTCATTAATGACTTGCTCTGTCTGGTTATCAGCAGTTCCTATACATAAGAAAGAAATCCAGTAATTAGGTAGTTAAATACTGTAACATATTTTAAACTCTCAATGTCTCTGTAACAATCAGAAAAACCTGTTGGATTACACTCGGGAAAAAAACCAAATCTTAGACAGTAGATTATGCTGGTAATTATAGTTGGAAGCAAACATCTTTGATACCTTAGATAGAAAAACATATATTAAAAAATAATTATTATTTTCAGCCAATGCATTATTAAATATCTTTTTCTCAGCTTAGGTTCACATCTTTTTATATGTTATTTTTAACTAACTGCTAAATAATTTATTGAATTAAAAACATATTCTGTAACTTTAATTATACGCAAATGGGAGAGAGCAAGTGCTCTCTGCTGTAATATAGCAACAGCTAAACTCCACATTTATCCCTGTGGAGCCTGTGGATTTACGCTTATGCAAATCTAATGGGCCACAAAACTTGTCTATGCAGATCTTGGTACAGCACAGTCCCAGAACTCCTTACTGCCATCCATGAATACAGTGAGAACTGATTTTGCCTCCACTTAACTAATTGCAGAAAATGCACCTTGCATAGGGAGAGATATAATTCACTATTTGTGCTCTAAGCACAGAATGTTATCTCAGTTACCAGCACCACACCTGAAGGCACACAGCTCAGTGATGCACGGCTACTGCAGTTAATAGAAGATGCAAATATTCCTGTGGGTTGTAAGTTAAAGTGTACAAATGGTAACCCCCAAAATTTTATACATAACCAAAAATAATTTCATTCTGGAAAAGGCAGAACCCTCCTGATATTTAAAATATTTGAAGTAGAAAAATGTTTCCAAGGGGTGGGGGGAGGCATCACTCTATAAATAACAGTATATAAATGGCTGATTGATAGGCTGACAGGGCCATTTTTCGAAACACAATACAACAGAAACACAATATTAATTTGATATTTACAGCTTTCAATAGATCAGAAAACTAACAAGGCTGAAACAGATTGTTTCAAGTGGTTTGTGAACCATGGAGCCCAGGGTGCCATCACACATCAAAGGGTACCAAACTGGAAACAAAGCAGTAAGTAAAGTGCTCCTTTCTGAAAATGTAACTGCTGATGCTTACCATCTCAAGAAATTCTGCAAATCACAATCATGCCAAGATTTCTAATGACCATGAATCATCTTTTTCCCTATGATAAGACCCTAGACAACTCTCTCACAACTATCCCTACAACCTGCTGAGGTCCCTCCCAACAGAAACTATCCTTAGATCCCTAACACAGTGTAAGACTAGACCACAGCAGGACACTTTCTCTGTCACTCCAAAACCTTCCTCATTACACCTTCTACAGGTCTGGCAAAGAAACGTTGAGTATTTAGTCACTCCAGACTACTAAGATATTGATATAAACAGATACACTGTCAACCCCAGATTCATAAAAGTCTCCTTTTCACATTTTCATGACATCTCCTCCATTCAGACTTCTAATCTTAACACTTGGAATTTCTGAAGTATTTGGCACTGAAGTAAAGAGCATTTTGTATGTTAAATGGAGGTGGGGGGGTGGGAGGTGGAAATCTCTGCCTATTTGAGAATGAAGAAGGTGGGCGCAGTCTTGGGCGTTTTGTACACCTAGGTTTCTTTGTGTTTGATTTTTTTTTAGAAGATAGCATGTTCATCACTTAAAAGGATTATTTATATAAAGGAACCTACTCAGAACTGGGTATGCTGAACATTAGCCAATAGCAGTAATTAAATACACATAAGTATATGTGTTTGATCTTATTCCAGTAATTGGTAATGGCCAACCCACATGGGTACATCTGAACATTATTTTTAGTTCAGATTTAAAAATCCCACTCACACCAACGCTCGAGTTTGCTCTGGGGAGAGACCAATTTCAACATTAAGAGTCTGTGATACCTTATAGTCTCATAAAACTAAAAGACAGAGGATATATTTAAGAAGGATATATATATTGTGAGATTCCTTCCTAGGGTTTTTCACTTCCAACAGTTTTGAAAAGGAAAAAGGAATCACTTATTCTATCCCTCGATGTACATGATCTTTACACCCACAGAACATTAAAGATCCATCTGCTGAAGTGTAATTCCACTGAAACCACACAAAGTCTCTCAGGAAAACAGATTCTCCCTGAACTGGCCTATGAAAAACAATAGGAAAAATTCTGAATGGCTGACAAAATAGGCCCCAGATCCTCCTCTACACTCTGCTTTTCTAAAATTTACCTGCTCAGTCTCTATAAGAATCTTGCTCTTCAAAGTGAAATAATTTACATGCATTAAAGTCTCCTGGCACATGCACCTTAAGTTTAAACTCTGGCTGTGTAGTGGGTTGGTTCGCATTTGTCCCTTCTGTGAGATAAGAATTAGGGAGGAATACAAAGCAGGCACTACACTTTAATGAATGCGATGAAGTTTATTACTAAAACTAAAGGTAAAAAGAAATAAGAAGGAATTAAAGCATAAAAAAACCCCTCCCTTTTTCCTTCCAGCACCTCCCCCAATTTATCCAACATAAAGACACAAACTGAGACTCATTTTAGTCAGTTGACCACCCTATAACAATCTTTCATCAGTTCATGTAAGGAAAGGAGTCTCTTTTGTTGCTATGGTACTTTACCATGAGGACAATCTTCTCATGGCACCAACAGCCACCTGGGGTGGGTTACTGCTGGCAGGTGTGAGTCCCTTTCCCTCGATGACAGCTTTTCCACAACTGGTCTCGAGGGTTCACGCCCAGCCACTGGGGTACAAGTTTAAGGATGAGCAATTCCAGAAAAAAC
>VYXC01008361.1:217668-247748 GCA_013397175.1 Platysteira castanea
GCCCCGCTGGGGCCGGCCCAGCCCCACCGGGCTGAGCGGGCCCTGCTGTTACCTGTGTCCAGGCTGGAAGAGCAAGAGAGCTATTCCCGCCTATTTGTCTTTTAAAAAGTGGTATTCACAGGGCGTTAACTATTTCTGAGTGGTTCCATAAAGCTGTCAATATTCAAATCAATCGATTGATTGGCTCTATTAAGTTTTGGAGGAAGTGACCGCAGCATTTAGCAACAGCATCACTTCCTTAGCTCCATTTCTCTCCAAAGAAACCTGAAAAGCAGGAGGAGGAGGAGTGGCCTCCATGCTTATCAGCGGCAGCAAAATGCAGAGCAGCAGTAACCTTGGGATAGACTGCTGGAATTCTCAAACTAAAACTTCAAGCTGGGGTTAACCCATGACAGGCTGCAATTTATTTTGATTCTTCAGACTTACCTACAGACCGCTGGCATATACCCAAGAAATGCCTGTCAGCACACGCAGTGAAATTCCATGTTCCAACATATTGTGATTTGGGATCATTGAGGATTACACCGCACTGATTGTTAAACTCTTCATCAAAAAGCTGAGAAACAGAAATATCCTTATCAGACTCAAATAAGGTACAAACATACTTGTATAGAGGTGAAGTAATAGGAGCCTAGAAGAACTCCAGCTGTCTGAACTTGTTTAAGAAGTTTCAAAGGAGTGGTGGAATACAGATTACCTGTTTTACAAACACTACCAAGTGCCTGGACTCAGAAAGTTTTCTTAAGCTAAATACATTTCAGAAGCTGTCATCCAAGTAAAGGTAAACGGAATTCCAGTACTATCAGCCACCCTGCTGGCCAATTAAAATGACTAACTGGGGAATTCAGTCTGTTACGTGGGGGTTTTTTTGACACAGTATTCCATTACTCAATAGTAATTTCATTACTCAATAGGCAAGAGAAGTCAGAAGTCAGAACTTACATCCAGTGGAATTTTCCTTAATCTTCCTGTCAGGAGTGGGTGAAAGTTACTATACAACAGTCTACTCTCATCTATCCATTTGTTTTCCCTTGTACTGAACAGGAACTGTAAACCAATCCAAATATCTTTTGGGAGGCCAGGAAGCAAGGATGTTATATAATCTGTTGGAAAGAACAGTAAATGTACATATTGTGGTTAGGAAAACAACACTAAACATCTGAAAGAACACGTCACATAAGTAAGACAACGCAATCCCTGTTTGTATTAATTTAATTTTTCCAGCCCTTCATGATTGCCAAATGCTTATCATCCTTCCCATGATAACACCTTTCATATTGATTTTATCTGAAAGGAGCAGGCTATTGGTATTTGTCCTTCAAATTCTGAGCTGAGGAGAAGGTAGTGGATTTAACCCGCTCCTTTGCCCATAGTTTGGAGTCTTTTACTTACACACAAATTTAAGAAGCTGCTTTTCCACAAGCCTGCAAGATCTTGTATTGTCTCACTGCCCATTCTGAATTGATGGAAGGAGTCTTATCTCCCATCTCTCTCTCTTACAGACCATGAATCAGAACATTTTTTGGATTCTGGCAGAGTTTGTCCACCCCACTATCAGAGAAAGGAGGACAGGTCAAAGAAGTCAGATTTAGCTGAAAAAAAAATTCAGCCAGGCAAACCTTAAATCAGACCCCTCTTAGTGAGCATTCTGGCTAGAAACAATGGGCTTTGGTAATCCCCCAGGCATCAAAGGCATTCACTAAACTTGACTAGTTTAAGAAGATAAATTGAAACTATCTAATTAGCTACCGCTGACATGTTTTAACTATTGGTCACTTGCCAGACTAGCCACAGCCTATTTTCTGAACGAGACAAAGCCACTGTAGATTTGCATGTCAGAGGTAGCCCCTAATACCACCAGGAGGAGTAGAGGCAGCCTACAGAAAGAAGTGCACTTTAAGAGGACTGTGTCTTCTTTCCCTGTAGGTGGTCTCCACTACACAGAGAAAAGAAAAACAAACAAGACACAATAACAAACACTTCCAAATGCACCAAATCACACAACAGATTCTGCTACTTAACATTTCAGAATGGCTGCACTTTTCCAACCTTAAATGCATACAAAAACATGCAGGGCTGAGACATGTATATTCCTGTATATAACCCTATTCCTCCCCAATAACACCAGTAAAAAAAAAATTACCATTAACCTGCTGCCTGCAGGTACACTGGAGACTTCTCTAGTCTACTTACCCTACTTTGTTTGGCAAGAGGTTATTTGCCTATAAAGAACATATGCACTGTGGTCACTGCAGAATTCAACTGAGCTACTTCAGATACACCCTCAGAGAACTCTTAATTATCCACAAGAATATAGCTGCAAATTCAGCCTTATCATTCAGAAGTTTATTGCTGAACATTAGTTGCAGCCAATGTGAATCCATTTCTTCCTCACTGCATTTCTCTCATTGACTTTAGTTGTTAAGAGAGGTGAAACAGTTGTTTTCCAGTCCTCCTGCTTTCCACCCTCTCATCAGTGTCCTGAAGAGCTCACTGGGGATCAGTTTGGACACACTGCCACATTAAGCTGCTCGGCACACACAGACACACAGGGTCCTGTGCCCCAACTGGCCTTGTGTTTGCAACCTCAATCCCACACACATAGCTGGACTTCTCTTGGAAGCAGCTCCTAAGGTGTTTCTTCACAGTGCAAAGTCTATAGTCTCGGTTATGTTTTAGCTTGCAAAGCCAAACAATTCTTCATTCAGTGATGATCCTTTTATGCTCAACTCTTAATGAAAGGCTTCGCAACTTTTTTCTTTTTATAACAAGTTAAGATCATACAGAGAAGCTGCTCTTCAAACTGGTTCAAATGCCTCCTGATTGCATTTCCATGTTATGTTTCGAGTCATGCAAGCAACAGACAACATACTTTTAACAAGTCCTGGATTTTTAGAATACTCCCAGAATGCCTGTGGATAACCAAGTGATTTATGCTCAAGTTCTTAAGCAGAACTATTTTGAATCTGGAAGAGAAGCTGCACACTAAAGCGTCCCCAGTTCACCACCGTACCTTGGTCAGCTTGATCTGAGATAGATGGAAGAGAGCCTCCAAAAGTTACACACTTTTCATTAGCTGCACTAAACGTTAAATGTTCGGGTTTCATCTTTAGAAAGCACTGCAAAATAAACATAATGAAAATTATTTTCATCATTGCATTCCACCTAAGACATAAATCAATATGTAAAGTTCTTAAATCAACCCTAAAAACTCACTGCTCATTTCCTGCAATAACACGTAACTATTTTTTGCAGAAAGCAAGGGATCTGACATAAGCTGCAAGCACTTATTAGGTTCAGCAGAATAGCTAAATATAAAACGATCCCACTGACTAACTCCTCATTCATATTCAGTAATTTTTATTTGCTACATCAGAATCATTTTAAGAATGAGATCTCACACATGAACTCTACAGTCAGATTGTGCTGGCCAGGAACTTGCAATGAGTTACCGTTGGGGAAAAACTACATGGGAACTCCAAGGTCTATTCTGCAATAATGTGAAGTAAATTTGCAAACCTTGGCACAATGTAATGTGCAGATTTGATGCACTTGTATAGAATAATGGTGCACCAAATAACAGGAATGAGTCTAACAACCACTTAGATGACTGCCTTGAAATATAGTACTGAAAAACACTATACTATGGCTTCTGACCTGGTTGGTGAATTCTTAAAAGCTGCTCCCTAAGTCTTAAGTGAGTTAAGTCCTGAAGGTAACTTAGGAAACAGTGTCTGCCAATTTTCTGCCTGCCTATGATTACTCCAGAAGAGAAACAACGTGCTTCTGCCACAGAAACCTCATCCTCTTCCTTTCTAATCCTTTTCTTCATTCAAAGTTGAAGCCCAAGATTAGGCAATACAACCAATGCTCTTGGACCTAAACATGTGGTGATGGGAAAGCATAAAAACCTGAAAATGAATGCTTTGATTTTAAGACATCATCAATCCTGAATAAGGGACAAAAGGGGAGATTATTTTAATCACTACGCTTAGATTTCAAAAGCCCCTTTCTAGTCTATTCCTCAACAGAGGGGCTACCTCTTCCTTTCTTTTAGAAAAGCATTCCAGCTTACTGGACTATGAAGAATAGGCAAGGATAATGAATCTGTATTATCATTGTACCTTATTCCGGAACTGATGCCAGTCTTTAGGGCAACCTCCTCTGACTGGGCGGTAACTGGGATCGTGTTTCTCCAGTAAGGAGGCATTATTTTTTTCACAGATGAAGGGCAGTTTCACATTACAGTTAACTGGGTAGTCTGCAGAAACAGAAGTTTTAAGAACAGTTATGGCAATGCCTATCACACTCCATTTGCTATCCATACTTTCTGATGACAAAGACTAGTCTGAAGGGAAATCATTTTTGGTGCAACCACAGTGAACTACCATGCAATTTAAAGCATTGAAAATAGCAGTACAGCAAAAGGCAAGCATATATCACTTATATTAGACAGTAAAGATCCAGAGTCTCACTCTTACTTCCAGTATTAACACCTCATATAGGCAGACACAACTTGAAACAGAAAAAAAATGAAAAAAGATATGAGGACTAACCTCATATTCTGGCAAAGAGGATGTGCCGAAATGTCAAAAAAAGCCTAAAGGAATCCTTTAATATCTACATGGAGACCATCTGCCCTGCACTGCTTTACATGACTCCTGTGGTCATAAATGGACTGACTTCCTAGTCAAGAGTGATTTTTGGGTAATAGAGATGAAAACAGTTCAGCAGCAAAGAACTGAATAATGGGGAAAACGTGCTTTATATGGAAATGGTAGAAGGCAGGAGGTTGTTCTCTGGAGGTTATACATTTTCCTCAACATAAAATAGTGTTGATAAAAGGAAATAATAAGCTTCAAGTACCACCAGGTAGCTTTTTCATTAATTTGTGTATCTGTTACAATATGACTCTAATAGTTAATGGACTTTGTGTCTCCAGATATATACACAGTTGCAAGTACAGAGTCAACCTCTCTAACAACTCTCAGACAAACTCCAGGGCTCAGAATATGTAGCATAAACACAGAAAGGTAGTCACCAAAACCAGATTTCACCTAATTAATTTCTGTTGCAAAAAAGAGTGACAATCTATCATTAAAATTTGTCATTTGAATTCAGGTTTGCCTCTGGTCATTAACAAATATTACCATGGCTTCTATCATGAGGAAGTAATAAATGATTCAACAGTCAATCAGATTATCATGAAGAAGCCACCCACTCCAAATTCAGTATCAATTTGCATTCAATAGAAGAGCTTGGGTAGAACAGTAATTACTTCTTTTTTTCTGTTCAAATAAATACAACAAAGACAGAGGAGGTGAAGAAACAAAACCAGCCTTACCTCTATACCAGTTCTTTCTGGAAATATACCAACAATCTCTCAGTAATCTATCATGGAAGCGCGGAAATAACTGTAAACTGGATATAAATATTTCAGAGTTAATCTCCAATCCAATGTGACCTTCACAGAGAAACTGATAGCAACAGTGTCAGTGCGAACAAAAATTTGCGTTATTAACTGTTTCTAGATGCCCTACACAAACTAGGCTAGGAATAAATATGCGGTAGGTTCAGTAGTTATGTACCATGCCCGAATTAACTGTGTTGAGATGTGCAGAATGAGGTTATTTATCACCATGCTGCAATCACAGCACATTGTCAGGACAAGGAATAGGAAATAGCCCTGGTTTTCTTTTTTAAAATAGTACATTGCTACAGTTTTTTGGAAAGTGAAGAACTTTCCTTGTAAGAAGCTGGTGAATCTTCTCTGCGGCCAAGAAGGGAATGATGCAAGATTTGATGAGAGTCATCCCAACTCTACAAGGCTATACTAAAAGCCCTCCAAGATTTTTGCATTACCTAACTAAAAGAGTGATGTCTTAAACCAATTTCCCATTCCCTGTTTTTGGGCAGTCCTCAATCCCCAGAGTCAAGAGACTGGGCATTTTTTTTCCTCAGTTCTCCAAATGTTAACAGAACATAGAAGTGGGCTTAAAACCCCAATGAAAGCATTTCAAAGATCAAGGGAATACATTAGCTACTAGGTCCACACATTTCAAGGATTCACACAACAAAACTAAGATGCCTAAGCCCAACAGCCCAAAATCTAGAGGCTCCGATACGACAGACACAAGAAATGGATTACTAATTCAGTTATAATAAAATTACTATGAATTAACAACTCTAGTAAACAATTCCTAAAAAGCACATAAAAAAAATTTTACAATAATGCATCTTATAATTATTCCACGTACGGTGAATGATAGCTGTAGCCATAATCAATAAACTTCAGCCACCACTTCTGTTCGCTGTTTGATAACTGTGGAAATAAAGAACAAAACCCAGTACTTTACAACCCACAGAGAAAGAGCTCCTGACTGTACCAAAGATAGAGCAATGTGACAAAATTAGTCAGAGGTACTGAAACTTGAAATGCTTTTCTTAGATGCCTTACAAGAATGTACTTTCATGCTATGAACACCCCTTTCTATAAAGCCCATCGCACCATCATGCATTTCTAATTAAATCCTCTCACCAGGTGAAAAATTACATGTTGTCCTGTGCACAAAATTAAGAACCAGCACAATTGTTAATGAAATATTTGCAGACAATGGAATGCTTACATGGTGGTCCTGCTATGACACTTTTTCACCATTCAGAGAGTTTTGGGTTTTTTTAGTGTTGTTAAACCTACTTCTAAATCTAAAAATTCTTTTACCTGACTACCATTAAAATAATTCTCTTTTATCTCATCTTTTCCTCTTAAGTACAACTGAAAACCATTATGGCCAACAGGGAAAAAATAAATTAAGGATTAACATTTTTTTATATTGGTAAATTTGGCAAGTAAATTTTTCTGCAATGGAAAGTAACTGTGGAAACAGATTACACCCCCCTTACCTTTTCTATTTGAGATAGTATCGTCCTGAGTTTTGGGTATGACTCCACAGAGGCTAAATCACTATCATTTTTTTGACAGTAGAAAATAGCTTCCTGGTAGCTCAGGTTTTTATCTGGTACAAACCACAGCTCTGCTCCATCAACAACAAGGGGGGCTCCATGAATTCCAATTTCATCTACACAGAAGAAATACCATATGAGTAAGAAATAAATTCTAAAGAACAAATCCTTTCTTTTTCTGAATGCATTAAGAAATCTCCACTTGACATTGGGAAGAGTCAATACTCTGCATTTTGAACTCTCTAAAAATCAAATTCTATCAGTCATAACCTTGCCTGGTATGAAACGGGTACTGCAGTAGCAATGTAACAAACTAAGAAAAGGTATTGAGTATAAACAATCCTATACACATAGTGGAAAAATACAAAAGAAGTCCAATTACCTGGTATATACCACTCTGGTGTCTTTGGAGTGCTACCTGTCCAGAGGAAAAAACGAAAAGTCACTGATTTCACCTTGTAACAAGACCGTGGCCACCAATAATAGAAGTGATGGTTAGTACTCATACTTCTAAGTATTTATGATGGAAAAAAAAAAGGAGAATTAAATAATACACACGTTTAATAGTTTTAAATGAGCTGATATAAAATTAATGGAAGTACTGCATACCTCCATCTTACACATCTGTGGTTCTTTTATCTCTCAAGCATCAAAGTAGACTATCTACCAGTATCTCACCCCAACAAGAAAGTTTCATCCCCTGAGACACCTTTTAACGAACAACCGAAATACAAAAGTCTACTGGATTACATTTCATACTGCATGGAAAAACCTGGATCTGTGCAGATGCCATCCCATTCTTTCATACTCCCACTCCTGTGTATCACTACAATGAGGAGCTAGTACACCATTTTTACGAGAAGGCGGATAGTTCACCTAAGGTTGAAGCAAACTGTACACCCCAGATACCTGTGGTGATTTAGTTGCAAATATCACTAGGAAGGATAAAGTCCACAAATGCTGCAACTCAGTGGCTTATATCACCTCACAAGAAACCACTTCTCGCTTCAAGAGACTAGAAATAATAGGAAAGCAGTGATACTGTATCCTCCTTAGGGTCAATTTCTGATCTAAGCGTACATCTGTTTGTATGTGACACGGGTGAGACATTTCATGTACTGTCCTCTTCGCCGTTTAGACAGGAAACAATAAAATATTGTTTGCTAAGTTTCTATTATAGGGCAATAATTACAACTCATTGTACTAAACTCCTTATATGAATAAATGGATGTAACTGCAGTTCACCTTTTGTTATCTGGCAGACCCATTCAAGTTTAGCTTCACAATCAAAAGGCCTGAAGTAAAATTCCAGGTCTCTGCCTTCAAGGAAATAAAATCTCCAAAATGATCTCCGTGAAAACTGTGAGGTCTGTATACAAGTAGAAACAGAGAACTGAGTTAGAACAGCATAGGCCTTTGAAATGTAAAATTAAATTGTATTAAAAAGGTACTTTGGCAAAGTCAGTGTATTTTACTGTGTTGTTAGACACACTATTTATTTTGCAAATAAAATAGCAGATACAGCCGTAACTTCAACTGTAACTGCCCATGTTAGCTAATACTGTGAAGCAATTAGGTAAAGGGCTTAAGGTCAGTCTACATACAAATATCTTACGAGTCTTTTCTAGCCATAATGTTTCTTATGGTTTTTGTAGCATACAGGTTCTCATCAATGTTTATTATTAAATTATCTATTGCAACTTGTTCCCCTGAAATGATTCTCATTTCTGCTGAAAAGAAGAAACCATCTGAACTGACATAGAAACAATCTTTCTTATTTAAGATTATTTCTTACAATCAAGCTTAAAGAACTGACTTCACTCTTGCTGGTCTCTCCAGTAAGGAGAATTTTTTATCATTTAGTGAAAGAACATGTCTATAACTGGCAGGTAGGAGAGGAAAGTTACTACATTCACAGCATTCCCTTCAAAGTGTTCTCCTTAGTCTAAAATTTTAGGAGCCCAATGCTGACCAGCTTCTCAGGCTGGGGTCATGAACACAGGAGAAGCAAATGAGGGAAATGGCTGTGAACAGAAGCAAAAGGATGCAATTATCCCTTCCCCCATTAAATCCCAAAAGCAGAGGTGGTTCTCTTTAGGATAAAAGGGATGGTAGGTACTGGAATGATCAAGCAAAAAGTCAGATGATGCTCCAGAAAAATTAAAGGCTATTTTAAAACTTATGCCATCAAGACTAAATTAAGTATTGAAGAGCTTAATCAGGAATCAAGCTGAGGTGTGACATTTGAAATTAGAAACCAACACAGCATGTACAGTCTATTTCACAAGTAAACAAGTACACACAATAAACATATGCTCTATCCTGGCTACTGCATTCCCCTTCTTCAGGTTTCAAACTTTTTTTCTTAATGTGTAGTTAAGAAAAGCTAATATAGATTTTGGAAGTTACTGGTAGGGCTCTCTGTGCTTTTTTGTTTTAGACTCCATGACACATCCTTAAGAATTATGTGTAATATACAAGACATCCATAGTATGGCATTATGCAATATAGAATAGCATTGTTACTAAAATATTTTGTAGCTAAAAAGGTTCAAAAGAAGTCCTATGAAAGGTTATCATTAGCACAGCACTTGGCTCATAAAAAAATACTTGATTAAGGGGAAGTTTGTAAGAGGTGTAGATTGATAAAGGGAACACTACTGCTTTTTCAATATACTAAGAAAACATCTAAACCTAAATTCAATATACAGCTGGAAGAAGTATTTTTACCAAGTACTTCCAAGTAAAAACACACGTTATTAAAAACCTTGAAACTAACCTTTAATGCAGCACAGTCTCTCGTATCATACTCATCTTCCAGATAGTCAAGTGGCATAACAACACTGGTTACCTACAGGATAATGGACAGGGTGAAAGAATCAACACTTGACACTTTGCTGTGGCAATTCCAAGAGATAACCATTAAAACCTGGGGTCCCATTATGCTTATTACTACTAAATGATGTGTCGAATGGCAGTTACTTCTTCAGTTTTGAGCCTCCACATCTGTTTTTGAGGAGGGGAAGAACTCACAATTTCAGACAAATAATCGCAGTGAGGAAGATTTTTTGGGAAAAATGAACTGATAAACCCTCCTTTCTGCTGTGGCATGAAGACACCTTGGTTCTCTTCACCAGCTCTTGGATGTTTACTACTGTATTTCTGTGAAATTATTTTAATATAATGGAGACGGAAGTCAGGTTAATCTTATTAAAGATACGCTTTTAATTGGAAATCTGCTTGGATGGCATCTCTTAAGTGTACAACCTTCTTCTGAATTATTAATCTGTTGAAAGACCTGATGTATTTTAATTAAAATATTTATCAACTTACTTTCAACTCAGTCCTAGTTGAAACAAATCAGTACATGACATTTCCTGGTTAAAAGTTAACTTACAGGTTTGTTATCACTCCACTGCCAGGTTCCCAAAGAATCAGGACTCCTCTTATTCATTCCAATCCAGATCCATCTGTCATTGCTGTAAATAAACAAGATACAATCTTACACCAAGCATATGATTCAGCTCATTTAACAGGAAGACTGACCTATGGCATGGCATTACTTAGGACCCAGTAGCAAAACCAAGGTTTTACTACTGCAAGTTGTAGCAGTTCAAAAAGAAAATAGACACAAGGGCTAGGACCTCTTCTGTACAAAAGACTAACTAAATCAGTTAATTCCTTTGTGGGAATTACCTGATTGTGTGAGTGCATCACCACTTCATCAGTTGTCACTTGATATAATGGTCTCTTTTCTACACTTTTCTTCCAGAATCACGCACACAGTGTTTATATGGGTTGGTGCCCTTTCTCCTGTCCACCTTGGGCTATCTCTCAAATACCATCAGCTCAAATACGCTCTTCCTCAAACCACACAAAAGCTTCTACTCAAAGAACTAGCATATTTCCCTTACCTTTGTCAGTGATATAAACACACTAAACCTGGGCAAAACTGTACTTTAATTATGCACCTTCATAAATGAGGTGTAGACATAAATGAGCACCTAACAACACTGACTTCAACAGTTACATGAAAAAGTGGCAATAGAAATTTTAGTCCAGTCAGAATTGGGTGTTTTCCTAGATTACGCTTCCTCATTTTTCAAAAGCAGCAGACACTTAAGTCTAAAATTTCAGTTATGTTCTAAGATACAAAATTACCTTAAAAAGCCAGGTTTACAATGTAAATACTCAAACCTGCAGTAAGAACCTTTACCATACTCTTTTGCTTATGAATCTCAAGATGCTATAGAAAAGTTAAAGGTGCTAGTCCACCTGCAAGGTTAGTTTTGTACTGCAAGTTTTCAAAGATTCAATTTTATGAACTTCATGATAATTCACTCCAGTCCACTACCCTGCCCAAGAAAGTCAATAGACATTTCTCTGAATGACAGTGTCAGCTGGAAGCAGCAGAGGGAGGGAAGACCATGAGTTTTCTGTGAAATCACAGACTACATGAAACCCTACTGCAAAAGAGCTGTGGAAAAGGCACTCTCATCAAGGTGGTCTGACAGCGATAGTAAAGCATTGATGCCACACTACAGGGCTCCTGTAGAACTGTCACCAGGAGCACTATTCCACCATGATGCACCAAATACATAAAAGTAACACATGACATCTGAGGAAATTAACAGTTTAGGCTATTAACAAGGATTGAGTATTTTCTTGTCTAGTCTCTTCAAAGAAAGACAGGGAAAGGATATAATTACTCTTTACAATATTTTAGGAGACTAAATCCACAAGAAGAGGAGTGATTTGAGCAAAAAGGACACCACACCTGAACGAACCGTGACTCGGAAATAAATTTAAGTTCAAAACTGGACAGAGACGTCTGACCAGCAGAGGTCAGAGTTTGTAAGAGGCTCCCCAGAAGGTAGTGATGACAAACTTCGTGATTTGAAGTCAGACCTCGGAAAATTTATGAAAATTATTTTATTACCTGGAGGGATGGACTCAGACTCAGGCTTACTCACATAAGCAATGTTATGAAACCCTAGGGCAATATTAAGGAAGTCTTTGATACAACTGTGCCACTAGTTTTCCACACATATCACCATAAAGATTCTGAACAGTCTGAAAATACTGGTGGTGCAGCACCAAGAAACAGCTTAGGCCAGGGTATGTGAGCTAAGCACGTGAAATCCAAGTAGGGCAACAGTATTTTATTTGGTAAAGTTCCCTTTAGGAAGAAAAGTATCAGCCATCAAAAGATCTAATTTTTTTGTTCTTTGTTCTCAACTCCAGTAATAATTTTCTGACATTGGTGAGAAGTGTGATCACTCTAGTGTGATTTTACCATACGGATCAATCTTTAGTCTCTCAATGTTACAACTAAGGAGCCTTTAAAGAGCCTAAATGCCCCATATCACTGCAGAGGGAAAATTGTGAGCCAAACATTCACAGCTGTCAGGCAGCTAAGTGACTTTTGGCTATTTCCCTTTAGGACTTTATTTTTCTGCAGCTGTTCTTCAAATTAGGAAGCAGATATCCCGTCCTAATTGTCACCTACAGACTTAGCACAGTTTAAGCAATTGATCACCACATGGGAATATCTACTAAAAAGAACATTTGAGACATTCATTTCTAAAGGATTTGCAGTAGTTACCTGAGGCTCTAGAGCAATTTTTCAAACCCTTTCAATTTGTATTTGGCTTTTATATAATAAATAAATTGAAAACAAAGAGTATGCCAGGTCAAGAATTTCTCCAGCTTATCTCCCAATTTACAATTACTAGCCTGCAAACAGAACAATGTTTTCAGCTGACTGGGCTCTTACACAATAATGTACCTCTTTTCCTTCCTTTGGAATTGTTCAGAAATGACCGGGAGTAATTTAGTAACTGCTACACTACACTTGACAGTACTTTTAAGCTTCAGTAAAGCCTTCTGATATCCCTCTGAAATTATACTGTCATCTCATCACGGGACGAATTCCACCAACTATTTAAGACAAAGATGAATTAAGACTCTCCATTGCAACTAAGCTTGCAGCAAGGAATTTGCTTGTGCTTCAGCTGTCTGTCTCCTCATTGCAAAGCATTTAAAACTCATCCTATGATGACAGCAAAATGGATTTTTCAGTGATAGGGTATTCTTTGAGCTACACTTCTGGAATTACCTATAAAAACCTGAAGTATCCTGAGTTTTAAACTAAAACATACATATAATTTGGGCTTTAGAATGGACTCCACACTGATTGACACTGAAAGACCCTAAATCTCTAGCAATCCCTGCAGAATACTGGTGGTTTTTCTTTCACACAGAACTAAACATTCATAAAAGTCGAAGTACTACAGGAGCGAATAAATACAGTTCAGATTGTGAAGGGACTACAAACCCGTAATTTTTCTAATCATATTTTAACTGCCAAAATAGGAAATTATTTTCTGTGTCCTTTATGTCAGCTCCAACACAAGATTAAGAGCCTAAGTGAAGTTTTTGCAGCTTGTAGGTTAACCTAGTTCTTGACAAGAGGTAAGGTATACATCTGGGCCAAACCCTTAATGGTGCAATTTAAGGCACTATTTAGTCTTAGGCAGTGCTGGCCTAAAACTTTGCAGGAAGCCCATGTGGCCACTCTGTTCTGTCTGCTATAACAGGCTACTGCACTAGCTAAATCACACCCTGCCAATTTGAATGGAAGAAAAGAGAAGCTGAATTAATCCAATTACTACAAATTGCATCTCAGCCTTACTGCTGTTTTGGCCATTGTGCTAAGGTGAATTTTTTTCTTTCAAACTCAAGTGTTTGTAAGGCTTCCTAGATTCAGAACAATGACAGCAGCAGAGCTGTTCATAAAAATGCAACCTGGATTTCTTTCCAGTAAGGCATCCTCACTGAAATGTTACTTCTAACCAGTCCAAGCTACTTCTCTCCCTGTGTCCAGCATTGCTGCCAGCTATAAGCTACAGAATGCTCACAAACACAGCCTTAAAAGAATGGAAGTAACTGAACCGGATCTGTTCTGCCTTTATCATGTCCCTTAACCTGTTTTGACTTTATCTCCTATTTCTTCCAGACAGGGGAAGTTTGGCAGGCAAATTTTATTTTCCTTTCCAATGGCAATAGCCTGAGTTGGCTGGAGCAATTCTGGCTCTTATTTGACTCTAAGGTGGAATCTGAGTAAAGAACAGAATGGACTAGGCAAGCTGCCCTTTTCCTGGTGAACCAAAATGACTCTTGGTAACATTTAAAAACAAACAATTCTCTATGAGTCACCAGAGAACTGTGCAAGGGGAAAAAACCCGAAACCAAGAGAGCTGAGGTGTGGCTCCTTCCCCAAGCTGAAATGAATGCAGTGAATGAATGCTTTAGGTCAGAGTTTGCACTGAGTAAATACAGGGAACACCAACAAACGGCATGCCAACACACTCCAGCAGCTAACCACATCTAATATCACCTTAGCATGATTTCTCCTAATGAAATAATTCACATGGTTTCCTATCTCCTATCTCAAATGAGCTTGATTTTTACATAAACTACCCTTGACATTTGACCTCCAAAATATTTTATGTAATCAACACCTCTGAGTAATTTAAAAGCGTAACTATCTTCAACAATTCATCATGTTATCTAAACAAACAAACATTATTAAAAATACTTCAGGCAATATCAACTATGTAGTATTTCAGTTCAGAATGTCCTGAAGTTCTGAAAAAGGGGTTAGTCCAGATGAAAATACTGTGTTTTCAGTTGTATTTGATATGAGCAGTTACTGCAACATTGACTGCAGACTCAGTTTATACTGGGCTCAATATACTGTCCCTCATTTTAAGTTCTGCTGGAATAATACTGAAATACTGGGACTTATCTACTTTCAGACTAAGTCGAAAATTTCTGAACTATGGGAAATGCATGAGCATTGTGTGTCAACTGACTTCCTGGAAAGACAGAAGTGTCCACCTTTAAACCCCTAACAGAAAATATAATTAATACCTCAGTCTGCAAGCAGAAAAGCAGTTCCAAGTACTTGTAGGAAAATAAAATGTTACTTCTCAGTTCACATTTCATAGTCAATTAGGTGCACTAAAACAAAATTCATAATTGCAAAACCATCTAATAAGGTCTACAGCTAGAAATAACTTGTGCACTGATTTTTATTTTGGGACTTCAGCCAGTTTAGCAAAGGAATCACAAGTGGCTTTTACACAAGCTAAACTATCTATATATAGAGCATACAAGTTTGGTTTTGTCTCTTATTAACATAAACACTGAGTAATTTTCATGACTTGTGCACTTCTAAAAAAAGTCCATTGGTTTCTCAAGAAGGCACCTCTTCAGTCATCAGGTTTTAAAATTTAATCAGTGTTGTATGCTGGCAGCTTCTGAAATAATCCTGATTTAGTTTGTTGATGAAAAAAATTTAGATCACATAACTGGCAGCATTTGAGTTTAAGCAGGCTAAAATTCTGAAAAAAAAAAGACTGTCAATCAGAAAAAACATATTACACAAGGATCTGACATCACACCAATGCCCAATAAAGCTTTGCAGTGACAGTTCATTGGATTAAAAATAAAGGTTTAAACTCATGAATTATTTAGCATTTAATCTGTTGATACCAGAAAACTCAGCACACCCATCTAATGCCCATGTAGTGTTAGTGCAACTATGCCAAATAGGATCTGTGCCAACCAGATTGCTGGACACTACATTATTCACATTTTTAGAAGTTAGCACCCAGTTTAGTCAGGAAGCATTTCATGAATAAAAATGAGATATATCTGAAAAACTGAAATAATAACTCATCTCTAAAGAATGTACCAGTAAAGAATAGGTATATTTACCATCTAGCTGTGCCAAAATTCAACACAGAGAAAGAAAAATGTATTATAACAACAGACTTAGATTTGCTTTGAGCATCTTCCATTACATAAATTTCTCTTCCTGTGCTGCCTCTAGCAATGTGAAATGTTTGCCCAAGCTGCACTCCCTTGACGTTTTCCAGCAAGGCAGTTCAAATGCCACATCTAGTTGTTCTGTGGGAAACACAGTTGTCACACACGGTCTCATATTTGCCATTTGGGGTCAGCAGCAGCATTTGCGATCCACTGCACAATCAAAATCTTAGAACATGGCTAGTTTGTTACCTGATCATTTTTCTCAGGATAGAATGAAGTGCTTTGATTTCTTCTGAGTGGCTAAAACTAGGTAGATGGCCCCCGAGGGCTTCACAGAACCTTTCTGCCTCTTCCCAGGTCCTGGTTCGCAGCACTCTTTCACTGTGGAAGAACTTCACAACAGCCAAATGTCAGGGCAGAAAATTACACACGCGGTAGTATTTTTAGAACACTGCTGTTCTACTAAAATATGGTCACCTGAGATTTTATAATTGGTATTTCCATAGGGAGAGAACTTGACTTTTCAATAATTTTTCTTTCAGTTTGTTTGACAACAGCCAGACTCTGAAGCTTAGCTGACAAAATTTGTTTCAAACACAACATATTCCACTTACAGACTTTCTCTGTTTTTCTTTACCAGAAAGATTTTAGAAACCACCAGCCAGCTCATTCCATAACTGCAAGTCAAGTTATAAGTTTAAAGGGATGTTGTTCCTTCAAATTTATGGTGAACTACAGAGCCTAATGTTCACTGAAACTGGGCTTGTTTGAGTGCTGCGGGTGAAGAAAGTTCTTTGACACACCCGTGGCTACCTGTATGCGTCAGAGGTGCAAGTTTGGCTCATACACCTCAGCTAACATGTCCATTTGATCCCTCTGGTTTCAGTCCAAGACAATTCCCATCAGCTGGATCTCTCTGAATAGACATGCTGCATTTGGTCAACAACAGTTGTGGAGAATCTGCCAGGGCCAGCTGTCATGTCCATCAGCTATGGGACAGCTATGCTGCACAGCAGCACAGACCTATCCCTTCAGGATGCTTGCCCACACTCTTGTTATTCAGGCTGGGTTTCCCCACTTTGCTACATGAGCTGTTTACAAGAAACAGTTCATTGCAGACACTGAGTCCAAAAATAATAAATAAATAATCCAATGAACAGCCTCAGTTTTAACTTGACTTAATTTTTAATAGGAGGGAAAAACCCGCATTTCTAAATACAAATTTGTTTAAGCCATTTCAGCTAAACAGCACAGCTGCTTGCTTCCATCCAGTGTTCACTTCAAAACAGTAAAATACAACTGAGGCTGAATGTTTCTTTATATCCTTACTCAAACCAGAGAATATCCCACCTCTCCTATCTATACTCGTAGAGAACAGAAAGGAAAAGGACAAGGAAGGTGATGCAAAGCACTTTTTTCCCTATGCAGGTGTCCATGCATGCCAGAGGGTAGCAGGGAGGACACGGGCACAGCACCCTCCGACAGCATCAGGCTCCTGAGACAGCAGCACAGGGCCAGTGCTGCTGCCCCACTCAGCTGCCCACAAAGAGGAACAATGCACCTTCCAGGAATGGCAGATGATGATGTGTGACAATATCTGCAGGCAGTCAATCTGAAGCAACACCAATTCCCTCTCCTGGTGAGGAGCACTTTTAAAATGCCCTCCAGAGCAGCTATGCCCACAAAATGGCTGATCACTCACTTCCTCCAAGACAGTAATGAGCAATTAACATCAAACAGGAATAACATTTTACCTTGTAGCAGGCAAGGCCAGATCCATTGTGCCACCCAGGAGGACAGGGATCAGTTGGCTTTGGGAGCACTTTTGGCTCCTTGGGCTGCCCAATATATTTTTTGCAGACAGAAAATGCTTTAGTGGTTTTACAATCCTTGGTTTCCCACTTTCCAAGAGAATTTCCACTGGACATGGCCACACATCCTCCTGAAAACTCTGAAATTAAAGCCACCAAAAACATATTTAAAACTATTGGCTGGTTTTCAAAAATAAACCTGACATATTTGTGAATTACTACTTTATTTCATGATTGGAGCTCTGTAACACGGTACTCCAATGCTTGCTCAGTGTAAAAGGACAGTATTTTTACGTGTTTTTTAGTTTTCAAATCTACCTGGTTGCATGGAATTCCAGTTAGTGTATGTCACATCTTCAGGTTTTTCGCCATTCACTGTACCCCAGGAATATATTCCTGACTGGCTAATATCCTGCAAACCGGTCCAGAAGTACTTTTCTTCAACTTTGGTGTGTTTTCTAATTAGACTGTTTATAAATTCTTGCTCAAATCTGAAAATTCACAGATTAATCAGAGTCAATATTTGAAAGATATCAAACTATTGAGACAATTTAAAAACCAGGGATATTACTACATGAGTCAGTTCAGTCAGTCATCCAGGCAGTCCCATATTCAACATGGGGTCAACAGGCTGGGAATTCTCATACTTCCAAGAAGGTTTCACATTGTAGGTTTACCATTCTCACACCATGGAAAACATGGCTTGTTAGTTCTTAGCAAAAGCAATTCTCTCTCTACTTTGTCTTTATAAACCACTAGTTACCCTACAGAGGTTTTAATCTCTGATTTTATCTCCAGGATTGTGCTGTTAAACCTGCTCATAAATTACAAATGTGCTTTACCTGTTCATCACTGTAAGATTGCACTGGGCTCCAAATGAAACTTCCATTTTATCAATCCTGTAACAGTAGTTTCCATGCCTCTCCCATCCCTGGTTAGAGAACAAAAACCACATTTATACAAAACAACCTAATTTAGGCATTACCTACAGGAGAAAATAAATCATTGCCAACACTGGCTGGTGCCCACAAGCTGGAACAGCATATACAAGAAAGAAATGCACTGTGTCACATACAAGGTCCATTATCATCAACTCTCAGATTCACAGTTGTAAAAAATAATGCAGCCACAGGAATAAAATACACCACTGTTTTAGCTCGCCTGGGCAGAGTCTTCTGACCACTATGTGCATTTACAGGGAGAAACACAAGGGCAACAGCCCAGTCCTGGCCAAACAATAGGAGTTTTCATGCTGTTCCACCAACGCCAGGATTCAAACAGAAGAATACTAGGAAGGCATATGCTACTGTTTCTTTAGTTCTGAGAAAAATACTTGATACTGAAAATGTGTGAACTTACAAAATTTCTTTACTATTCAAGTATTTCTCCCCATATTTACACTGAGATTTCAAGGAACATTAATGTGTTAACTCTTTTCTAGGCTAGCAATGCCACTGGTGTCTGAATAGCACAGAAAGCTGTAATTCTACATGCTGAAGTCTCTGAAAAGACAGAGAAAAGAATACCCCAAGGTTATGCAGAAAGAAAGATAAGAGGTAAACATCCTTCCTGTTGCAAGCAATACACCACACAAAACTGAACCAAATAACTCTGAAGTAGCTAGCAATACCATCCTACGCTTGTTCAAAAGAGTTAGAACCGAAGAAGTCAAAAAGACGTCTTTTTAAGTTTTATTTCTGCTGTAACATGTCATACTGTAAAAAAAAACCTAAACAAAAAACACAACCTCCCCTCCTTATTCAAGTCACAGAACAACAATGAGAGCTAGTGAGGTGTAACAAATCTAATCCCAGTTAACAATCTCTGCATATCTTTATGTTGCAAAGTGCTCATCCTAAATTTTAAAACATAATTTAAGCAAAAATGACAGAACAAATGATGTTATCAGTAACATTTCTACTAAAATCAACTGCTTTTAAATAAATAAATAAAACACAACCTCTCCCAGGTCCAAGTTCATAATACTTTCATCAATGAATAGACTGATAATTTATCCAGAGCCTGCTTAGGAGAACCTGAAATTTGGTTTACGCTATATAAATGTCCTTTTCCAGATAAAATGTTTCACAGATTTTGCTAAACGGACAAGAAAGAAATGGAAGTAGAAGAAGTAAGTGATTTTAAGCAGGTTTCTGAACCAAATGACAATAAAAGAAATAGAGCCTTCCTATTACCTCTTCCAATGAGCAACTTTCATCTGATTTTGTTTCATTCAAAATCTCTCCTTTTTTCTTGCAAACATATTTCAACTTTTCTTCACAGGATTTGACTCTCCACTGTCCCAGCTGTGAGAAAGAAAGGAAAAAAAAAAAGTATTTTAAATTCTACCAATCTTTCACTTTCCATGTTAGCAGGGGCTGTTTCCGTAGGGGAGAAAGCCAAAATGCCTCTAATATAGATACTAGGGTGGGATGCTCTGGGTTATATGCACAGGTACATGTTTGGAAGGGAGAGAGAAAGCTGACACACACAGAGATGGGAGGATTCTGGATCACATCCAAAAAGGAAAGAAAAGGCCAGGGTGGTGCCAACTCTCTTAGATCAGGAAGGGAATGGGTCAGCAGGCTGCCAGCAGGCAGGAGGTGTGCTCAGCTTAATGTGGAAGCAGCTGAGAGACAGGTCTGAGGAGCTGAGCACAACTCCAGTGCCAGGCTGATGACAGAGTAGGCAAATGCGTGCTCCACTTTTCTAATGAATCTGCAAGATGGGATACAGCCTGCCTCCCACTCTTAGTGACCTCCTTCCTTCACCAACACTCCTTTTTAGAACATTCCATCCTCAGACTGGGTGACCCAAATTGGTCTGGGAGATGACTGAACCCAGATTTTCCTTCCTTCCTACCTTTCTGCCAGAGACATGCAAGAATACAGTAACCCAAAATACAGAGTGACAAGGCCAACTGTCTGGCCAACAGCTCAGTCCCAGAGCTAAGAGTAATTTCTTCCATTCTTTGCAGTACACAGCCACCAAGTTCTAGCTACATAATTTTCTAGCTACATAAAATCTAGCTACATAATACATAAGAAATCTGCTTGCAGAAAAATGTATTTTAAAGATTATTCCAGAAATAAGATCACGCTTTATCCCCCTCCTTGACTTCCACACACACTAATGTTGCCTCTACTATGATGAAAAAAAACAAATCAACAATCAAGCTCAACACTGTATTCCTACCTTGCCTGAATATGACACGCAGTTAGGAGTGCTGTTAAAGGGAACTTTTGGTTCATTCTGATCCCAGTATGTAAAAACCACAGGCGAGTGATCTGACCATTTGAATAAGGTTGGCACATCGTCATTCCTGAGACCCATCCACACTTCCTCTTCAGCATCTGTAATTTAAAATTAGGACAACATTGTCATCTCAATATAATATTCAAACTAATAGGAAAGAACTGTGTTATCAGCAAAATTAATTTTTTTATCATTATACTGCGCAGCAGTGAAAAATACTGTGCAGCAGTATAGTGATACTGTTTTTCTTACAGTGAGAAACGGTATTTGAGACAACCATAACGTATGTTAGTTATCTTGTTTCTTAACTTATATTCATGACTAGGAGTAAGTTTCACAGAGAATGAACAAACAGGAAAAAAAACCCCAACCACAAACAAACAGAAATAATGAACACACCAGCAAAAAAATCCTCGACCAAATTTAATGAGTGTAGGTAAAGACGTAACACCAAACACTACTGACACTATTTATTAGTTCAGTGACTCAGCAGCCAAAATATTGACCCAACTATCTACTATTCTCTTTGAATGAGAAAATAAGGCACAAGTATTGAAAAACTAGAAGTAGGTTAGCCCGGTAAATAAATAAATTTATAGACTGAACCAGAACAAGCCCTAACAGAGGGCCTGGATCCGCACAGTAACATTCAGCACTAGCCTGAGCACAAGCTCAGCATTAACACCCACATTTAAAAGCTAGAGGTTATGACAATCGTATGCTAGAACATAGAAAGCAGTTTTTAATTTATGTTGTGCAGCACTTGGTGCTTGACCTTTACAACTACCACAACTCACCATTATGAAGCTTTGTAACAACCAGTTCAACATCTGCTAATGAGTGCATGCTGATGAGGTTACTCTTATTTGCTTTGCACAACTCCTCTGCCATACCCCAGGCTGCCTGGTTGTTTATCAGCATGTAGCAAAAGCCATCATGGGGGAGCCAGCCCGGATCACACTGAGTATCCAAGTGTCTCCAAAACTCTAATAATGGAGAGAAATGGAATTAGAGGCTTTTGTTTTACATTGGCTAGTGCAAGGAGTTGGCTTTAAATGCAGCAACATCTTGAAAACAGCCAGGATTCAGCAATCAGAATGTGTTCACATCTCTTCAGAACTCATGTAAGAAAGGGTCACAGCTTAGTCAAGCAAATAGACTTCTATCCAGCATTAGTAGAACTCATAATATTTTGGGGCTATGAAGTACCTAGAAGGAGAAAGAAGTTAGTGGGAGGGAAAGTAAAAAGCAGGACTGCATTACGTTAAGCTGGTCTCAGTGTAAGTGAAAGGTTCAGAAGTAATTGGAAGCAAGATTTCAAAAGCAACTGAAGACAAATCAAGTTAATTTATTACAGGAAAGAATCACACAACTCAACAAATGCTTATTTTACATTTTTTTTTTCTTCTGAAGATATTCAAGAATTCTAACTAGTGTTAATGGATGCTGGAAAGGTATATACTAATAGCCTTTCTGGTTCAAAACATACTACAAAATCCTCCAACCACAGGAATTTTGTTTTTTAATGAATAAAACACTATATAAACATTGGTAATAACCCTACATACCCCACTGAGGAGCCAGAGAACAGACAAGAATTGTTAACTGACAATTAGCTATCAGGGTACCACTGCAGAATTTGAACCAGTTTAGTTATATTTAAATTGATTACTATTTTTTCCTCAAATGCACACACATCTCCAGGGGGAGCTGGAGAGAACATGCCTTAGCCAGAGACACTTCACACCCCTCGTCCTCTAGTCCTCCCTGTCATTCAAGGACAATTACCTTTCAGTAAAAGTTTTTGCAGGAGAGCCCTGCAAGCTGGAAACCTGGGAACTGAGTGAGGCCAAAGCACACACAGAAGAACAGGTCATGGATATGAGAAGGGTTGGACATCCAGGTGTAGATAAATGGCCAAAAGCATGGAAGCAGTTATATGTTACAGCTCGACACAAAACACTGGAGGACTCTGTGTGTGTGTAGGGCAGGATAAGGGAATTATTATCTTGTAAGAGCTGTTACAGATCCAGTAAAGATTACACACTGAGCAAGCTACCAACTCTTGTACTCTGATTTCTAGTGCTGGACCTGTTTTCAAGGGACAGTAAGGTTATTTAATTACTTCTATTTGAGTTCAACAGAGTTTGATCCAAGACCCAGGTAAGTCCCATTTTATTCCAATACACACTAAGAATGAGAGTAACAGGCTTCAAGCAAAGATAGAAAGGTTTGGGGTGCAACTACCAGTTCCAGACTTCCAGTAATACATGAAAGAAGGCACAAGTCATGGAGGAAAATGTGATGAAAAGGGCAGGACTGCTGCAAAATGCTTAATGTGTGAATGAGAAAGCTGCAAAAAATGAAAACTGTTTGTGATGCATCATCTTGACACTGAAGAAACAGAGTTTGCTTCTGTTCTGCTAAAAAATCCAAAGCTGTTGTGAAAATGTTTTGGCAGAGATGCCTAAAAAGGCTTGGGAGGGAAAAGAAAGACTCCATAAGTGAACATTATTAACATACAAAACTCAAAAATGCAAACTGCCCAACCTGGAATGCTTGGAACTTCACTGAGTGACTTCTTGCAAGTATATGGAAGTTGAGTCCCACAGTGGTAACTCTGCCACTGCCCAGAAGCAGCATTCATCACCACACAACTCGTCCCATCCAGTGGGGATAAACTCTGCATATCTATAGACAGGAACAAATAAAAACATAACAGCACAAGTTATCAAACAGTGAAGGCAGTGACTGCTTCTTTTTACTACTGGTTTTCAATACAAGAATAACATTCTTTGGATAGTATGGCACCTTTTATTTGAAGAATATAATTTGCATCAACTGAGGTCAGCTGTCCTACCACAGGTCCCACAGAATGTTTTTTCTGAGAGGAAGTTTCAGAATCAAGGAATCTTGACCTCTTTTCCAATGTTTAATCATAGAACTAGGAGGAATGTTCTATTTACAATACATCAAACCCTTGGCCGAGCACTTTCCCAGACTAGAAATATCTCAGGGGAGAACCATTTTTGCAGCCCTCAGTTTCCTTTGGCAGTCCCTTTCCACCCTCACTCCAAACACAGTTCTGCAGCTCCTCTCAATGCTAACCATAACACTTACCTTAACAGAAACCTTAGACAAGGCTCCAGATTTGAAACAGCAAAGACAATAACTCTTTTTTGCAGTCTTCAGCTTCCCTTGGAGCCCCTTTCTAATGGAACTTTTTGACTTTCTTGTTCTTTGAGCCTCAATGCAAAGCTACAGCCCAAGCTGTGGGCTACACAGAGCACCCCAGCTCCCCCTGTATTGGGTTTGTTCAGGCTCACAGAAAAAAGGCTCAGGGTAGATCTCAGTTCTTCATGAAAGAGAACAGTGGGACAGGGCCAGGCTCTTTTCAGAGGCGTAAGTGAAAGTAGAAGTAACAGGCACAACTTGCAGGTATCAAAATTCCTGTAAGGCACCAGAAGGTATTTCCAAAAGAGGCGTAGACATGTCTGCCATGACTGCAGACTAAATTATGCCACTGTAACTCAGGATAGTCTGGCCTCTAGCTCTGCATTACAGTCCTACAAAGTGATCACAGTTCCAGAAGAAGATGCAGCCAATGGTACAAGCAGCAAAGTTCTTAACCTTTCCAAAAGACAGAGCACATTTGGCAAGTCCGACAGAAATTTCTTAGCAAAGCTATCAAAGAAGTAACAGAAACCACTTCTCAACTTTTTACAGAATTCCTGTTGCAGTACTATTCTAGAGACTAAAGGAAAAAAGAGAATTCCACTTCAAAAAGCTCAAATTCAGCTTGAATGACAGAACAGTATTAGTTTCAGTATTCCTGATTACTTTTACTCTGGGATTCTAATATACACATAGATTCATGACATATTTGTGAATACATTACAAATTCATCCTGAAAATTCCAAATAGTCTCACCAATCCTACTTAGCATCTTTGGAGTAATTAAAAAAGGTTTTTCAAAGGTTTTATACTTCTTTCATCTTCACCTTGAAACAAATTTAAGCAACCTTGAAGTTTAAAAAACCAAGTTAAGCTTCTAAGTAATGTCAGTCCTTGCACGTACGAAAACAACCACAATATTTGAGGGAAATCAGTGCCATTCTGTCAGTGGAAGGTGAAATTTAGCAGCTAGGAAAGCTGTGGATGCTTTACTTAAATGGACTTCAAAAAAACTATTTCATTTTTACCTTTTTAGAGATTTATTAACCTAACCAGTTGTAAATATAAAATGAGAACAGAAAGATTTGCTGACTAGGAGGAAAAGATGCTTTTGAAAATGGAAAGAGATGGAAAAAAAGTAATACTAGTTACTATTGTGATTATTGTCAATATCACCAGAAATATCAGTACCTGGATGCCAGTTGAGAAAATTCAAAGGTTTGTGATCTGACCACTGCCAACCGCCAGAAACATCCAGTTGATTTAAGCCAATCCAGAAGATCTCAGCAATGTCATCCTTGGCTAGAGGTATTTTTTTTTTTAAGAAAATAATTAGTACAAAATGCTCATCCTTTATTGGTCTCATTTACATTAAAAATTCCATCTGAATGAATGCATTTCAGGAAAGAAAAATTGCTATTATAACTAGACATGCAAACTTTCTTGAACTGAGGAGGAATTCATCCACACAACCTTCCCTCCCAGCGTCTTCAGATGTCTCTCGTTTGGTTTCATAGTCCCAAAGGCACTTGGATAACTTCTCCAGGTCAAGACTGAACATCGGTGAGGACAATTTCGTAACAGGAGAGTTAACATGCTGCTAAAACACAAACTGCCATTCTGGCCTGTATTTGAGATTTTGGGGACATTCCTCATTAACAATATGAACAACATCTAACTGCTATAATGAAATCATACAGATAAATTTAAATAACTCCCTAAAATTATATTAGCACCTTAGTTTAGCCACACAAATAAAGGCCAAAATATTTAAAGTACAATCAAGTTTTAACCCGGAGTTTTAGGAGCGAAACTGAAGTGCTGCCTCCACTTTATAAAGATTTCCCAACATTCATATGTGAAAAATTACACCTACCTTGTATGTAACTTAATTCAGATGCATTTTGGATGCTAAGTAAATCTCCTCCTTGCCTTTGACAAGAAATATAAGCTTCCTTCCAAGAAAGAGCAGACTGTGTATTAAACTGATAGCAATTTTCAGACCCTGGATCATGTTCCCAGATATCATGACAACCATCCTCTGTTAAAAGGAAGCAGAAGGTACTTGTAACTACAACTATATGGAAACATTACGGAAGTTTCAAAAGAGAAAGTTCTGAATATAATACTGAAGGTCTATTGATTTTTATGTTGGTCATCACAAATACTTGCAGACTAAGCCAATATTGCTATAGAAATACTTTTACACAGCTTAACAGCAACATGAAGGTGGAGCTGTACATAAGAGAAGGGACAGAATGCTTTTAAGATGTCTATTTAGAAACTTAACGTGCCTGGCTGTAAGCAGATTCCCCATTTTCCATCACGAGAATAATCGTCAGAAGTGGCGCACCATTTCCCACCCGTATGCGTTTCATCCTGAATGCAGTCATGATGCCACACCTTGTTGTACAGAAAGGGGAACTCACATGGTTTACCATAAGAGTTGCCATCTTTGGTATAAACCTCTGCAGGGAAAAAAAAAAAAAAAGGTAAAATAAAGAAGTAAATACATCCCTCTTTCTTAGAGATGGATAGGACAGCAAATCAGTGTTACTGCTCCTACAGACATAGTTAACCTAAAAGCATGCAAATCACCCTTGTGGTCTTAAAATACTGTATCTTCTTGTAATATACAGGTAATATACAGCAATGCCAGAACTGAAAAAAATTACATGAAGAGAAATATTTTTCTGTACTTTGTCTTCTGAGAAACAGCAGAAACTTCTCTCCCCTATCCTGGTAAGTTACAGATAACTCATCATCCTACTGAAATCCAGGTGGTTTGAACAGAGCCCTACATAACAAGGACTTTAACAATCAACACATACAGAAGAAGGAAAAGGTGAAGGACATTTTCACCACTTCTTCCAGCAAGCATGAGATTTCAGACAAGACTGGCTTTCACAGTAAGTGCACACATTACCATACCAAAGCTCACAGTCCAGCAGGCTGTGAGCTGGCAGCATGCTCTGAATTCGACTGTACAGCCTACCAGCAAAGAAAACAACCTCAAGCCCTGCTAACAGGAAAATTCCCATCATGGTGAGAAGGACAGTGTCAGTTCTGATACAGAGTGGCTAGTATTTCTTAATTAAATAGGTTTTCACTGAAATATGGGGGCAGGTGGGATTTAAATCTGCTAAGAAAGCCACTCAGTAACAAAACTTCTGCAGTTTTGCTGGTTTTTTATCAAAAACCTTTAAAGTTTCGTATTTGAATATCAGTGTCTCTCTACAGCACAACATTCTATGGCTTTACGGATCAGTCCTTTCACATAACTAATTTTAAGAACTTGCTGGCAAGTTCTTTTTTGAGTATGTCAAAACAGACATACTCAAAAAGCCCTTAACAAATAAAGAATCTCCAAACCCCTGTGGAAACTTACTTACCATGGTAGGGATACCAACATATATCACTGGAGGAATTGTTGCTTTTCCACTGGTCTGTTGCATTTATGCTTGCCGTCACATAGTTATTCTTGATAGTCACTTTGTACTGAGATGCACCAACGATGGAAGCATCAGCACATCGCCACCACAGCATTAACTCTGAGTTACAATCAACCATTTTCAGGCGCGACAGTGATTTGGTGAATATATCAAGTCCCAGGCACTGCTTGGACCCCAAGTGAAAGAGGCGATTCTGAGATACCCATTTCCATAAAGCTTCACTTGTGTCCCTGCAGTCATCTATCATTATCAGCGAGTTTTTCACTTGTATGCACTTGTTCTGTTTGTCGTGGCGAATGGTAAAAGCATCATTGCCTGGATAAGAACAAACAAATATCCACATATGGCTACGATTCAGTATAATTTCCACAGGAAACTCATTTTTAAAAGGGTAATCACATTCTGAGAAATGCTTTCAAAAAAGTACCGCAACTGCTGTTTGTACATTAAACCACCTCTTTCGTAGAAGCCACATTCAGTGCATTTTCCTGCTCTTTACTGAGTATTAACATCTGAGGGAAAAAGATCTCTTTCAAAGTCTTTATAAAATGAGAGATAAAATGAGACTTTTAAGTCCAATTCTGTGATGAGAATTCTCCCTCTGTATTTAACATATACTGATCACATCAGCCCTGATTAATTTGCAAGCTTACTGGGTAAAGAATCTTGTCTTCATGCCTATCTGCAGACATAATAACACAAACAACAGACTCCATAAAATATAATTAATAATAATCTTCACCTAGTAAGCACTTTTTTTAAACTGTGTATAATATATGATACACAGCATGAGAGGTTTACATGTGAACCAGTTTGTGGGTGCAATTGCAGTATTACTTAGTAATAACTAAGTAATTACTTAGTTAACTGGTACTGCTTTGAGGAGAGATTTTTAGAATGAGTATCCCACCAAAGACAGCACACAACAGACTAGGAGTATAATTTAAAAAATTT
This sequence comes from Platysteira castanea, assembly GCA_013397175.1. Classification (NCBI taxonomy): domain Eukaryota; kingdom Metazoa; phylum Chordata; class Aves; order Passeriformes; genus Platysteira; species Platysteira castanea. Next base: position 246,115 of record VYXC01008361.1, read on the forward strand.
TATAGGGACCCTCGTTTCACTTTCAGCTGTGATGAGTTTCATTTTCAGTTCTGGCATAGTTTGTGATTCAAGAGAAAAATGAAAGTTGATACAGCATAGTATACCATTTTAAAAATATTGCAAGCTAACACCTCTGCCAGTATAAGAACACCTTTGACAAGCAGCAGTAGGTTTAAGCAAACCATGAAAAAATGCCCTAAAACTCTTTCTATGCCAAAATAAAGATGGCTCCACAGTACAGAACTTTCACTAATCAGGTTGAAATGGACCTTGGCTGTCCCAGACCCACAAGGCTATTATTCTGCTGCTTAAATAAGGAATCTGCTGAGTAGTATTTTGTATTTAATAGTAAGGCACTGTCAATCGCATTCCTACTGTGTTTTTCTGTTATGACTTACTAATAGGTTTGGCTGAACAGGAAGGAAAATATTCAGTGATGTTATGCAGTGAATTTTACCACTAATTTCTGGTATACCCATGAATTTTCCAACGTGTAAGTGCCAAATAGTATTTAAATAGTACCTAACTGATCACACCATAAAGAAGAATCTGTAAGTCAGCCATCTACTACAGTGACTTTTTCTAAGTAGCACACTTAACTGTCTATTTCATCCCATTAACTAAGACATTTTAACAACCAAACCTGCTTTTGTGGATTCCTTCAACCCTATGCTTTTTCAGCACTGTATCTGCTGCTTCTTTTTATCCTTCCCTCATGACCTTCTTCCTCTTTTTTATTTCTTGTAACAAGTGTGCAGCCACTTCTCAGATCTTCTTTCACTTATGCTGATACCAAGTGGAAAATCCCTTTTTAAAATTTCCCTGGAAAACCTGCTGATGTTGTCTCACCAAATCTCTCTGTGCAGCAACTTATTAATATTCCAGTTCAACGCTCTGGCCATTAAGTTTTAGTGACGTCTTCGGCTACCAACCTGAGTCTGTTACTATGATAGGATATAAAAATATGTGAGGTGCAACTTAGCGAAGAGCTCAACTTGTTTCCCAGCAGCTCTGACCAGGCTAGCGGCTTTGGCTTACAAGAATTTGCTCAACGTGAAACTTCCCCACCTGCTTCCTGTCGGACAGGGCAAGCCTCCTTCGCTGTCTCACTGCGCACAAGGCAGCGGCGAACAGCGAGGGCGGGACGCGCTGCCGGGAACTGCCCGGGCTCGGGCGATTCCTCTCCCCGAGCTGTCAGGCCAAAGGCCGCGGCCCGGCCCAGGGCGGCCTCGGCACCACGGGCACCGAGAACGTGGCAGCCGCGGGCGGCGGGGCAGCGGCGGCTTTCGCGACGCCCCAGGCGAAGCGCACAGTCCGGGAGGGACGTCCGGGGCTTTTCCCTGCCTTCTTCCCTCCTACTTTTAAGTTTCCCAGGTTGTTTCCACGCAGTTGGACTTTACCACCGAGCGCAGCAACCGAAGGAGCCGCCGGGGCGGAAGGCCCGTCACGGCGCCCCCTCACCCGCTCAGGCGCTCAAGGACTCGCCGCGCCCGCAGCGCACCCGCGCCCCACCTCCCCCTTCGCCCGGCAGGCGCCCACCTTACCTGCGGGGTCCCGGCGGGCCGCGCAGCACAGCAGGAGCCAGGCGAGGCCGCAGGCGCGCAGGCAGCGCCCGGCGCCCGCCATCGTCCCCT
>VYXC01008361.1:247771-306904 GCA_013397175.1 Platysteira castanea
GTAAGTGCTAGAAGTGAAGAAAAGGCAGAAGGTGAATAGAATAGTCTAAAATTAACAAACACTCTGAAGTAAAATATTTAAAATGGTACAAATAATACGCATCACGCTGTGATCCTCGATGGCCTCTGGCCGCGGGACCACGTGCTATCCCCGAGGCAGGGGCTGCTAAATTTGCAATTGTCTGACCCGTCCTTGCCGGGGATGTGGGAGGAGGGGATGACACTGCGCAGTTGAAGTAACTGTTGCTGAGAAAATTTTGGGGGTGACTACAGGAAGTTAACAGAAACCAAAAGTAAAAACACGTAGATGGCGAGAACCAGCTGGCCTGAAGGAGGAAAGGACAACGAAGGGAAAACTGATAGAAACGATGTAAAATAAAATCAAGCTTATAGTTGCATGCTGGGTGATTCAAATTTTACATATATACGTCGTATACCTCAAGCGCCAGCTATTTGAAAAGGGATTTGCAAAGTCACAAAAAAAACCCATTTTATTTTCTAGGAAGAACTATTTTGATTAGACTTGGAAGAGCCATTGTTCAGGGGAAGAAATACTGGATTTACATAAAGATGGGAAATGCAATCTGTTTTATATGCTTCCAGTGTGCCCATCATGTAGGAATTCATACACCTGGGGACACAGGATTTGAGGGTATGCCAGGCTGGCAATTGAGTGGAAATGCAGTGAACAAAACCAGGCACCTGCAAGTTAACAAATGTTCTCTCCTGCTAGAGAGCACAGAGCAACACGTGGCTGCCAAGACAGGAGCTATTTGAAAAATCAGAAATCAGGTCCAGGAAAAGAGGAGTCTGTAGATGTAGCAAAATCAAAGCTATGCTACCAGAAATAATTCATTTTCAGGAAGAGCAAAGCTTTAAAGTCTCCACAGAGAGAGTGGGAAGCAGAAATTCCCCACCACTGAGCCTAATAGAAAAGCAAGCTATTGAAACTAAAATTAAATACGTGGTGGGATGGTGTGTCTCTTTTTAAATAAAACAAGAAGCAGGTGTGAACCCTACATTCCTATGAATCTTTCCAAATGTGTGTTGTTATTATTAATGTACTGACTGTCCCAGTTTGGGGATGGTGAGTAGTAGAGATTAACTTTGAAACTAATATCATGCAGGGCATATTTACTGAACATATACCAGCAATTCTGAAATTAACAGCGTCCTACTTACCACACATATATCAGCAAATGTGTATTAATAGAGAGGAGGTTCTTTAAGGCATCTTAACATATGTAACATATGCTTTCAGATACACACTTCTGATTTGAGCTCCTTTTTTGTTTATAAAATACTGTCTTTGATAATACAAACTCAGACCCCGATCCTGACTCAAAAACTAAAGAATGCTCAAGAATAGGAAAAATTGCAGTTTGCATTGATGCCTCTTAGTTTCAGTTTTCTGTTCACATATGTGTCCTGTACTTAAATTCTGTCGTACGTTTATGTAAGAGGAGATACAAAATGTACAGCCCTGGTGAGCCCACCAACCAACCAACCAAAATTTTGGAAAGAACATGCAGGAAAAAATGAAATTCAGTGTGTGTCGTGTGATAACATATGGGACTCTAATACGGTTTTCTCTTATTGAAAAAGTGGGTTTGTATTAAAGCTTATCAAAATTGTAACAATGCCAAAGCCTACTTCTTACAGGATTTATCCTTTATTAATGAGGCTTCTGCATTTAATGTGAGCTGCACAGCAGCATTACTCACAGCATAATCAGTGAGCAATTTATGTATTGCAAGTTGTCAGAAACTGAAAATAGTTTATGCCTCAAACATTGATACAAAATTTTAAAGAAGCTACAACCACAGAAACCTCCTTGAAGAACTTTGGACTGTAAGTCAAACTGCTGATTAGATAAAAGGAAACCCATTGTTCAGTCACCTCGGGCTGAGGGAAAGGCATGAAATCCAAAATAGGCCAAAGCCTCCAGCTGCCATCCCAGCTGACTTTGGGGTGGGGGAGAGCACAGGTCACAGAAGCCAGGTTTACACAGACTGCAGCCCCAAACGAGGGGGGAGGAGGAAGTTTTGGGTGCATGGCGTAACCTCCGGTGAGAGGCAATAAACACCCATCCTCCGATTACACAAACTGGCCCAGCTGTGGAACCCCCGACCCCACAGGATCCACGGGACTGCAGGAGATGCAACAGACCCAGGGTCTGCTGTAAGAGACTGCCCCCCACCCCAGGGGGACATGCTCAGACATGCCTGCCCAGCCTGAGCATATATACCCATGGGATTCTACGTTTTTTGGAGGGACCCTCACCACCAAGAAGAGCAGCTGGAGAGGATCAGCGGAGCATCATTGGGATCCATGGAGTGGTGATATTTTCCTTATTCCATCCCTGTCACTCTCTTTCTGTCACCCCCACTTATTTTCTGCTTCTTTCTTTCTTTCTCTCTCTCTCTCTCATATCTACCATCAAATAAAACCCGTATTATTGTCACTGGTCATATGGTCTTGTTTGTACCTTAATTTCAGCAGAGGAATTGCCGAAGAACCTCAATAATAATAATAATAATTGGATCATAACACAAGTCACAAGCATTATATGTCCCCATGAACACCTACAGCTCACTTCAAAGCAGAGCTAATGGCTAAGCAAATTTCAACCATGCCTGTAGAGATAACCAAATACAGAATTTCAGATACAGGAGGGACCCAACCCCAGAGCTGACAGTAATACATAGAAACCTTTTGCTTCCAAGAAGACTACTTTGCCTTTCCAAACAAAAAGCCTTTCAAGGTGCCAACATCATGACTAAGAGCCTTGTATTTCTAGCAGGAGTCTTTGTTGCTTATCAACAGATAAATTTTTTACCCTTATGCCCGTATCTTTATAACAATAGCAATGCCTGCAGAAAGTGTCAACACCTGTCTATCCATAAACCTCCACATCTCTATTCTGCCCACCACATAAAATAGATGCTTTGCATGAGCAACCTTCCTCCTTTTACATTCAACACATTGTAATGCATTTTTTTCTGGCTAAGCTGAGTGCATACACATGTGTCAGTGAGCACAAAGGGAATGGTGGAAAACTATTTGCTACCTGCAGCATCTCATGAGAGTGGGAAGACGTTCTGGAGATGATAACTTCTGCTTTTCTCTGCTTCCCCCATCAATGACTTTGAAACTGGGACATCTGAACAGGGAACACTGATTATTTATTACATTTTTAACCTTGCAACATTGGTGCTTATACTAAGTCCTTACAGAAAAACAAACAAAGAAACAAACAAGGAAAAAAAAGTCAACCAAACCAAACCCAAGAGCCACATGAAAGCTTACAAGAGTTACAGGAGCAGCTATTTCCTGAGGGAGAGGACTGTCTCTAAGAAAATGATGGTACCCACAAAGCAGCCAGCAGACAAAGATTTCTGTGCTACCTAGACTCTGCTCTAAGTTTAATGTTAGAGCGTGGCTCTGGTTTGAGTAAAGTGCCTGCTAATAATCCAAAATATCAGCCCTGGACATGTTTAAAGATAGTTTAATGGAAAAGAAAACTGGAGTATTGCAACTTTTACCATAAATGCAGTTAAAAGCCAAATGATTATTTTTTGACAGATACACAAGTTTAGTTTTATGGAGTTGATCCCAAGCATAAAAAAGTCACTAAAATGCAAAGGGGAGGTGACAACCATCCAGCAACTGATTTGGATAAAGAAAGACTGTATCCAGAGGGGTCTTTCAGCAGTGACTTCACCTTAGCTTTGCATTGACTCCATCTGGATGGTGTTTTCTTCATGGACACTTACTTAATTTGCTGCCTTGTTTTTTTAAAATTATATTGAGGACTTAATTATTTTTAAACATCAAAGAATGTTTTGCTTTTAGCAAAAAGGGAACACAAAGGAAAATGGCTTTTCTCTAATGTTGCTCTAGATTTCCTGTTTCCAGTTACAGTGGCCTAACCTTTTAGCACATTATGAATCTGTCATATTGCACAGTAAACGTAGGATGGAATCAAATGCTTTCTCAGCTGAGTTTACATGTATTTCTTACATCTCTTCTACAATCTCTGTATGAGTCTCTGGCGTGAGTTCCAAAGTTTTGAGGGCTTTTATTGCACCTGAAGGGTTTAATATTGCTAGAGATCCTTACATTTGATTCTCTTTAAGTGTCACCATTCATAATAAATACCTAGATGTTATTATGCCATTTTAGAGACTGTTCTGTTTCATCTACTGCACGTGGTAGGTAACTTTCAGAAATAATAAAAGGAAATACAGACCTTTTTTCTTATATCAATCTATTTTACTCAAATATGACAGTGGTAACTTCTGTAGTGCTGCCTCCAGCTCTGCCCTGATGCATAGTCAAACATTCATCTTCAGGCCCACTGAAATACTAGAAACAGGTTTGGGAAATAAGACAAAGAAAGGAGTGTGGACACATCCACATTGCTTGTTTGTTGATAGCAAAGAATGTCTTTCTCTGGGTGTTGGTTTGGCTTTGACCCCTGCTAGGATCTCTGTGTGCTCATGGAACAATGACAAAATAATATGAGCAGTACTTTAACATTGAGACAACTGCTTGAAATTGTAAAGTGGTAAATGATACTCTTCTGTAGCACTTTCAAGAAGGGTCTCTGACACCTGTACTGTGCATTTTCAACAGGAAGTGTGCCGTGGTTTAGTAGGTCTACTGGCAGTGTTTATATGCTCAATCTCCTCAAAAGCTGTTCTCCCTTGTCACTGTGCCAGTGTAGGATTATTACTCAAATTATGATTGTGGGAGCTGGCAAATAAGATGATATTTTGTACCACATTACTTTTGTTTCAGAAAGCATCATTTGAAGGAATGATTTAAAAGAAAATCAGCTACCATTTGGAAAACAGTTTTTAAGCAAATGAAAATTAATTCAGGTAGAAGAGCTTTTAATTTTAAACGAGAAAGAGTTTTTGTTTGTTTGTTTTTGTTTTGTTTTGGGGTTTTTTTGTTCTTTAAACATGCAAAGCAGAACAATTCCCTAAAAGTGCTGGGGAAGAACCTGTAGTTTTGGGTCTCACATGTTTTGGAGGCACAATCCATCCCTGACTAATATCAATCTCTAAAATGCCCTCACTGCCTTATGTTTGCCCAGACAGGAGCAAAGTTTCAACAAGCAGATGAGAGAATGGTTTAAAGGGCAAAATTCCAGATTGATCGGAGTTTGGGAGTACTTCTGAGATAAAAAGAGCCTGTACAGAAACAGTGGACTCACTGGGGGCTAAATTACTGGCATTTAAATGTTGTGATTGATTAAAATATAAACTGAGTAGCAGCAGGAGTGGGGAACACACAGTTCAATATGCTGTCAGCAAAGGTTTGGAAATTGTGCCTTTCTGAGTGCAGGAGAGGCCAGAGAGCAAAAATAAGGAAGGGAAAACAAATAAAATACCTTTCAAATGGGAAATGAATGAGGAAACAAACACTGGAGTAACACTTCTATAAAAATGCTAAACATCTAGTGAATAAGTGGAGGGAGATCAAATGTCTGGTCTTAAGACAAAGGCGATGACATGCTGCACACACACAGGACAGTTTAGCACCAGAATATAAAATATACAGAAAAGGTAAGAGTCACCACTGCTGGGAATGGGGTAATGAAATTTATTTATGAGATCTTATAATCATATCAAGTAAACAGAATAGAAACCCAGCAGGTGGTACAGAATGCCAGTGCACCAAAATGTCAGCTTTAAGCATATGTAGTCCTGAGTCTGCTGCTTGCCTGCGTGACCAGAAGGACAGAGAAGGCGTGCTGAGAATGATCAGATGGGCAAAGGCGGTGGGAAATATAACCAAAACTGTATTTCAGGTAACCTCCATGTTGTCTGGACACTGCAGCATTGTTATGTAACACAGACATCATTAGACTCCATCAATACAGCTTCACAGAGCAATGGGACAGGGAAGCCACAGAATAGATGCAGCCCCTCATTTGGTCCTCATTTATGTGCAAGATTGTGACCTACATATTCAGCTCATGGTTTCTATTCCTGTGTTTACATTCAGAATTCTCAGAGGCTTGACAAAGGCCAAGCATTCACAGCAGTTGCATCCAATTTCAAAGAGGACAGAGACATAGCAATGAGAAGAAAGCTTGTGAAGAAAACAAAAAGAAGAAACAAAAGATAGCTGATAGGAACAGCAAATTCCTACAAGTGGAGCTGAACTTCCTGAAGGATGCACAGCACAGCATCAGTGTATGCCATCTACTAAAGTCTTGAGAACTGGCAAAAGGAAGTGGGCACCGATAATCTCACCAGAGGGTAGATTATTAGAAATCAGAACTTTAACTCTTCTCCAAATGCAAAACCACAGAAAGGATCATAAACCAACACGTTAAAGGAAAGCACAGTGAAAGAACAATAAAAAACTGTGAGCAGCAACTCACAAAATGAATCCAGCCTAAAATTAAATCTTGCCTTAGGTACATCAAGACCAAGATGCCCACTGGAGTCTGACAGATCAAAGGACAGTTGCAGAGTACAAAAAGAGGAGAGGCCAAAATGTTTCCAGAGAAGCTAAACGATGTATTTGCATATGTTCACTGGAATAAGCTGATGATCCCCATACTTGAACTTTTGAGTTCAAGTATACTTGAACTATACCCCATGCTTTACTTCCTTTTGAGAGTCAGCAAACCCTTCCTTTTGAGACTCTTCCTGAAAGTGTGCTAACTGTGAAAGGCTGTAAACCAAACAAGGCAGAGTAACAAATCTACAGACATATGAGTTTTTTAAGGCAGTGTTGAGCACTGGGCAAGAGCAGATCTACTGACGGACCTACCTTTCTCTTCACACTTCTATGTGCCTGGAGTCTGGAGAGTGGCAATGCAACATCAATCTCTAAAAAAGATTCCAGGGGGTAAATGAGGTGACCTGATGGAAAATAACAAAGGCTGGCAAGGCTAAGTCAGTACCAGTCAAAGTAGTAGGAACTGTAGTATCGGATAGAATTCCTGTGCACCTGGATAAATATGATCTATTTGGGCAGTGACAGCGCATCTTCTCTAAATGTAGTATTTACCATCTAGGCCTCTAGACAGGTTTTTGATGAGATCTTCAAGCATGCAGACAGGAGTGATCTGGTTGATATGGTCCACCTGTTATTTCTTTATCTGACTGAAAGCTCCTACTGGGTGAACAAATCAGCAGGTCCTCTTCACAAGAACTTGCTTTTTGCATTTTTCTCTTGATTTAAGGGGCCTTTATTGTAACAAAATTATTTGTACCTGACTCATTATTTCTGTGAGACTGAAATAGTTTTTGTTATTACCCACAACTTACATGAAGCTGGGACTTGAACAAGAACTACCGGTCTGTGACTCAACACTCACACAACTTGAGATAAAGTTTGTGGGTGGACAGTGCATATAAATGAGTTTATAGGATTTCTCTCTGTGCTTGACAGCATGGGTGAATCAGGGAGAGACTGTGAGGATATTGCTATCAGGTTGTCATCACTGCACAAGTACTGCTGGTGAGCTGGTTTCATGTGCTTGACACGAATGCACGAGGGAGAATGAGAAAGATGAAGATAGTACAGAGCAGCACAGATCCCTTATGACTCAGATCTGCAGTGCTCTGTACACAGACTAACCAGTAATAATTCCTCTAGGAGAAACTTCAGAGTAGGTTTTAAGCTATAAAGGCTTCAGGATTTGGTCACTTCAGAGATCACCTCTGTGTGTGACATATTTCTATTGTAGAAATCATTAGCTGTGTCCAAGTTGAACACGTTCCTGGCTTTGAAAAAGTGAAGCCCACTCTCTTTCCTTTGCTGAAGCTGTCAAGGAGTAGCGCTGCTCTTTATGCTTCTGGAAGACATACATTACAATGCTGCATGAGTATCTCTAGTTATATTTTTAAATGTTAAGAAGAGAAAAAAGAAAAATACAGTAATACTGTATATTCAGTAAAATACCTAAAAAGTGCTATTTTCACTCTTATATTTGTATATGTCTTAATTCTCATTATACCTAAATAAATCACAAAATTACAAAGAAAAAAATAACAAGAAGTTATAGTAGTGAAGTGTGTGTGTAGATTTCTAGTTAGTGATCTACTTAATTGATGCTTACCTAAATAGTCCTATTCCTTTAAGGAGTGCATCTACATTTCTTGCTTTTTGGAGGCAATAATATGCCCATAGTACTAATCCATCAATTTTGATATATATTCTATTAAGCAGCAGCACTTCATTTTATGAAGCCCCTAAGTTTCTTAAGGTTTGTTTGTATTTCAAATTGAAACACTTTGGCCATGTGGAATAAACTGGGCTGGATCTATCATAGGCAGTATTTAAATGCCCCAGCAGGAACCTGTGACCCACAATATAAGTCCCACCAGCATACAAAACCTTGGAAGCCTCAGAAATCTCTTTATAAACAGTGAACCTGGAAGAAGTACTCAGATGTTGTTGAGAAGAATTAAAATACCTAAGTCAAAGAATCACAGGATCTGTAGAGATCATTTAGTTCACCCTCTTGCTTAGAGCAGAGTCAACTAGAGCAGATTACCCTGGGCTGGTTCCACTTGCAGTTTGAATACCTCCATGGATGAGGACTCCACAACCTCTCTGGCCATCTCTCTGATGGCCACAAGAGTAAAAAACCCCCACCTTTTTCTTCTGTTAAAAAAAGAACCCTATGGATCCTATGGAGGCCTATTGCCTCTTGTTCCTTCTCTGAATGTGACTGAGAAGAGTCTGGCTTCATCTTCTTTACTCTCCCTAATGTTAGATATTTAGACACATTGATAAGATCTCCCTGAGCCTTCTCTCCTCCAGCTCTCAGCCACTCCTCATATGAAAAACACTCCAGTCCCATAATCATCTTTGTGGCTCTTTGCTGGATTCAGTCCAGTAAAACCATGTTTGTCCTGCATTGGGAACTCCAGAATTAGATCTAGCACTCCAGATGTGTCTTAATGCCAAGCAGGGGGAAATGATCACCTGCCTCAACCTACTGGCAATGCTCCTAGTGCAGCCCACAATACTGTTGGCCACCTGTGCCACAAGGACACAGCACATTGCTGGCACGTGTTCAAGCTGGTGTTCACCAGGGCTCCGCAATCCTTTCCTGTAAAGCTACTTCCCAGTCAGTTGGTCCTCAGCCCCCAGTAATGTGTGTGGGGACATTACTCAACAGGTGCAGGATTCGGCATCTCCTTTGTTAAATTCCGTGAGATTCCTCTTCACTGACCTATCCACCTTGCCAAGATCCCTCTGAATGGCAGCACAACCATCTGGTCTATCAGCCACTCCTCCCAGTCTTCAAGTGTCTGCAAACTTGCTGAGGGTGCACTTGTCCTATCATCTGGGATCATTAATGAGGGTGTTCAGCAGTATTGGCCCCAGTACTGCCCTTAAGAGTACACCATTAGTGACTGGCCCCCAGGTGGATTTTGCTCCATTGATTGTAATCTCTTGAGCCTGGCATTTCAGCCTGTTTTCAATCTACTCCACAAGACTCCGACTTGTCTAGTCGCCAGTTGGTTAATGAGGATACAGCCAGTGATGAAAGCCTTTCTGAAGTTAAGGTGATTAACATCCTCTGCTCTCTCCTTGTCCACCAAGCCAGTCATTTCATCACAGGAGGCTATCAGGTTGATCAGGCATAATTTTCCCGTTCATATATCCATCCTGATGACTCCCAATCATCTCCATGTCCTTAATATATTTTGAAATAGTTTCCAAAATTATTTTCTCCAACATCTTCCTGGGTATTGAGATAAGGCTGACTGGCCTGTAGTTCCCCACATCCTCCCTCTTCTCCTTGAAGCAACACATGGCATCTGCATTGAATTTCTAGTCCTCCTCTCATCACTGTGACCTTTCAAAGGTATTTGAGACTGGCCTTGCAGTGACATCTGCCAGCTCCCTCAGCACTTGTGGATGCAGCCCACTGGGTCCCATGGACTTGTTAGTGTTCAGTTTGTTTAAATGATCTGATCTTCTCTACTGAGGGTAAGCCTCCATTGCTCCAGATGCTCCCACTGGTCTCAGGGGCCTGGAATTTTTGAGAACAAATCCTACCAATACAGACAGGTGAAGAAGGCATTGAATATCTCTGACTTGCCTGCATCCTGTGTTACCACAACCCCATACAGCAGCAGGCCCACATTTTCTCTAGTCTCCCTTTTCCTGCCAATACACTTGCAGAACTCTGGACAGTGCAGAGCTATTTAGCTTCTCACTGTTCTCTAAACTGTCAATGAACTGGTGCCCTAGGAGAGTTCCCAGAGAGTGAAAGAGAAAATTCTCTTGTCTGCTTTTTAAAACATATACAACAGTTTGAGCATCTTTGCTATTAAAAACTCAAATGCAATCCCTTTTTCTGAGTCTGAAACCACATTGATCCAGATTAATTCAATAACTACCAAGCTAAAGTAAGCGCTCAGTGTTTCCTTTTGGAGCTGATATTCAAAGCACTGAAATATTTACTAGAGTACAAAGTAAAATTTATGTATCCCTCTTCCGTTTCTCCACAAACAAGTACTGCTACTAGTGGAACACAGTCTCACTCATGTTCTCATTGTGAACTGTTGAATATTTACCTATTGGTATAAAGTCCAGTGGCTGGACTATGTTCCCTTTACAAACCCAGCCCTTGAGTTGACAACCTGAAGTCTTTAGAGAGACAAAGTACTAAAAGCATATTGATTTTAACTTTAACTCAGGCACAAATATGGAATGCAATTGAGATCCTACCTTAAAAATAGGATGAACCAACCACTAACTTCAGAAGTGAATCCTTATGACAAGAATAACCATATTTGTTAAACCTAGCATTTATCTTTAACCTTTACTCCCACACACTTTTATAACCACAAGCCCTGCCAGAGAGGACATGACAGACATGGCAAATTAGGAACAAGCTAAAGGGAAGCCAAGAATCTTGACTTTAAAAGCAAGGGTTAGTGGAGATTCCAAGTCAGAGTATATTTTATTATTCCAACAAAACAAGTTTAAACACAAGTGTTGGACATGAAAGCAAAGTATGAGCAAACACAAATATTGCTAGAGATCGCTTTGCCTTCAATTAGTTTATTTTTATAAACAATACCATGGATTTTGAAAGATTGCTAATGCTGTAATACAACACCATAAGAACACTAATAAAAAACTATGGGATTATAATCTCAAATTTTTAACCAAACACATAACTTAAAATAGACTTATTTTATCCATTTCTTTACACTATCATTTCAGCCCCTTCCTGTTACTGCTATTAGCCTGAATTTAGAACAAAAGTTACTTCAAGTTTAGTTGGGAAAAAACCCTTTGAAAATTAAATTTTACCAACAATTTTCTGACAAAACCTGTATCTATCTGGCTTTGGAAGCAGCCTGGAAAGAGTGAAGGAATGAGGTATTTCACATTGTTCCTGCAAGGGGAATTCCCCTTAGTAACAAGGTGTTGGTTTTGCAGCTTGCATGGTACTTAGCAATCTTTCTCAGAAGAACATTGCCAAAGAATAAGGTTTTTCTCCATTTTATAGGTGGAAAACTCAAAGCAAAAAACCAGGTGAGTTTGCCAAGGTGACATAGTGATAGTGAAACCAGGAAACAACGCCTGGACCTGCTCCCCAGCTCCCAGCATTGGGCAAATTCTTTCGTCTGTACCTGCCACCAAACAGCACAACAGTAAAAGGCAGTTTCCCTTTCACTTAGCCCAGTTTTTCTACAAAGCAGAGAAATAAAATCTGGTTTATTCATGGACTCAATGACTAACCTCTCCTGTCATTTGGCTACTTACTAGTATTGTACCTACCTAAGCAAAGAAACAGCAAAGAATGCCCAAACATTCTGAATATTCCACATGTTGGATTTGTTTGCTTGGCTGGAGGCTTGTCCTTAGTCTCACACAGGCAGGATGAAAGCAGCAGGACCCACAACTGAAGGCATCTCATACAGATGACAGTCAGGGTTGGGTCCCTTTTGCATTGATTCTTGTGCAAATGTGTGGATTTCCCCTCTAATCTTGAAGTGTGTGGTAACAAATTAGGAGTCTCATTCGTCCTCACTCTGGGATCCATGAATTTAATTAGCTTTCTGTCAAAAGTACTCTGAAGTGTTCACTTTACGTAAGCAGTTGCAATTTAAATCAGTCCTGGGAGGGACAGTGGGCGGCTGTTGCAGCACTCTGGAAATGGAACACTTCATAATTACTCCAGTCCATCATTTGTAACAGCTACAGTACACACACACACACACACACACACACACACACACACACACGCGAAANCACACACACACACACACACACACGAGTAATACCAAAGCAACTCAAGAGAGTTGCAAATAGTCAGAGAACTGACAAGTTTGGAAGGTACTTCGCTATTTTCTACTGGATAGCATTTCACCTAGGCATGTAATACCAACTACTGCATTAAAAAGCCAAAAATATGCACAGCTCTGATGTTAAACTAATTGTCAAGCAGTTTAACTTTAAAAAACTTGTCTAACACTAAGGTATTTCTTTGACGATCTGACACCTAAAATGGTGTCACACTAAACTATGGGGAAGAAAACAAAAATCAGTTCAGCATCCCCTATGACCTATTTGTTTTAAACAATGATGCATTCTACTACATCTATTTTGGAACTTACTTGTAGCAGCTGATGTGTCTGTGCTGCAAGGAATGTGTCAAGCAGGAAAACAGCTCCAGTGTTAAGCAAATCGTGAAAGTTGTTCCTAAATTTCTTTTCATCTTTGGTTGTTTTGTTTTGTTTTCTATGAGGATTCCACCTGCTCTGCCCTACTTACTCTCTTTTTTCTGTTTCCATTTCATGCTATAATTTTAGCTAAGCCTGGCACTAGTTAAACACTGAACCACACTGAATTTTGGTGTAGCACTCATATCTAACTCTTCTTTTACTCCTAAAACTCCTGAAATGGAGGGGAAAAAAAATCTCTGTACTTTCTGAACAGCCATCTCTCTAGCCAGGTTACAGAGGAAAGATTAGAGTATTCAGTTAGAATGAGATGCAAATACATCACAGCAGAACCTACTGTCTAAAGACTATTATACTTTTTTTTCCCTTACTTTTTAGTGTTTATGTTTTTACATTTGGGTATCTGAAGAGCTAAAACAGTAGCTTCTGAATGTTTTGTAAGGTACACAATGAAGTTTGATGCTTTTTCCTGCTTAACAGCTTTGAAAATCCCCCTTTTTCTTGTTGAAAAATGGTCAAGAGGCTGAAAACAGCCTTTTCCCCCTCCCCCTATAGTTTCTATCACAAGAAAGGTACAACCTCTCCTCATTCCCTATAGTAATTCCTTAATGTTAGATTTACTTCAGTCTCAGTACTGTTGAATCCTACTAGAGGGATAAAAGAAGTCTAAGACTGAATTATTACCCATCTTGAGAATTTCAGTCATATATCACAAGCTGTCTCCTCCCTTCCTCCTAAAAATACAAACCACAGTGATAAGTATTTCTTTTCCAAAGAGCTCTACATTAGGTTTTATATTTTCCCAGAATGTTTGGAATGCACATTTCCAATCCAGTCTCTTCCCTAGAGGGTTAATAATTAGCAAACTGACTTCCCCAGCTGGTTTTGTTCAAAGTGCCGTCATCGTCCTGGATTCAGTCAACATCTATCAGAAACAAAGACGTCAAACAAAACATATTAGGCTTCAGTATTCTCTTGTGAAGTTTTGGCCTCCAGCCAGAAAATTCTGTTATTTTCTGTGTAAGCTTTATTTTTCTTTCCCTGACCAGCAGTTAGTATGGATCAAAAGAATGACTGCTTAAAAATGCAATCATAAAAACTGACATAGCACTGTGCACCTTTGGTTAAGTTTTGCATCTGTTCTGGGTGTCCTTGTATTTGGGAACATGCTCCAGTGTGAGGTTTCTAGCCTTTCTCAGCATCCCATGAATGTTCCTCTGTCCCCAGAGGGAGACAGAAAACCTCTAAGCTGTATTAGGGCTTTGTTTAAATATCTTTTCCAGAAAGACAGAAGAATGTCCACATCAGAAATAATTTTCTTCAATTTCCTGTTGTTATCTAAATGGATTAAATGTATCAAATTTTATAAAGGAAAATTTTAATGATTTTATGATCCTGGTAGAACTGTGGTCAACCATTCCTGCCCTTTCTCACAGCTTATGGCTTTGCTTTGAGCGTCGTGGGTTTTGCAGTCTATCCCACAGCTCTTGAACTAGATTTGGCCACAGATCGACTTCAGCAGATCCACATAGAGCTAGGAACAGATATTTGTAAGCTTGCCAAAAGCTGTCCTGTCAGTCAGTCCTATCTCAGTGCTTTGAACCAGGCAATTGTTGTGCAGGAAGTTGATGTTTCCACTACCATGTTACACAAGAGGAAGAAAGGGGAGTTTGGGGCATTGCTGCCTCCTGAAGAGCAGGGAGGACGGCTACTTCTCCCCACAGGCTGTCCCCTCCTGGGGTCCAGCTCCAGACTCACTGAGGCAACTGGACCACTCAAAGGTGCATCACAGAAACATCCTCAAAGTACAGCCTGAGTAAAGAGATCATCAGGCATTCCATCACCTGGGTCTGTGACTTCAAATGCTAAAAACCAGAAAAAAACAAAAAGAGTGTAAAAGAAACAAAAGCAAAAAAAAATTTCATTTTTTGCACATATCCTTCTATTTTTGTGCTCTTTATGTAGTGATTCTGGACCTTCACATCCTTTACCCTGGATCTGGATTTTAGGTACCAAGAGCAAGTCGGGTGCTGGTGTCCCACTGGCTGCTGTAGTAGGTGAATTGGATGATTCAGAATCACTAATTTTGAAACAGCCTCTTTCTATCCAGAGGGAAACCACAATTTTAAGTGGAGGTGTTTCTTATGTCCCAGTTGCATGGCATTTGTGCCCAGAGAGCCTGAATTCTGGCTGCTGAACACTCGTGTGGGTCAGAAAGCTGGAAGGTAGGTTTGGGCTAGAAGGCAGTGGGATGATGCATCAGCAGTCCCACAAACATATACACACCAATATTTTCAGGTCAGGCTTACTCATCTTTACCCAGGGTGACCTGAAAGGGCCATCCAGCAGTGCTGTGAATCAAATCCCCAGCAGCCATGGTGGATTGATTTGTTTATTTCTAGATCACAGTTATTGAATGTAACAGTGCACACTGACCCCACCACTTGCACTGGCTGCTTATTGTCAGCCCAGTTACCCCCACAGTTACCTATCAAGTATTTCCTGCTGTGCTTCAGTCACTTCATTCTCATTCTAGTCTTCCCAAATAGTAGGAATAACTGATCCCTGTTCTCTTTATACTTTTGCTTTCACCAGTGAATGGCTCTTCCTTTCATCTTTCCTTCCAGGAGGGTTTGCTTTGTGCTACATCAGAGCAAGTGGTTGAACAACCTGTAAGAGCAGCTGAGACTCACCCAACTTCCACTTTACATTCTTTCAATCAGACAAGAATTAAGCAAATTTACATATAAATAGCAATAATGAAAAACCATATCCTCAACCCAGACTAGATTCTAGAAAGTTTGGGGGGGGGNNNGTTGGATGGTCAAGGACCAGATGAAGAAAAGAGCCCACATTGGCTTTCTTCCTTCTTCCCTAACTTAACTACACTCAGATACCCTGACACGTGGTGTGTATGCTCCAGAGGTGCCGTGTCAGTGGGACAAGGCACTCCAGGAGCCTGCAGGGATAAAGGCTACATCAGCTGCATTCCTGGGTATGGTGAGAGGGGAACACCCACTCTGCTATTTATACAGCAAGTACTTTAAAGGGTAAAGTAGCCACTGTTTCTATAGGTATTCTAAATATCTGTTCTTTCCAGCTGGAAAACCTCAAAGAGCTGTTCTGATACATTTCCACATTTAACTGAATGGTACCTCATGTCTCTTATAGCCACGATGTATCCCATATGTATAATTCCATCTTTAAGATTTGCTTTTGAAACAATAATTAAAGTAATTCAATTTGCCCCCCAACATAATTTTCATTCCAAAAGACTAGCAGGCCACAATATGTAGCAGCAGAAATATTACCTTCTTACCTTTTCAGAAAGAATCCTTCTGGTATTCTTGAATATTAAATACCTGAAATATCATGCCTAGGTCGTGTAAGCCTTTAGATAGTTGTCAGATTTCAGGTACATAACATGTAAGCCTGCTAGCATGAAGAGTAACTTACCAAAAGAAACTAATACGGATGAAGCAGATGGGACCATAACAAATGAAGCCTTACATGACTTAGAATATTCTTTTAATTTATATTAAAAGTCTGTGTACTCCAGCTCATTGGCAATGTCCAATGTTAGGGATTAAGCTTGCATACCTCAATGAACCTGAAAGCATCAAACTCTGGGATGGTGTCCCAAATCCAGCGTCAGTGAAGCCACACAGCCCAAAGCTGCTGATGAAGTGGAGTCTGACTGTTCTCAGCTTTGTGGGGACTTTCCAGGGGCTTCTCATCTACAGTGCACATGAGGTTTATGGCAGAAATAAGTGGCAAAGCAGATTTATTCAGGTTTTGGCTGGGATCAAAGGCCTGAGATCATGCTTTAGAACAAATGACCTGAATAAATATCTGCAGAAGAGGAACGTATTTGATGGGATAATTTTCAGTGTCCAGTAGAAAAAAAAAAAAAAAAAAGTTTTTTTTTTGTACAAAATAACTGGAAAATTTTAATTTCTAAAGATGAGCATCTATCTATAAAAATCTGAAAAGATACAGGGATTCTGTTATCTTCCCATGTTTTCTGAGACACTGACCCAGCTATTGCATTCTCCTGGTCCACACGGTGGTGTTGGATGGCCTTTGTGCACCCAGTGACAACCACCACTGCTGCTGGCTGTCCACCTCTGTACATACCAGGCTGTTAGGTTTGTGCCTTTCTGTGCATGGTTCAGAAAGACGAGCTTCCCCATTTTCCTTTGCAAGCATGCAGAGGAGAGGCACTTCTGGCCCGCTCTGCATTTCAAGGGTTTTTTTTGTATCTACAAGCTTAGCTCTTGTTCTTACTAAAAGAAAATGTTTTCAAGCATCTATTTCTGAGAACCACAGTAGAAATTTTGTCTTTAGGCTGAGGTTAAGAAAAAAGTAGGATAAGGTAGTAGAAGCATTTTTTGCTGTTTTCTAGCTGTGCACTTTTGGAATCAACTGCAGTTGAGAATCACTTCTGTGGTTACAAATTACCACGGTACGTACTTACTCGTAAGTACTGCAGCAGGCTGGCTCTAGTACACTTCCTTAGACAAATGCAGTTGCTTCATCACAGGAAGACTGGGGAAAGTCTTGGAAAAGCTGCAGTCTAAGTAAATAAGATTATAAGAACTAAGGCTTTGTATTGAGACTTTATTACAAAATTATCCTCAGTGCCTTTTTTTATGGTTAAGTTTCTAAGATCTAAATCCAAATCATGGTCATCCTGCATAAAGATAATGGATATAGAAAGGGACCAGGAACTCTTACGCTTTGGACAACTTCGAGAATAAATTGGGGAAAGGAGAAAATAAATCTGCTTTCAACAGTGGAGTGGAATGATTACTTACACAGTCATTTCTGTGTCTTAACTTTTCACTTCCCATGAAAAGTAGTAAGCAAGTACCTGCACTGATACAGTCCAGAAATAAAATATTAGAATAAATCCATTAACAGAGAGATACACAGCTGAAGCATTTTCAGTGATTTGCCTTTCCATGAGAGGCACCAGAATCAAAATACACCACAAAGATATGCTTATTACTTCGGAACCCAAGTGGATTTTCACTTTACTCACTATAGAAATGAAAAGCCCACAGACCAAGGTAATGACTTTCATTATCCCTATCCAAGCACTTTGATGCATCCCATTAAAGTAGTTGAGAAGGAACACTGAGACTTGGAAAGCCGTCTAAACACAGTTTGATAACGTTGCGGCCACGGCTGAGAACCCACCCTGTTATTTGCTGTCCTGTGACTTGGGAGTTTTGCTGCTTGTTTAACTAAACCTCCAAAGGATCCAGAGCAGATCCCTGTGATATTTTCTCTCGCACAGTTTTGTCAGCTCTGTGTGTAGCACTACCATCTACTGGCCTTACTGAGACTTGACTGTTTCCAAGCACCACTTAATTCAGTCCATCTCAGAACAGTACGGATGCCTGAGGGTTTGCTCCTGATGGTTACTCACACATCTGCATCAGGGCTGCACCAGATTGTAAGGTATCAGTGCTAGCCTGCAGGGTTTTAAAACCAACATTCCACCAGTTGCCAAAGGAAATATTATAATATTATTATGGCTCAAGTAGAGGCCTCGATTTTTTTGTGGATTTTTTTTTTGGTGGGTTTTTTGTTGTTTTTTTTTGAGCTGAGGATTTAGAGCCCAGTTGCTGAATGTGAGCAATTTAGCTTTTAACCAAATAAATGCCCTGGAGGAAGTGTATGCCATGGTTTTCATTACAGTGGGTTTATTATTACAAGAGACTGCAGATGCCTGGTACTACACTGAGGGAGGAGTAACATGATGAAAGAAGAAACCAGAGGGTTAAATTAAATGGGAATTTGCACCATGGTGCCTTGGGAACCAGAGCCAGTCAGATATCACAGAGCATGCAAACCCCTATTGTTTCCCTACGGTCCCTCTGGACTGTACAGCACAGATTTCAAACAGCCCGCGGCCCCTTCATCATGTCCCAGCCGAAATGGGCTTTGCTGAGGAGTCATGCTGCCCACTGAAAACCTTGTGCCACAACAACCCTTTGCTCTGTCTGGTCATGCTGGACATCTCCAGTATACAATTGTTCCCATCACAGGCTTGTGTCCACCTCGGATTTGGCAGCTGCACTGAACATCCCTTTTCGTCAGAGACATGCTGCAAGGAATGCTAAAGGGACCAGGAGGTAAATTTTCTCCTGGAATGCCATCTGCAGAGACAAGCAGATGGAGTTTTGACAAACCCCAATATCTGGTAGACAAAGTTTGTCATGTTGACCTGAATGTTCCTGTGTCTGGTGGGGATACCCCTCCATTGCCCAAGAAAGATGTGCTGTGAAAAGATTTAACACTTCTCTTTGGGTAAGAACATTGAAAGAAGCTAATGTGGCAAAAAACGTGGCACAACATTCACTTGCCTATTCAGGTCCTGGTGAACCGAGTTCTTGGACATATGAAGCATGTTGGTGCTGTCCATGGAAGCCACTGTGCTGCAGTCCATATATCTCCACCTCATTTGTGGCAGATACAAATAGGCTCCCACAAAATACAGCATCCACAATTCAGCAGGAAAATTCCTCCAGCCCATCACTCATCCTTGGTGGCCCCAGTTCCCTACTGCGGGGAATAGGGAGTAGGCTGGGAGAGTATCTGTAAATCTGCAATATCTTAGTGCCATGATCCCATCCATCATCCTTACTGATGGTGCTGTGGCTCCCACCTCCTTCCAGCACATCTTGCACACATGTCCTGGGGCATCCTTGTCCGTGCCCTGGGAAATGCTCGCGCCACCTGTGTGTGGAGATTGTGTGCAGTGCCCAGGTCTAGTCCAGTCACACAGGCAGAAAGGAGGCTGGAGCCAGCTGTCCTCACAGAGGATGAACAAAGTACAAAGCCTGGGCACTGCTCTTACGAGACACTAAAGCCTCTCATCTTAGTAAAGCTGGGGAAAGATTCAAGAAAAATTACAGCACAGACAACTATTAGTCACACTTTAATTTTCCAGTTGAAATAATACAGTGACTCTTACTGCCAGTGTCATCAGGGTCAGCAATAAAACCACAGTCACCACATACTCTGATCAGGGACAGTATAGGAGACCTCTGATTAAGGGAACACAATTGAAAGCCATTGATAACAAAATCCAAAAGGAAGACTAGAAAGTAATCATTGATTACATTCTTGAGTGAATAATATCTGCAGTTATAAAAACTTAAATGATGAAAGATTTAAAAATAAATATCTAAGGGTCTGTTCCTTCAAAACCATTTCAAAGTAGGAAGAAAACATTGCTTGAAATCTTTTTTCTTTAATACAAGCTCACCTTCATCAACATTAGTCAATAATCACTATTTTGAGGTTAGGTTTACTGGTTATGCCATTACCCTTCAGATATATTTTAAGGAATAAAACATACCTCAAGGAAAACTGATAAAACATCTATATCAAGTTTTGTGAAAAAGTACGACCTCATCAACCACATCAAAATCCGACCAGAGTCTATCAACAGCATTGTAGCCCGATAAATACATGTCCTCAGAGATGACACAACTTACTCTTGCAAACAAAACCCCCCTGCAAGCTGCTCTGCTTGCACTGTAAGAAGGCAGCATTTACATAGTTGTCAGTGAATGTGATGAAGGGGGTTTGTTGGTTTAAGTTCCTCCAGCTGTAGTTTGAATAGGTGAAATACTCATGGGGAAAGGAGAGGGCATAAGCTTTTTTTCCTTTTCCGTTGGTGGTAAAGAAACTATTACAGTTAATATATACAAACAATAGATTATCTGGCAATTGTACTCAAAAGCTGCAGTCCACAAACTCTAATACTGGACTGCAAATTAAAACAGTCCAATAGATAGATCTAGAGGACTAAACCAAAACTTTAAAAATATTACTAAAGGCTAATGTACAGGGTCAAACCATTAGACAGGATGTACATAGAAAATCTATTTATATTTTATATGACAGAAAAATTTCAGAATAAGACCTTGTGATAGCTACAACCATAGAAGCCATCAAAAAGAGTAAACCAGTTCTGTAAACCAGCACAGAAATATTCTATGTACTAAATAAATTTTTAAAATAGCCCTACACATAATTATGGCATGAACAAGCAATTTTTGGTTACATGAAATCTAACCAAAAGGCAGTCATACATTCCTGTGCACATGCACAAATATTGTGTAAAAACATTTCAGCTGGCCTGAGTTGCTTGCTTAATTCAGAGGCACATACGTCCATCGCAGGGCTCTTGCAAAATTTTTAGAATGAGTCACCTTAAAACAAGGAAACCAAGAAACTGAACAACAAATGTCGCTATAGGACACAAGAAAAGAGATGGACTCTTGCCAGGTTGAGCAGAAAGAGGAAAAGGAGAAAGTTTATTTATTGTTCTCATACTTATAGGTTTCTCAATTCCACAAGGGATTGGAGGACATGTCACTTCCTCTTCAATCCCACTGATAAAAAGAGATGCTCGTCAAACTTTTCCCTCATCACAGAGGAGTGAAAAACAGGAAGGACAATTAAGTAAACATTGTCTATTACTTACATAAACTCTGTGAAAATATCTGACTCCAAAAATGTAAATTTTCAGAAGGTTAGCAAAACAGGACAACAAACAAATGCAGCCCTTTGCAGCAGCTTTTAGAGATGGTGGAAAACAACACTAAATCCTTTCTGAAGTAACCATCATTAAACATTTGTTTTTCCACAATGCAATTAAAATAAAAACCAAAATCCCTGAAAAGCTTCCAAGTGTTTTCAGAGAAGTGGGTGGAGGACTGGTTGGGGTGGTGGGAATCCCAGGGAGAGTAAACATTTCTGTCCTGGGCTGCTGCAACTGAGATAATGCAGAGACCTGAGCCGGCTCCTTCACAACTATCAGCCTGCAGACCCACGGGTCAGCAAAATTCATCTCCTTTCTTAGCACCTTAGTACAAACACCAAAAGGGAAAGCGTCTGCTGCATGGGGTTAGAGGACTAGCACCCTTTGGGAACAGCAACATGGCTCCCTCACAGGTTGCCCTTAGCTTTGGAGAGAAGGGTCTCAGCAGAGTTCCACAAATACTGCTCACAGAAACACTGTAGGTGGACAGTAAAGCCATTTATTCCATACCTGCAGCAAGATTTGTAACAGGGGTTTTTCCTTCAGACAGATATTGCCAAAAAATGTTTTTAAAGAAGGTTGATGGGATTCCATGTCTGAAATAATCTAGGTGAGAGATGACATATCTAAATCTTTAATAGGATGCTGGATGCATCTCAAATGAATGAAATAATGAGTTCAGGATGACAAAGCCCATATGCCATTATATCTCTACACTATTTTATTTTATAACATGAACTAGGCATCACAGGCCAAACTACCAAAAATCTGTCAGTCTCAAGTCAAGAATGACTTCATCTCCCTGCAAGCTTGTGAAATCTACGTGGCAAGAATCTACTGTCTGAAAAATAACTTTTCTTCGTGCAGAAAAAATAGCTGTTAGTTTTGCCAGCCAAAAAAAATCCATAATCCTTGGAATAAATTTCAGAGTTCCTAAATTCAAGGCCAAATTTTAGTGCCAGCTCATAAGCAGTTTCTGCAAAGTATAAAACACAAAGGCCCAAACATTCCCAAAGCAAAAAGTTGCATGAAAATGCCCACTGCTCTGGGACCTCAAACATGACTGCTCCAAGTGAGTGGTTGGCGGTTTATGGTCTGTGAGTATTTTGAATTCCTGGCTTGTCCCAGAGAAGAATATTTCTCTGTGGTTCTGCTTTGCATCCTCACCTCATCCTGCCACAAAGCAAAAGCTCTCCAAGGTAGGGAGCTCCTCCAGCATTGATACTGATGGCTGTGAGGGTTTCTCAGGATATGGGCACCCCAAGGGACTCTCAAGAATGAGAAAACCACTGTAGGTTGTGAAGTTTCACGCAGAAGATGAGACCACTTGCTACTTCTGATCATTTAATTGTTCTCACTTCTCTCAAAGTCAGAAATGAGGATGCTTTCTTCCAAAGCAGGACTATCATCATTAATCTGTGGCAAATAGGCGTTTCTGACCCATAGTATCCTGCGGAAGAGCTGGTTATTTTCTTTCTGCAGGCACCACAGGAAAAGGGAAATGGCAGCCAACATCACCAATGTCACAAGAACACCCAGAGCTACAGGTCCACTGTATGATGCTGAAAGGGAAGAACAGGAATTGTTATTATTCAAATATAGCTACAATTATAGATAATTCTAAATGTAAACATATAGCTGTTTTATGCAAAACATGTTACTACTCCTTATATGTCACACATTTTAAATTACAGGTTTAACAGTGAAAAATATTATCTCGCAAAATATCAGCTCAAAATGTGTATTATTCTTTGTTAAAATAAAAATTACAGAGCTTACCTTTTCCAGAGAGTTCTGTTGTATCGATATCTGAAATAAAACCCAGAATGGTCACAAAATGACCCACAAAGGTAACAGAGGTTATTATGTATACTCACTTTAAAATGGATACTGAGAAGACAATCTACCTAAAACCAACAAGAATAGGCTGTTCTTTGTTTAATTTGACTCATGTCAATGTTATTCCAACTGGCCAAGTTAAACATAATCTAGTATGTTATTTAAAATCCCTTTAATTTGGTGGAATATATTAATTGGCATTTGTGCAAGGATGCGCAGCAGTATTTACCCACTTTTTAAAGTACAAATTCATGAACAGAACCATGCAGAGGTAGATCAATCTTGTTAGTGGGTCCAGCAGTGACTGAGGGATTTTATGTGGGCTCTGGAAATGCTTGAGCTCTCTCACAGACCCACATTCCTACTGCTGTGGTGCCTGTCCAGCTCTCCCAGGCTGGACCTGCCCTCCAGCAGGGGCTGTGGAGGTCACCCTGATGCCACTGGAGGGCTCCTGCAGTTGTTGGCACTGATGCAGTGGCTGCCCGGGCTCCCCAAACAGAGGTCACCCCCCAGCTGGCCGGGGCTTTTAGAGGTATTTTTTTTCCAATGCCAAGGTACAGAATTAATTAAATGAAAATTTAATTTTCATTTAATTCATTTAAACCAAGTAAGCAAGCAACAAGGAACAAGTAAAACAATGGTTATAAGGACAGAATTGCCTTCTTTTATAGAAGCACATACCTGCATCCATTTTACATATAAAACCCATTTTTTCACTGCATGGAGATAATTGCCAGACTCCATCTGTGGTCCTCAAGCTGATGCAGAAATTCCCTTTGAGATAATCAAATTCAGGCTCTCTGATGCCCCAGTTAGAGTAATTTAAAGGAGAACCATCAGACCAGGAGACTGTCTCATCTATGGGCAGAAGTTAAAAATTATTACAAAATAGAATATTTTTATAAATATTTCTGTTTCAGTTAGATTTACCCTCACATAAAAAATACAGTATTACAGAACATCAGGATTTTGTCTGTTTGGCCACTATGTTACTTTTTTTTCTGAAGGATTTAAAAACATCATATGTAGTTAACAGAGAAGACAGTCTGTAGTACATCTTTAAGAAGGGAAAAAAGGCATTTACATGCATGTATGCAAATTGAGTATTCAGAATACTGGTAAGGATTGCAGAAAGCCTCAGTGGTTTTAATGCATCATAAACAGGCAAAAATTAGTGAATAAAATCTCAAAAGATAAAAGCGTTTTGGAAAATGGTTATTGGAAATGGTTATTGGAAAATAACCAAAGCCCAAACCAGATTCTTACATGCAGTACTATCCCTCCCCAAACTTACTGTCTGTAACAAGCAGGATGTTCAACCAAACCATTTGTACAGAATAACCAAAACTGCGTAATTCTTCCAAAATGAAGGCATTTTCCTCTTCATCTTGAATAGTTAGAAGATTGGATCCTACAAATTAAACACAAAAAAAATTTTCAAGCAATCCATGCCATTAAAATATAACACCGTATTTCAAAAAATTAACATTATGAGTCTTAATTGAAAAGCTTGAAAAATCTGGTTATACATTTTAAGTTCTTACATTTGTAATTAATGTGAAAATGCTCAGGCAAATATAGAACTGTTCTCACATGAATTTAAAACAAATTTGAAGGGGAAAAAAAAGCGCATTTTATGTTTTATGGGAGGAACCAATATTTTCAGATGGAAAGGAACATTTTTTTGATGTACATTGCCTCCAATTTCATACTTGGCTTATGAGTTCCACTCTTGCTATCTTGAAATGGAGAAAACATATGCCATGATTTCAGTCATTTCAGAAAATAAATATTGTTTTATGGTATCACAATGACATTTGGTAGCTACAAAATAATCACTTACCTTGATTTTTGCAGACTTCATGTGCAGTATCAAAACTCATGCCCTGCAGAACTGTGGAAAAGCTGTAGCAACTGTTTTTGAATTTGATCCAGGGTACAGTTTTTTCTGAACATAAGCCTTTATAGGCATTGAGTTTCTTTTCTGTGATAGAAGTAACAGCACAGCTTTATTGGCACAACAAAATACACATTAATATAACATTCCACACACTGTTTTGGAGTAATGCTAATAAACATGTTATTGTGTTATGCCTCTATTTTTTTTCAAAGTGAAAATCTAGCGGTTGCATATATTTGTATTAAATGAGTACAGCTGGTTTTATTTCTGATCAAAAACCTTGCTGGATTACAACAGCAGGATCAGGACAATCTAACTGATAGTGATGTGCAGAGGAGGTCATCAGAAAACCATGGGCCCAGGTGATCAACACTGCTGAATGGGAACTATTTGGAGAACTGGATGCTGCCACAAGACCCTGCAGTCCTGAACTGAATGGAGTTCCAGACCTGAATTCTGGATTCAATTGAAGCCCAGGTAACTGACAGAGCATTGCAGGAAACACAACATATTTTAGGATACAGAAAAATATTCTTACTCTTACTAAAAAAAATTGCACAATCTTTGATGTGCTTATCAGCAAAGATGTGATTAATTTTTCACTTTGCTCTAAATGCTTCCCTTCTCCCATCCCACAGTTAATTGCAGCAAACTGAATTTATTTCCCTTCAAGCTAGGTCATTAGCAATCCTCATTTTTCACAGATAATAGAGTGCTCACCAAAGAGACAGAGAAAGTAATTCTCCTGTTTCTTTTCCATTATGAAAGTTTTCTTCCCATTCTCCTACAGATCAGACCTGATGGCCAATATTTTATTGGAAAAGAATGGTTTCACAAATAGGAAATACAGAGAAATACTTCAGTTTTAAATAATAGCCTTGCTTAACATTGCTTAACCTCTAACCAACTAACCTCCTTTCACATATTTCCACTGTCAGTACACACACTTGCAGCTGCAAAGATTTAATATAAACCTTGACTGACTTACTAGGTGGCACATAGCAAACTGCTCCTTGCAGAAATTGTTCACAATCTGCGCTTTTCCAGTGCCCTGAGGTATCAATGTAAACACAGTTGCCAAAGGCCTGGGACTCGTCATCTGCCCAGAAGGTAAACAAAGGCCTGGTCCCATCTGACCATTCAAAGTTAAGCCCATTCTGCCAAAAGAAATTTCAGGTTATCTTTCTGATATGCTTTAGCACCATAAATTAATCTACATTTAAAATTTACATTAATCTTCTCTTGGTGACATCCTCACCACATATTACAGAATGTCTTAATTTTCTAAAGCCTCAGTGGATCCAGAAGGAGCTACAAACGGCAGAGCCAAGGATCCTCCCAACTTACTTTTGGGAGACTACAAACTACATCTAATCTTCTGTTTTCAGCAAGCAGTTATGTGGGCCTTTGGGTACTAAAAATGAAACTATGAAATTTCAATGTTGACACTACCAAATTGGCTCCCACTGGACTTACACATTATGTTGCACAAAAAAAATATTTAAAAAATAAATAAATTTTAAAAATATTTTAAAATGCTTAAGGCTCAGAATTTCCAGGTTTCATCTCAAGATGCAAACTTTCTATGACTTCAAATCAATGACACAGTTCACTAGCCTATTGCTGGAAAATCTCCTTTGCAGCATTCATATTCACAGCCAGGGAGTCTCCTACGTACATTGGAAGTGAAGAGCCCGATCCAGTGGTTGTATCCCAGCCGGTTGACGATGACGGTGAGGAAAGCCTGGTGATACTGGTCTGTAATGCTCACCAGCTCTGCACTGTTTGCCATGCAGGCTTTTAAAGCCGAAGACCATGTAAAATTCCCACTTATTAGTTTATACATTCTGTTTCCATATTCTAAAGTATCTGGCACAGGATACATATCAGATGCATTGATAACATGTCTGGATGTGTCTGTTACAAACAGAAAAAAAAGAACTTATTTTTAAAACAGACAACTTGATCACAGCTCAGCAGCTCCTAAAAAATCAGAATTATCCTGACAAGCAAATAAAAAAATTGCAAACTCCTTGGTTTTAGGAAGGCACAGTGAAATTTAAAAAGAAAAAGATGATGACTACTAGAACAGTATCTGAAATTCCATCACAAAATTCATTACAGGAATGACTGAAAAAACCCCCCAAACCTGAATGAGGTTAGTGTCACTGACTGCATCTCTGGAGGTCAGTAAGAAATCACCTGGGATCTGGGCATATCCCAAATGTCCAGTAGCAGTGGGCTGCAGAGTGCTTTTATCCCAGATATTTTGCATGTAAATTAGATTACCTTTTTTTTTGACCTGTTATTATTAATAATTTCCAAGATCAGCTTGCATCATAAGGCCTGGCCTCAAAAATTATTGTAGTGATACAGCCGATAGGGTAACAAAGTGCATGCTTGGGAGCTTCTTGAGCTCATCTTTAATATCCATGAGCCGATGTAGAGAAGATCACAGTGTGGCACTTGAAAAGAAATACTCTGTGCATGGAGACTTAAATCTCTTTTTGATGATAAACTAACACAGCAATGTCCAGAACAATTAAAGGAAGCAGCAGGATTCTTAAATTTAAGAAATAAAGAAAGAGTGTGTCCCATGAAAAAAAAAATGGAGAGAGACCATCTCACCCTAGCCCAGCCTCTGATGCTGCTGCACTTACTCTTTTATAGAAGGCAAACGCCTTTGCTAATGTGTGTGAATGCCTTTTAAAGTGTACTTTAAAAAATGCTACAGTTTTGATCCTGCTTGTCAGTTTGGATTAATTATTTCTCACTGTAAAGCTTCTATGTGACTACAAAATGAAGTGGTTGCTTTGCTACAAGGTAGAATGTTTTTAGACTTGGTTCCCTTTATGACTAAGAGAAGAGGAGTGTTAACAAACATCTTAAAATAGTAAATTAATTTATAACTTGTCATTCACAAACCATTTAAAATTAGAAATTTCTAAGCAAGAAAAAGTTCTGCTCTTGAGCTAACTGAAGCACCCTGTTTTGTTCCAGCTTTCAGTCGGTGTCACTGCTTAAAAAAAGAAAAGCCAGAAAATGCTGTAAATGGCTGACACAATCCTAACTCAAGCATCACTGAGAGATCAGAGCCCAGTTCAGATCCCCTGCTGCTTTCTCTCATTTTAGTCTCCTTCAGAAAATAATTCAAAAAAAGGGAAATGGAATGCAGGCAGGATGGCAGAACCAAAGCACCAGCTCATCTTTCCAGGAACTGACACATTTGTTTGGACACTTGAGCAAATTTAGCAGTTCACTACTGCCAGCAAGAGGCTGTCTCACTACTCCCTTCCTTGCTTCTCTGCTCTTCCTGCTGCAAACTCCCTGGTCTGGCATTTCCTGATCCTGCACAAAGCTGACACAGCCAATAAAAAGCTGCAGAAAATGACATTAATTAGACAAAAATAAAGAGATCAGGAGAGGAAAAAAAAAAAAAAGATGAAGTTTTGTGCTGAATTAGCAAACTGAACTGCGTGATAGTTTGGGATAGTGCCAGGGGTGTCCCATTGGGCAGTCAGGGTTGTCCACTCAGACCCGGTGGCACTCTGTTGTGCATGGGGCAGCACCGAGCTGCATTACAGCCACTCTCAGATTCACCCCCCTTTATTATCATCCAAAATTACAATTTGTTAATTGTAACAAATAGCATTTAAGTCTTGTGAATTCCTTTAGCTTTAACCGACAGTGCTTAGTCACGTATTAACGTATGCAAGTGGTTATCTTAAAGACTGTGGGCCTGAGCAATGCTGATAAGAAGGTATATCTTGACCAGCCCACATCACTGGGATTCGTTCCAAGAAAAGAAACTCGGGGGGTGGGGGGTGGGGAGGGGGAGCATGACCAGAAAAGGATAATTTGAGGAATGGGATGTTCCCCAAATGGCCACCAGAGACCCTCAAAAGACACCTACTCTAACGGAAATAAGCTCCAAGAAGGGATTTAAATATGCAAAAGAATTCACAAGAAATATATGTATGAGTTCTGCAAAATGTAATGAATATGTATAAGCTTCACAGATTTCAACTAGTCTGTTGGCTGGCTGTGGGGCATGGAATAGGAGGAGATATTCTCTGCATGCCTGGTGCCGAAATAAAGTAATGCAGCTTTCTAATACTGAAGTTACAGTGCTGGAGAATTTTACTCCCAACTTTCAGTGACACAGCTGGGAAATGTGGGTAGGATCCTGAGCAGCCACTGCAGCCCAAATCCTCACCAGAACCCCGGCCACCATAAGGCAACTGTTTTCCTTCCTGCCTTCCCACACCTTCTGCATCTGTCTCAAGCAGCAGCAAGACAGAAAATTAATCTTCTTGGTTAAAATACAAACGTTTGGCATGTAACTGGAACAAACCAGTGGGAACACACATTTATTTATTTTTTCTGCACTACGTACAGGATCACTCCAGCCCTTCCTGCAACTGTAGTTCCCAATAAATGATGTAAAATCCAGCTTCGCTTTGCCTGAGTCACACGTGAGCAGTGCCCAAAGCTTGTACTTGTTCTGCTTCCCACCTGGCCGTCCCTCCCCTCCCAGGCAGCAGCAGGAGAGTGCTGTCTCTTTATCCCAGGGCTAAACCTAGGGGTGATAATGTAATACAGAGCTGAGCCATAAAAACCACCCCCGCAGTCAAGGCAAGGGCCAAGGAGACTCCTTACAGGCTCAGATTACAGCCCTCCCTTTGCTCCAGGGTCAATAATGTGCTGCTGGTCTGTTTGGGTGTCCTGCTGGCAGAGGTGCAGCTGCCCCCGGGACGGGGCTCCAGAGCCGCACAGCTGCCGACACCGGAACGTGGCTTGAGGAAACACAACAACCCACGTTCCTCCCAAACACTTTATGCTTCTGGCAAGGGAACTTTATGGTACCAGAATTAGAGAAGTGTGGTACCAGAGAAGGGATGCCAAGCTCTATTTAATAAGCCAGCTGGGTCCACACTGTTCAGAAAAATACACTTTCTAGGGTCTATTCTAATCTAACATTGCAAGTTATAACCCCCCACCGTAAATCATATTTTCATCAAAATTACCCTCAGTTTAGCCTTTTGTAATTTAATGTGGTTACTCTGCAGCCATGAGAGAATATGAAATTTCATCTCTTCCTAATTCAAAGATACACTACAGAATGTTCAAAATTAGGAGGAAAACTTAATAACAGAATGTTTTTTAGCAATTATTTCTACATCCCAGCTACTTATTCTTTAAATAGTGTAGAGCTAGTCTGCCTAAATAGAAAACTATCTTAGAAATCTTTTATGTTACTTGTTTTAGAGACACTTATAAAAAGTTGCTTCTAGATAAAAACAAAGTAGGACAAATTCTATACAGTAAGAAAAGAGAACAGAAGCAAAGCAAGACAAAACCTTACCCCAAGTCTTTTGGCAGACAAACCCATAATTTTTCTGACAGTTTTCAAGGTACCATTTTCCCGTAAAATAAAAATTAGGGTTATTTGATACCAATGTACACAGTGGAAGTTGATCTTGAATGTTAAAATGCTGCCTCTGAAAACAACGCAGAACCTTATATTAATTTAAAAATATACTGTGTAAAACAATGCATAATTACTACATCAAATATAGGAGAATAATGATAAACAAATATTTAGGTAGAACAATGAACAGTCCCATAAATACAATTTGAAACAATAAACTCATAATTAAAAAGTCACAAGCTTCCATTGAACAAACTAAAATACTAATCCCAACTGGGACTAATATGTTGTAAAACTATGTATTAAAACAGGAAATTCATAGTCTTGTTCCTAAACTTTCCTCAGACCAAGCATCTAATACTAACCATATGATTCAAACTTTGCTGCTTAAAACCAACTGCAAGAGAAAGTGAGTAGAACCACAAATTATGTAAATGTGTGTCTCGACAGTGTTTTTTTTGCTACTTCTAGTTATGCCTGTAAATCTGTGCCCACAGTTCTTTGAAGTTGCAAAGATTAAGAGCGGCCTAAACTGCTGTAACAACTTTAGCCTTGTCTTATGGAAGTCATGATTTTTATGGATAAAACCAACTTCTCACTGTCAGAACCCCCCTGAAAATACTGTTACATGCACAGCCTGTTACACGCACATCCACTATGTCAACTGGCGACCAGTTGGAGTACGTTTGAGGCTCTTCATTCAACCATTTTTCATAATCGTCACTCTGGAAACCTATCCAAACACTAGTTTTCCATCCATATAGATTCATTGTTATGAAAGCTAGAAAATGAAACAGAAACAAAATAAACCAGTAAGCATTTAGGGATAGACGGTCTCTTGCAACAAACTAAAACATTGAAAAAATTAATTTCCAATCAATGATATTACATAGTTACTAGAAAATAAAAATGAGTGGCATTTCAGTATCATCTAACCATAAATTCAGTTAAATTGATTAATTTCAATTGGGTTAGGATCTAGTCCATTAGCTAATAATACCAGTCCAATCATAATACAGTCCAATTGAAGACGCTTTCCTCAGTTTTAGCTGAAGATTTCTCAACTAAAGATAGCCAGTGAGATTCCTTCCACCTCCAAATAAGTGGTTTTACAAGTGTGTGAAATTCAACTACAGCTTTTTTATGAATAGAGTTCATAAATATTTCCAAATTTGCTGGCATTTATTTCTCTGACAGTTCCAGCCTGGTCCTATACTATAGATAAGACTTTAAGTACTACTAAAGATAAAAACGAAATTATAAGGTAGAAATTTTAATAGCAAATTTTGAAATGGGTATTCCACTTTTGGGAGTATTTTTAAAGCATGGTAAGCACAAAAGAATTAGCAATTATTCCTTAAAATGTACCTGTCATATATCTAAGTGAACCCTGAAATTTTGGGAAAGTGAGAAAGAGAAACGTTACTGTGTTTAAAGCAATGGAACCATGAGTAAGAGCTGAACAGTCTTCTTTCCTAAATCTGTATCCAAGATTAAACTGTTCTACAGCACCCCAATGAAGATGACATTTTATTTATTTAACAATATTTTCAGCACTCTACCTTGGTCCAGTTCATCTTCCAGGATAGCAAGTGACCCATCATAGTTACTGCAGAATTCTTGTGCAGAGTACCAGTTTCTCAGATGTTCTGGATTCTTTGGAATTTGTATTAAATAGCACTGTTTCAAAACACAAAACCAAACAAACTTGCTTTGTTTGTTTTACTCCAGTTATTTATCAATCACTAAGAGTGATCACTAAAACAATGCACATGCTGTTACTGAATGTTAAACATTTCAATGGTTTCTCTCCTGCATTCAAATCAGTTGTTTCAAGGCAAACACAATCGAGGTTAAGTTTATCCTAGTAGTCCCTGCAGTGAGCCCTGGGATGAATTCAGCCACCTCGATGCATGTTGCTATTAAGGAACTTAGGCATTTAAGAGAAGCCAGATGAAATAGTTACCTTTTGACCCTCAACTGCAAATATACTTTGGCTTATAATTATCTTTAATGAAGCCCATTTGAAACAGCATGTTTCAGAGGACAGCAGCAATTAGGGATCCATTTAGTATATCAAGAGGTTAGAGACCTCTTTTGAGATCATAAAAGACACTTGGAACTGTCATATGTGGAAAAGAGAGGACGGAGCAGGTTTTTATGGCAAAGGTACAAATATAATTGCATAGCTTTTGTCTGTATGAGTATTTACTCCCTGAAACTAAAGTAAAATTTTTAACACCTTACTAAGACAACTTCTTAAAGTGTGGGAAGCTACTTAACAGCAATAAATCTTTGTGTCGCTGGGTCAGTTGTTATAAACCTCAGGGCCCTGTTTTCAAAAAGCAAGAAAATCTTCAAATATTAAGTAATCCTTAAGTACAATTTCTGTCCTACACATGGAATGTATTTTGAACAATGAAACAGCGTAAAAAAAAAGCTTTTACTTTGAATCCAAACGGCAACCAGCCATTGGGACATACTCCTTGTTGGTTCGGGTCTTTTGGAATCTCTTTCTCTATCTTCTTTGGAATTTTACGTTTACAAATACAGGGAAGAGAAACAGTACAGTTTTCATCACCCCAGAGTCCTGAGTAAAAAGAAAAATCACAGTTCAACGTTGGTTTGAGAATTGGAAAGGGTTTTTTCTTAGGTAGCTTAGATATTATTTAATGTTTGAGTAAAAAGAGATTCTAAATGAAATACATTTGGACATATGGAATTACACTGGATTTGATGGTTCATGGGGCACATATTTTTATTTTCAGTTTAATTTTATCAAGTAAAACCCATTCCTCTACACAGAGTCACATGACATATGACTATATCATCATTTATTTAAAAAGTAAGTTATGCAAAAAAAAAAAAAAAAGCCTTCAAGATAAAATAGTTTGCCTTCCTTACATTGAAAATTTTTGGCAAGATCCAAGTGATGATATAAAACACTGACCTGCTTAGGAGGAAAACAGACTTTTCAGGAAACTCAATGAATTTTTGGCCAGCTAAAGCGGGGAGGGAGGGTGGGTATCTCTTCCTTTTATCTGATACTAACTATGGCAATGGCAAACTCAAGCATTCAAAAGTCATGAATCAAAACCCCAGGATTATGTGTGGAAAAAAAGAACATTTTACATTTTTTCAGTTTTGACTTTCGAGGCTGTGATTACAGGACTGCAGCTGCATTAATCTTTTTCGGCTCTTCTCACAAATATAAAGCTGGCTATTTTTATTTTCCTTGGAACCTGACATGTTTACTTTATCACACGACTTGCAGATCATCAGAAAACAGACACTGTGAGATGATAGAAATCACTAAACCAGCAGCACTGTGACTGTTTATTTTTTTAATACTCTAGTAAAATATAGAACTATGCCATGATTGAAAGGCTAGCACCAAAATTATGGCACCCAAAAATCCCTCAGCAGATTGACTATGGGATCAAAAATAAGATAGAAACCTGAGTACTTAAAGTCATGTGCTGATGAAAACAGTTTATAAATGTAGGGAAAATTGTTGCTCAGTCCATCTGTGTCATTTGGTTCTCAGAAAACTGCCTGTGAGCACCAGCAATGCATTAACATTGTTGCTGTGCCACATAACAGACCAATTAAAACTAAAGTATCAATATCACTGGATCTTTGTATTTTGACATTAGAGAGTTATAACTATTAATACACTTTTAAAACCTACAAGTTAGTCTCTGACCATATTAATATTTCACTATTCTTTCCTTAATCTCAGAGGCAGTTATGCAAATTATAACCATGGAACTGGACTTTAATATGGATTGCATTTCTTAAAAGCAATGAAAAAAATACAAACCCTTTGGCCAACAGAATCAAGTCACAATTTCTGCAGCAAAAGGAAATATGAAAGAAACCTGTTTGCGATGAAATGAAGCCACATCTTTTCCCTGGTTTCTGCAGATCTCTTGCCCTCCCTTCATCCCATTTCTGGTACGTTACTGGTGATTCATCTCTCCAGCTGCACAGAAATATTAAGAACAAAGTTTCACTTTTTCCTATCCTTACCTAAAACCCTCCATTAAAGGGTTGATAAGGAAACGTAAGGGAGAAAGAAAACAACCACCACAACCAAGGTCAATATAAATGTCTTTTACAACCCTGTCAGAAGGAATATTGCAATATGGAGATAAATTAAGAGCAATATTATTCTGAATGATATTTACATAAGAATTAAAGTTGTCTCTTGAATATGTCAGTCACTGAACTGCTTTGGCCCATCTTACCGAGACAGGGCATGGCAAGCACAACTCACAGCAGCTGTGGCACACATGGATTCTTACCGAAATCCATCGCTGAGGTTTTCTGCGTGCAATCCAATCCACCAGTGAACATCACTATTTGATAGCTATAAAAGAAATGTTATGTCATATGTCAAGCTGTTGTTGCCCTCCTATCAATGCATTAACAAACTCCTAAAGTCAGACTGTGTATTCAAACAGCATCTCCATTGGGTTCCAGTGGGAAGAACAGGTGCTAAATCCTGCCCGTGTTAATTCATGTCACTTCAGTGAGGTTACTCACTTGAGTAGAGCATGATTTAGCTCCCGTATTTCCTCAGGATTGCTGATGTGTCTTCTTTAACTTAGGAATTTACAATTTTAGGTATTTACAGCCTATCTGGCTTGAAAAGACTGTCATCTTAGACCAGAATTTGTTTTTCCCCAATTCCTAAAATCAAACAATAGCAAATATTTCCTTTAAGCATTAATATATTGCTGATCCTTGATGTTCCCAAAAACGCTTTCTCTGAACATTTACTGATTTTGTATGGCTCATACCAGAGTTTTCTAGAGATGCTTTCCAGATTGATTGCTGTTCTCCTGAAAGGATCTAGACCTTTGCTTCTAAAAGGCGAAGTGTTATGGAAAAGCCATGGAAATAACGTAATTCCAACAGCCATGTTGGAAGCCATTGCTTTTTTGAATTGATTCTCACTTAAGATATGAACTGCTTTCACTTTCAGGGTTATCCAGCCTGTCACAGTTCGGGGGCTTTTGGAAAAAGAAAAAAAAAAAAGCTTCTGAATGTGCAGGACACTGGAGAAGGCAGCTTGTCTCTGTGAAGCATTTCTTTTTTGTCAGAAAGAACTGAAGCCCAGCCCGTGTTGTGCTTCCACAGTGTCCTTGGAGTTACAGTTAGGATTTCTCCAGCTAACATCCTTTTTAGCAACATCAAAGGAAGAAACTAGGCATTTTTGACAAAGAGAAGACTCTGGAATGCTCTCTTATTTTGTATTGCCTGGCCCCTGAGTTTAGTTTTCTAATCGCAGCACTCAGCTTACATATTACAGTTTTTAAAGAAACAGTGAAAAACGTGACTCCAAAGTCCACGCAAAGAAATTTTGCCCAAGTTTTCAAATGACACATGTAAAGTTTATTTGGACTGCTGAGTATTATTTTAGTGATTACCATACTTACTCCTGCTTCCACAGGAAACTAGTTACAATCACCTAGGGACAAACACGGCTATGCTGAGAAAGCTCAGCCAAAGCCAGCAGGCTTTAAAATAGCTGTGCATGTTGTATTCTGAGACAAAACTTCTAAGAAGTTAGGATGATTTCCAGTTTCAAGAGACTAAACTTCACTTTTTTGTTTTAGCATGCTCACAAACTTTTGAAATACCCACTAATTTTAATGATAAATCCACTTTTAAAAGATCTCATGTAAGTAAACATGACTTAAAAGCAGCATTCTGATTATCCATTTTAGGTGATCTTAAGTTGGAAAAATATATATTTTTTAAATTTATATAATTTTTAAAGTTATAAATATTCAGAGTTAGGCAATGTAGTAATTTTATCACATCACAGTCTCTGGTAGATGTGGAAGAAGACAAGACAGCCTAGCCAGTTATGTTGCTCTTCAGTATAAGCTTTTTCTGCCAGGATCTATTGGTTTAAATCTATTTCATCATGTTTTAATATAAAATTACTTAAATAGGAGATAAAAATTATACATAAGTCCTTAGAAACTGGAAGACCCCATATTAATATAACATAATTCTATTTATGCTTTCTGTTACAAGTTAAAAGCAGAGAAGGCCTGTACACAGTAAATGCGGAGAGCTTTTCTACCCAGAACTAGGTGTTCTTTTAAAGATTACACTACAATATCCTTGTACACTACACTGAATTTTGTCCTCAGTAAGGCAGACAGATTATTTGCACGCATTTTTAAATTTTCATTATTTTGGTTTTACTGAGAACACCTAAAAGAAAAGAGTCAGTTTCTTGGAAATTCATCTGCTTGTGCAGCTGTTTCTCACTTCCAAAACTGTTTGTTACATCAGAAAGGTTCTAGAGAAATTCTGCTGTAAACCAGAGGAAGCAATTTAGAAGAAAATGTCTTTTTTTACCCCACATAAAAATCCACAGTCAAAAGAGGGTTTAATTCAATAGACATCATACAAATCTGTGGACTCACTGGAACATTACCCAGGCTAGTGTATACAGAGGAAAAGGTAGTCTATTCTCCATGGTCATAAGCACCCTCATCTATGGTTTATAGTTCTAGCTATAATTAAGATGCAGAGAAATTGGCAATCCTTCGCTCTTGGCCAGCTCTCCTCAACAGTAACCTTTCAAATGATCTCGCTGAAGATTTGAACTATGCAGACCATTTCAAACAGCTACACCTGCTGCCCACATCCTGCTAATACATGCTCTGAAACATCCCTCTGTGTTGCTACCTGATCACCAGCTGCCAAGTGACAAAATGGGAACGGAGCAGAACTGCACTTGGATCAGGAGACATCCCAGTGGATGTAGAACCACTGTGTGAACGTGAGGAACCACGACAGCTCCCCTTGGTCAGAGAGGGGTGGAGGGAGGGGAAGAAACAGAGAAGGACATAAACCACACATGAAACACACCTTTCTCTTTGCCCCCAATTACTTTCCCAGCTGTGGGATAGGAAGCTCGTTTTTGCTCCTCCTGGGTCTTTTGAGGCAGATTGATCAATGTGCTCAATAGTAGAGCTGATTCTGCAGATTTGAAATGTTACTGACTTCTTAAGCTAAGTAGGGCTTCAGGGAGAGATATGGGAACTAAAGAGAGCAAGAACATTATTTCTAAAGTAAAATGTCTTTTGGATTCTACCTGGAATAACAGACAAGACAGATTCTCCAAAAGATACAGCAGAAAATAGCCAGTTACCACCTGGGGGTTTATTTTTAAAAGAGGTACTTTTTCTTACCTTCCTTATTTTATTTTGAATAAAGGTTTGTTCACCAGAAGAATTTATTGTTGCTATTCCACCACGAAGCCAGCCACAGACGAACTTACAGGTTTCCCATTCCGCAGGGCTGACATGGAAATGATATTCTGCTCCTTGATAATACGACCAGGGCAGTTCTAGAAAATGAGCAAAAGGGTAAGAGATGTGCAGGGGCAAAAGACTCATTTCAAGTCTCATCTTTTTTTTACCCCCATGGCCTGCCTGCAGGCACATCAGAGGACAAATACGCCACTAGGAACAGCAGAACCATATTTAACATATCAATTTCTCAGGGGAAAAATGGACTATGAGGTTTTTCTTTTTCTAATATTCTATCCCCTGAGACTGCAGCAATATCAAGAGAGTTGTCCAGGCTTAACAGAAGGGCAGTTTTAACGGGATGGAGAGGTTATCAAACTCCTATGCTTATTACTGGCAATATTCCTTAACCCAACCAAAGCAGTATCTCAGTTTCTAATGTTCCTAAACAACAGTGGCAGATTTGATCTGTAACAAGAAGTTCCTACAGAGTTCCTTACTGTAAATTTTCAACTTAGAATATTTTAGTTATTTTATTTTTAACAAAGGCTCCAATTGTATGTCCAAGTTATATTGTTTCAAGATGAAAAGAAGAAAATATTGTCATACCAGATGTGTACCAAACGGGACTCATTGGTTTAACACCTGCAAAAAAAAATACAAACCAAACATCATTAAGAACACCTCTGTTCTTGTTCAGGGGTAAAAAAAAAAATGGAATAAAATAAAATAATTGCCACACTCACTAAAAAACATGTACAGTAGTTTCTATGAATAACAACTTTGAATGAGTACTTCTAACTAACTACTAATCTTGCTATATATTTTTAAACTGACTGTTCACATTAGATCTGTTAATTGGACAACAAACATAAGTGGAGTAACCCATATGGCTTTGCCATGATTTCATGCAGAAGACTCATAACTCCAGAGACTTTTAGATAGTTTTTTCCTTGTCTCTCCTGAATAGCAAGTAAGGTGTATAACAGACAATGCATGTTAATTAACATTTTACCTTTTGGTATTTTGCATATCCATTCACGCTTTTCATTGCAGTGTGCTGGAAAGACTGTTCTGTTTACTTTGAATACACCACAGTTTCTTGAGTCATCTTCAATGTACTTGTCCTCCAGAAATGAAGATACAACCTGAAAAGAGCACATTCATTCTCTTTCACTGAAAACTCAAGATGAAGCATTTAAAAACCTCATGATGGAGAAAAGGAAGGATTTAGACCTGTGTGTACAATAAGAACATCTAAGCAACAGCTAGAGGACCACCTAAATTATCATGGTGAAATACAAATAATAGGGTCCATAATCATGTTCTCCCAAAGTCCTGTCCAACTTACCTATCTTGTATCAGACTTCCTCTTCATAAAAATAACTGATGTGCCACAAAACCTAACTTTTTGACATGATTAACAGCAGTTGCCCACATCTAAAAGCCTTTGCCTTGGTTCAATGTCTGCTCAGATATGACTTAAAAGGTTACCAAAATGCAGAGTAAACAGATAGTTACAGGTGTTTTGTCAGACCACTGCCACGTCCCTCCAGAAAGTGCATTTCTTTTATTAAATCCAATCCAGAACTGTCTCTCTTCTGTTCTATAACATAAACAAAGAAAATAACATTTCTCATGCACTTTTTCCTTAGCCATTTCAGAAATATTTTTACTAGTACAAATACAAATATTAATTTCTTCTTGAAGTCAGTCTATCATTCCATAATACATTCCTTAACTTTCTAGTATCCTTGAAGCAAACTCTTGTTTTCCTACTAAATGTTAGATTATATTTTACAAGATGAAAATATTTAAAATAGGATTAAAACTGTTGAACCTCCATTTAACAAGGCGTGTTAACTCACGAAAATGCCATCTTGACAGTAACAGCTGCTCAACATTTACCACAAAGATCATCTTCAAAAACAATCCATTGCAATGTTGCTAACGCATTTCACTCATTTTCAAGTGCATGTTAGAGTAGGGACTTATTTGGACACTAGTAAAGAGGATGGAATAACCTAAACTGTAGATTAGTATGATTAAGATAAATCTTGCTGGTGTTAAAAATATATTTACCTATCAAAAATTGTATATAATAGATTGTTTAAAAATGTCTCTTCATAGATGTGGCTAAAACTAGCAAGATGTGCTCCAAAATCTTGACATAACTCTTCTGCTTCATCCCATGTTCTTCTCATTAGAACTTTTTCATTGTGAAATATCTGCAATAAAATAAACATTGTCATAAAGGTAGTTGATTTTAGAAAGCAGTTTTTTCAGAAACTTATAAAAATAAAATATTAATCACAGTTTTTCCAAGCTAAAGCCATGTATATTCCAAGTACAGTTCTGATTCTTGTTACTACTTTCACTGACTTTTAAATGCAGTGGAGGATGGTAACAGGTAATTTTTGTTTGTTGAGTGAAAGAAATAACGCATTATCAAAAATGTTTTAGGAACAGCATATCCCTAAGCTGGTGTAGAATCAGAAAAACTCTAAGCAAGTTTGACAGGTACCTTGTAGCAGCTGAGCAGATTAGGTTCTGACTCCCATCCAAAATAGCAGGAACTTGAATGTTTTTGAAAAGTAAGTTCAGGTTCTTCATAAGAATTGACTTTTTGCCTGCACAATGACATTGCTTTGAAGTCCTTACAGCTTTTCACCTCCCAGTAACCAACAGGGTGCTGCCCTCGCACAGCCACACATCCCCCAGAATGACCTAGACATGGGAATAACTGTTAAATATCAGAATAAAACATCTGAACTTTGTGATTTTTTTTTTTGGTCAAGTGGCTGTTTTATTGACATGAGTTTCTGGATAAAA
Source organism: Platysteira castanea (assembly GCA_013397175.1). NCBI lineage: Eukaryota > Metazoa > Chordata > Aves > Passeriformes > Platysteira > Platysteira castanea. The sequence goes on from VYXC01008361.1 coordinate 288,302, forward strand.
CTTTAATGAACATACAAAACTAGCAAATTCTTTGGTCAGCAGCCAGTTTATAAGCCTGTCTTGGCCGGCTTGAGCTAGTAAAATGAACCACGACAAACGGTTCCTCTCACAAAATGCAGGAGAAGAAATGCAATTAAAAACATTACTTTTGCAAAATGTAGTAGTAAAGCCATAAATGTAAAGAGTCCAAATCAGACAGCTGTTATTGAAATGAAGTATCATTATTATTATTATGTCTCTATTTTCAGGTATTGCCTAGTGGTTCATGTTTCAAAGGTTGAACAACTATTTCATTTTTTCACTTTTTGATTCCTTGGAGCGTTTTCCTCAGAATTAATATAAAGCAAACAAGATCAAACTAAAGGGGAAGAATAAGAAACCTCCACACGATGCTCTTATTCACAGAAATGTATCTGGCAACCTCTGGCCTATAGTTCATATAAAATGCAAATTTCAAACTGTGACTGTTACTGAATAAAATTCATGACTTTTCTAGGACCTTTTGCTGCGAATCTCAGGAAGCCCTTGAAAAGTTCAAAAAGAAATGTATGGCAAACATCAAGTTTGGGTTTTGATGTTTTTTTTTAAATGCGATGTATACCACAAATGTATTACAGTTCATAAAGGAATTTATGAAAAACACCTCACCGGAGAAGAAGAATTTCAGAGATTTGCTATGTCTGTAAGGAGGGCCCAACTGTGGGCAACTTCAGACACAAGTCTGTAGCATAGGCCACAATTTTTCCCCAGTATTTTTTTCAGCATTTCATTACACAAAAGAAATCCTAGATTAATATTTCCCTTGTCTCACGTGGGAAGAGTGGTGTCCAGCATCCCACCACAACTCAGAATAATAGCACCTGGGTGGAAAGCTGGGAAGGGAGCTCCAGATGCTCCGCAATTGCCAACTCACCAATTCAATCATGGTAGGAAGCTATGGAGCCAACAGCAGATGTAGGTTTATCTCCCTGCTGTCTTGGCCAGGCAGGGAGAAAAGGACTGACACTCTTTAGTCCCTGCTAAGCCACTGGTGCCATGGGGAAGAGAGCACAATCCCAAGTTTCCAAGCCATTGCATTTTTTACCAGCATGCTACTCACGTGGCTGGTACTTGTTCCAGTTTGTGTAGCTCACGGAGCGATTCTTTTCTGCTGTACTTAGCCAAAAGTATTCTCCTGTGTTGTTAAGGTCTTGCAATCCTATCCAAAAATAAGTTCTTTCAGATTTTACCATGCTGTGGATCATGCTGTTGATAAAAGCTTGTTCAAACCTTAATAAAATAATCAAGATAAAGGTTTTTAGAATAAAATAGGTAAATCAGTATTTCCGTGAATAGCTCTCATGAAATTATTTTAATCATGTGACAAAACAGAAATATATAAGAGGTACTCAATTTTCTTTATAAAATGCTGTGGGGAGCTTGAGGCACAAGTTGTAGCACAAGCCACAATTTTTCCCTATTTTTTTCATCACTTGAGCACATAAAAGAAGTACTAGAATCAGATCTTATAACCTCAATGCTTGAATTACAAGATGTAAAGACAGAATGTATTAATGATGCACAAATAAAACCAAGAAACTCCTTGTATGAAGGAAAAAAGTTAGTGGAGTCTAAAAAGGCTCCAGAAGAAAGAAAAGAAAAATCTCCACACGTAAGTGTCCGACTGAAACCAGCAGACACACAAACCAGCACAGAAACTGGATCTGAATGATGCAAAACACCAGCTGAACTGACTACAAAGAATCACATTTTTCTTCTTTCATTTCTTCACTAAAGTTATGTGAGAGATATACACCTCTTTGCAAGTTTTAACTGTTGTGTGTAGTAATCCAATTGTCACTTAAATGCAATTAGTTCTGATATAACTGGTATAGGATTATACAAAAATGTTTCAGTTTATGAGCATATTTAATCAGCTGACTATGAAAATTATACAGCAAAGTTTCCCAGTTTGATGAAAACTTACTCAACTTTCTGGTTCCACAAACTCTGAAGAGAACGGCTAAGTACCCTAAGGGTGACATTAACGTAAAATCGGAATGTATCTGTAACACTGAGTGACTCAGAACTTGTATTTAATTTTAATTTCCTCTGCATATTCTCTTTCCATGTCTACCCTCCTTCCTCTACCACTTACTATCTAATCAACATTTTAGGATCAATAACTGGAAAGTTCTTGCAGTTTTCACTCCAGAACAACAAACCTCAGCAGTAATTCAACAAAACCACTAACTACCATGTTTTTGCTACTCCTTGCCACTGCTGCTAACTTGGAACTGGGAACTAACTTCATAATTAGTGATGGCTATATCCAGAAGGTGGGGAAAAAAAATAGCAGAAAAAGACAGGAGACATGATTCCAGCGATGTGCAGCATGCCCTCAGCTCCCTGCCACATTTGAGCTGACAATGCTCAGCTGCAAGAATTTGTCCTTTGTTCCCCCTGAAAGGACTACTGTCACACTGCAGCTCAGTACTGCACGCCCTGTGCACCATCCTGAAACCACCTGGCAGGACAAATTCCCACTGATGCAAGTCCTTATGTAGGGTAGCCAGTGTTTTCCAAAAAAATCTGCCTACTATTCATCTGATTACTGGTGGTTACTTCTCCTGGTCTAAAGGGAGCAGACATTTCCTCCTTAAATTTTTAGGATTTGGGGTTTTTATTTTTGATTGTTTGGGGTTTTTTAAACAAGAAATATGCAGCAGTTAAAGTATCTACGTAATTTATCTACCAGTATGTCAAACTCTAATGGAAAGCCAACATAAAGGGTAAATAACAAAGCAGAGAGAACCCAAGCATTTGCAGAGGAGAAAGCTCTTGCTAAAGCTGGAATAGAGGTGAATAAGAATGAGGTATTGGAAAGCAACAAGTGCTTTCAAACATTTACTCTCTTACCCTATTTGCTGAGAACTCACATAAAATGAATACATAAATAGAAACATTTAAAAAATTAATTGATTTGGATTAAAATTTTAAATTTTTTCATTATTAAAAAAAAGCGCCTTTTCATTTTTTCAGTACACCTTCCTAGTACACCAATAAAGCTTCTTAAAGATGTTACATACCCCTGTAGAAAGCATATTCTTAAGATTCCTGCATGCCCAGGTGTACACATTGCTGTATTTATTAGCCTAAAAGTTGCTTTTTACTAAATTTATTTTCAATTAAAAAGTAAAGCAAAGCACACCCTTGATTTTAGCCGATGTTAGTAATTATGCTCACCTCTCAAGCAAAAATTATTTCACAATGGTAATATCTTTTGCCATGCAACACTTCATAAAGTTAGAGCAGCTCTTGTTAGAGATATCTTCACTGTCTAATAGGATTAACTACCTGTTTGTTACTGATACAAGTGCAGATGGGCAGAAATAACCACTGGAAGCATGTTCAAAACTTCGAGGGGTACTGTCGATTTTGTAACAATATCCACCATGTCTTTCCCATCCCTTAAAAGAAATGAACATTATTTTATAGATCATTAATTATTGTATATCTGTTAAAAATTTGTTACCCTTTTGTACCTTCTGTCTGATGATCCCTGGCATCCCTATAGATCTTTCCTTTCCTACCACGGTTGAAGAGCAGTTACCCTCAAGGTCACTGAAAACGTGGATATCAGATGTGCCAGAACACTGAGTCAGTGGTCAGCCTGCCTCATTTCATCTTATTATGAGTATTTTATTTCATGCTATTCACCCCCGGGTGTCCAAAAGACACCACCTGGACTGGTGTAAGTTCTGCTGGTGGAATTCACACAGCATACCTGCCTGGTCTTATGATTACATGTTTTAAATAAGCAAGAGAATAAAGAGATAATACACTCTCTCGATCTTTGGATTAACCGAATGTAATTTTTTTCATATTAGAAACAAAAGGATCAAAGCCAAGGGACTGTAAGAGAGTTCAGCAAATGTTTTTACAGGGTGTGAAACATCAAGAAGCAGAAATTTATCCTGAGGAAAAGTTTGCCAGAGCAGATCGAAATACTTATGACCAGCGGCTCAATAGCTGGAGACCCAATCCTCTGGGGCACAGGGTTGAGAAGAAGTTGAAGTGCTGTCAAACTGCTGACTACAGCTTTTCAAGAAAATCTTGATTCTCTGCGCATTTTTCAACCAGTCAGGACTGTGACAAACCTTTCTTACACTAATAACACACAAAATTCTTGAGTGATGGAATAAATTGGTCCAAATGAAATAAACACATTCACCCTAAACTTTTGGAAGTGTTAAGCTGGAACCAAGCAGTAACATCCATAATGGTGTGACAAGATCTCTGGATCTAGACACTCTACGTCTGGGGAAAGACTGCATCTGACTCCAAACAGTTCAGCTTCTTATAATTCTACTGAACTAGTTGCATTTCTTCATTTCTCAAGAAACAGGACAGGAAATTTTAAAAAGGAAGACAATGAACTAAATAGTGAAGCAGGTTAGAGAAGAGAGATTTTCCACCACAGTTTTGAATATAACAGAAATTCAACAAGTTTCCTCTTTCCATACTGTGAAAAGGAACTGATGGCAAATAAAGTCATACTTTAACTCGCTTCCTTTTACTACCAGAATGCAGAGCCTGTATGCCTGAAAATGTGATGCAGGGTCCTAGTTAGATAGCCATACCCCTCCCCATTTGTGTTTGAAAGAAAATGGAGTGCTAATGTACGAGTGGAAGAGTTCACCCTCCATGTCAATGAAACTGACTGTTTTTCACCCTGACATTCCATTTCAATGTATGAAAACCATGTGTGGGGATGAGGCATCATATAACAGCCATTATTTACACAGATGGTGGACAAAAGGGCTTCACTTTTGATCTAGAAAGAAATAGGAACTTGCATCACAACCACTGATGAAACAAGAAGCCATGAAAGGCATCCTGTGAAGGCTTTTAATCTCACATTAAAATTTAGTTTACATACTTTTAAAGCAAACGGTGAGATTTTTCCAAGCAAAAACATGAGTGTCTTTGATATAAAAAACTAAAATTATCTCTCTATTTGCATCCATATGTTCTGTATCTGTACTTAGAGGTTACCTATAAGATTCTATGTCATTAGTATAGTTCTAAAACAACCTCAAACCCACTTACCTCTGGACAACTCGATTCCAGTTCAGGTGAGACACTATTAAATTCACCTGCTTTTTTGCAAATATAGAAAAATTTGTCTTCACATTTTTTAATCCTCCAATGTCCCTCCTAAGAAATAAAAAGGAATATATTCTGTATATGCCCGTATTCTCATGCATATCTATACAAACATTAGATTACATTCTCTTCCTCTTTTAACTCTTCACTAAAAAATAAGTAATTTTTCTCACTCCATTTACTTATCCTTAGATGGTCCATTTATTTCTACCAACACTGTCAGCAGGACATCTCAAATCAATCACACAAACAGGTTTGTCTCTGAATCAGTGTTCAGTATGTAAAGCATCTTAATTAACTAACACTATGGCCATGCCAGAGCACTTTTCCTTCTAGCTATCACAGTTATTCATAAGATTAATCTTCATATTTGAACAATCCTCACTCAAGATATTATGAAGTTTGTATCATATAATTTTCATGCATCTGTATATACTGGACATGTATCAAAAACAATGCTTGAAAAATTTTATCTTGAACCTCCTTTTCCTTTGTATTTTACATTTCATTTGTTTGTTTACACTTGCAAGCTGAGTAAAATACGACTTCTGAATCTAAAACCCCCAATTGTTCCCAAGTCCTATTTTCTGCTTCCAGTAGGAACACATATTTCCCAGTCATTGTAATTATTTTGGCTTTCCCCAAGTTAAGAATTGCAACCTGGACCCACTACTGCAGAGACAGCAGAAACTCTTCTTGATACATTTTTCACACTCAGACAGAACATACTTCTCAAAAAATTCTAAAATTATGGTGCTACTTATGCAAGTCATGTATTTGTGAGTTTAAATACTGTTAATTGCAAGAGTAAAGTAAACTCATGACCACATTAAAATAGAATTGACAGTGCCATGAATACCAAACAAGACAGGACAGTGTTGTTTTAACATTACTCCCTGTTTTACAACCCTTGACTTATTTGGTATCAATGTTCCTGCTGTCAACTTCTATACTTTTACGTAGCCCTAGACTACTATGATTTTGAAAGAGACTCCATAAAATTTATAGATATTTACACCAAGATAATACAGGCACAGCTTACAGTTTTTCAAAACATGAATTTGAAACTTTCAAGACCAGAACCCATGCATCAGAAATTATGATACACATAGTTACCCACTTGGATTTTAAATTACTTTATCAAAATACCCACTCATATTTGTTCTCTTCCATTTGGCAGGCTTTATATATGTAGCATTTTTTACTGAACACTAGATCAAAATCTGGGATTAATTTTCTGTGCATCAGCACTGCAAAATGCATTGGTTTCTAAAGGGTGCACTGCATTTATCATGACATGAACACATTAGGAATAAAAAACCAAAGTCATAGTCCAGGTCATGGTTTAAAAAAGTACGCACAGCAAGAAACAAAATTATTATGAGCTAAAGCAAAAGTGCCTAATTCTTTTAAAAAGAAAACTTACAGGTCCTTGTGCTGAAACACAGAGTTGTCCTGTTCTTTGAAAGGTGTTAGGTTCCTGTCTGTTCCAGTTAGAGAATTTTACTGGGGTGCTATCTGACCACTCAAAAACAACAGGGGTGTTATTACTGTATAGTCCAATCCATGTCTCTGTTACATTTTCTGTAAAAGAATAAGTGAGTTCAGATTTTAATGCTGAAGTGATAAAGCCTGTTTTTCCTTTAACATCAACACAACCATTAAAAATTATTCATGAGACTCTCATAGGAATGTTCTTCTTTCAGGAAAAAAAAAGGTTGTATAAACTTTAGGAAACCTTATTTATGAGACTATGTTCCACTGCTCTTGAAAACCAAATAATTTCAAAACCAGATCAACATACATGATAATAGGCTTTACAACCCTGAAAAATACAAATTAAAAGCATATGCACTTTCTTGAAGTGCATGGGGCAGAAAAACTGACACGGAAGTGAAGTATTTCTTAATATAACTTTCCATGGCACACTCAGCTTTAGGTTTGTCTGAGAGTTTATAAAGTCCAGTGACGGCACTGTTGTAGCCAGTGTCTGACAAACATAGAAGAGACAAGGCTTGTAGCTTGATGTAAAGTCTTATTTGACCAGCTTCTACAGGCAGAAAAAACACTCAGGCTTTCAGGCATGTAAGCTCTTCTCCTGAAGAGAAGCCTGAAGCAGGCTGGAGAGAAGAAGCAGACTGAAGCTGAATACAAGTTGAGAACAATTACATCTATCCAATACAGTATCCCTGCAAATAATGGTATTTGGTGTCTATGGAGGGTCTTAATAGAGGTGAGGAAGATGATATGGAGGTTAATCTCCTAATCTCCACATGTCAGTGTGCCCCAGCTCTGGGAGACAAACTCTCAACCAAATTGTGCAGCTCTGCCAGCACACTGGTGTCAGTGGCAGGCAGAAAATATTCACATTTCTTTACTGCTGCTATAATAACAAAAGTATTGGCATTGCTGCATCGAAGAGCTTTTGTTCATTAAGTTCCTTGAGTAATCATGCTACCTCTTAGGACAATGTGAACTAGCAGAACTGCTTTGATACGCCCTGCTGAGATCAAAGGGGACTCTGCCCTCATAGTAACAGCCACAATTCTGCCGTATGGATGCGGCCAGCTCGAAAACAAAAGATACACTGAACTGGTTTTGCTTCTAAGCACAACTCTAGTATGAGGTCACTGAATATTTTGCAACAGTTTTCAAGGAGCCAGGAAAGAGCAAGAAAGGACAAAAGCTGGCACGTTTACTATGGCCTCACTATGTCTGCTTCGTGGATCCATATCTTTATTTTAAGAATGGTTATTGGAAAAGGTGACTCTATACAATTTTAAGACTGCTAGAATGGGCATGTGACATGATTTCTTTTTTTGCAAACATAATTTGGGTGTGCCATATAATATAGTGCTTAGATGGCTAACAACGTTAAAGAGCTGAACAAAAGAGCACCACAAAACACTTCAAGAAACTCTGCATGCTTAAACTCCCCTAACTCACCACTTTCAAGCAAGTTATGGAGCAGCTCTTCATCTGCCATGGAGGATATACTGATGAGCCTGCTATTTTCACTTTGGCATGAGAGAGAAGCATCGTTCCAGCTCTTCTCCTCTTTATAGAGTCTGTAGCAGTGGCGATTGTGTGGGTACCAACCAGCATCACAACGAGTGGCATAATACTTCCATGTATCTTTTAAACGAGCACACAAAGTTCATATACGTTAGATAGAATTGCCAAGCTCATGCTATGTTCATAACACATTCAGAGATTTTTTTTTAAATCTTCAAATGTTGAAAACGGAGTTGTCCAAGATGATTTAAGGAGGCCAAAACCCCTGCTCTATGGAGCATCACCAATCAAGCAAACTGAAATTTCTGTCACTTTACTTTATGATTGAACCATTTGGGCTGCTGGACTGCTGCAAACACTAATTCAGTTTAAAACACAGTTTATCTCCTTTATTACCTCTGAACCTGATTCAAAGACAAAGCTTTTTCAGATATATTACCTACAGAAAATTTAGATAAGTCTTTCCTTATTATCTGAAACAGGCTGCTAAACTTTCTTTAAGGTACTAGGAAGGAGCTGAACCCATGAAAGTATCTCTTACAAAACCAAAAATTTATGTTAGAATAAACTCAATTCTGTGTTTAACTTCCTCACAGAATGGGAGCCTGAGTCTTTCTATGTATTATATATCCTATACTCCTTGGATAAACACTTGAAGTATATGTACAATGCTTTTTTGGTGTATCAAAAGTACAGCACATCATAAACGAACCTGCAAATTTTGTGCTGCATTTATACAGCTTTCTTCTCTGTGTGCCACTGGTTAATTCCATTCACACTGAAAACCTATTTTGCAACTCATAAGTGGGGCTTTTATTGTAATATGAAAGAGAATGAGCATTCTGAGAGTGTAAGGAATCAAGTCAATGCTATTTGCATTAAAATTACTTGCTCGTTCTAAGACTCTCAATGTGTTTCCAATGACTTAATTTAAACAGAAGACAGTATTATTACATCAGTTAAAGTAAATTGTATTCAACTTAAACTAGCAAAGCCACACATTTAGTGCAGCTGTGGTCCTGTTTTGCTGCCCTTGTGGTCAGGTGGCTTCTCCTGCTCTCCTTGCCCACCCACAAACAGGATACAGTAACACTGAGAGACTTACCCAGTGTTTCATGCTCTGTCTTATTTAAATATTTTTTGCATACAAAAGGCAATCCAGATTCACATAGATAACTGTTCCAGCCATACTTCAATCTTGGATTAATCACCGCACAACGATTTTCTTTAAAATGTTTATCAGAGGCATCTGCCAACACATTTTTGAGAAGCACAAAATTAAAAAAAATCAGTTCCTAGTTGTAAAACGGTATTGTAAGGTTCTCTGCATCTTCTTGGATTAATGGATTCACATCCCTGCACACCTAAACTTCTAGTAATGTTACACCAGTGCTATGGACAGTTGAACACTGACCATGAATTACACGCCTGCTTGGCTGCTGCTCTCACATGAGAGCCTGAAATAAGCTTGAGTGTCTATAATTGCTGGTGGACAGACTTGAAAATTTAGTAAACCAAGTCACAAAGTTCCTGTTAATGTGCTGATGTTAATTACAGCTTGTTAACATAAACAAATTGAAACTCCTTTCCTCCATGAAAGTAGTTACAGTTTTTAAATGTGGAACTGGAACCTTAAAAACATCTTTAAAAGTAAATGGCAAAAGGACTAGATGATTAACGTTTTGAAAAGATCAATCTCACATGATGGTTCATCCCTAGAAGGGCTTTCAGTTCATGAATATGGATACATATTTCTACCAAAAAAAAGTGCACTTGTTCACTTAATTCAACTTTCAAACATAGCTGTAGGAACAGCAGTGTTGTATCAAGCTGCAGTTATAGAGAGCATATAATTATGCTGCTATAACATATCCAAGAAGAACACCAAGTACTTGCTCTCCAGTTCACAAACATTAGTGGTGCTCCATCTGACCACTGCCAGCCAGCGTCTTCATCCAGGCGATTCAGGCCCGTCCACAGCATCATGTCTGTGGTATTTAACTGCCCTGAAACAGAAAAAATAAACAAAGTAATACTGCATGCTTGCCCTAAGCTTTAAAATATCTACAGGCATAGACCTGCTGTCCTGACCTTTTACAACTGGAATAAAACAAAACTTCAAAGCAGTCTCCAGAAATTTCAGGCTGGTTGGCTTTTTTTTCTGTCCTTAGAAAACGTCTGCTACTTTGTTAATCAACACAGAGATGAAAAGAAATAGACTCAGAAACCTGAAATCCTTCAAAAGCCACTCATCTTGCAAACCCTTCCTGCAGAAGTTGTTGCTGACCTTAGAAATTAGATCTAGAACAAGCAGCTACATAAACGCTAGCCTGTTTACATAAATGCTAGCCTATTTCAGCTTTCCATAAACCAAACAACTTTCAAAACCTTTACAGCCTTGCAGGCATATCAAAAAGCTACTGAAATAATTTTTAATACTTCCTGTTAGCTTATATGCTTCTATTGAAAGCCAGCAAGAGTGGGAAGCAATGGATGAGAAACCTGACACAACCTTTGCATCAGAGCTCCACCACCCATTCCTCCACTTGGTTTTCTCCACGCGCACTAAAATACCCATGAAAGAGCCCTGGTCTCAGAAGGCTCTGCACAATTTGTCTGAGACATTTGCTCCAAGGGGAAAAGCAAACAGCTTACTGGCGGAGTAACATCCATTTATAAAAACAGAGCTGGCATTTTTCCCATACAGGACATTTACTTCAAGCCTGCAGAAACGTTCCTGTCATTCACATTTGGTAAAGTCCAGCTTACAAAGAAAACTTAGCAGGAAAAAGGGACACCAAAGGTACATTGCAGAGAAGGTAAACACATGTATAATTCTCCAAAGTAAGCAAACACACTCCCTTACCACAGCTGCAGGATGAATGGGAATCTCTGTGGGGAGGGAGAATTGAGCAAATTACACCCTCACGTAACAACATACCACCGCTTCTGAACTTCAGTTTATTAAGGTGGAAACTTACCTTTATCCTTGCTCTTTCAAACAGCTCTACTGAGGTGCATTACATGACAAACCCCACAAGCAGCAATGGGAGAGATATCACACAGAGTATTAGGCTCCAAAGCCCCCTTTGCACAGGTAGGGAGGAAATCTAACTACAGGTTTCCTACAAGGACCCCAGAGAAATGTCTACTCACTGCTTAAGTTACTTATGTAATTCTGCTCTTCGGGGTTGGTGACACTGAGCAGGTCCCCTCCTTGCAGCTGACAGGCAGACCGAGCCTCACGCCAGCTCAGCACAGACACGAGGTTGAACTGGTAGCAGACGTGTGTGTCGGGATTCTTCTTCCAAAAAATGTCGCAGCCACTCTCTAGTCAAAAAAAGACTTCTCACCGACTGCCCAAGACTCCAAACCAATCAGAAACACAACGCCTCAATCAATTTAATAAATTAATGACAGCAGTATCCCAATGGAAGCACGATTATGATCATCTTTCCTGTTCCTTTATTAAAGCACATAGGGAAATAGGGCATTAATGAAGTAAAATGTTGCTCCAAATTTCATACAGTTGCTAAAATACTCGGGAGCTGATCTGCAGCTTGTGGCGATTTTCACAGCTCTTATGAAGCCAACACAGCTACATTTTAATTTATTCTGGCTAATCATTTGTTTCTAAAGCTGGATGTTAAAATAGTCAAACTGTGAACACCTCACCCAACTTGTGGAGCAACAGTCATTGGATCTCCTTGGACCTTGTACTCAAGAGAATAAACTTACTGTAATTAAAAGGACAAGCAAGGCTGCAAATACCATCTATTTTAATGGCTGCCCAGCAATACCCACTACAAAGACACATTTACAGCTGTTTTTAAGATGCTTTGGAACAGAGATCTGAAATGTAGCTTGAGCAGGAAAGGCTTTTCCAAACCACTTCTACTGATAGAAGGTACTATTTTGCTTATTTACACAAGAAGCTGGGATATTCACAAAGATTATACATCCAAAATCTTTTCAACAGCAAGTATTTTTAAAGCCATTGCTTTTTAGTATTTTGGGCCCAAGACATATCCAAGCGGTGCACAGAAGAAAAGGAATGTGCAAGATACAATGCAGTCAAAACCAGAACGTGACTTTGCAAGAGCAACCTTCACGTTATGTGTTCCACAGAAGCTGCCTGTGTATCACTAGGACAGGGGACAGAGAGGTTTGGCTGCAGGGTGAGGTCTATGGGCTGCACAGAATAAGGTCTTTCTGCTACCCCCTGTAGGTTTGCTGTTGCGATGAGGACTTGAGTCTCCAAAGGTCAAACGGGATAAACTACAACAAATTTGCTAAAGTCTTCCTTTGTCTTTTTCAAAGAGACACTCCTGTCTAACAGAAGGAAAGTAATCCAAAACCAGACTGTGTCCTAGTATTACTAATAACGAACAAACTCTTGGAAGGGGGGGAGAGAAGACGAGCAACATCTTACCAGCATTTGGGCAAAACCCCCATTTTTCATCTTGCTCATAGTACGTGGTTGTGGCACACCAGTCAGATTCCTTTCCATCTCTAGTACACTCATAATACCACTTGTTGTTATATTTAAATGGAAAAACACACGGGAAACCAAAAGAATTTCCCAGCAAGGTGTATGTTTCTGCAAAAAATAAAATGCAGAGATTAAAAGAATGCAGACCACAAAATTTTTTCGCCCCCATATATCATTATTACTGTTCATAGCAGCAGTGATAAAAAGAAAATGTCTAAAGTTACTTTTAAATTTTAAGTTATAATTAATAACACAGCATTACAAGTGTGAGCAGCATAATTTCAGTAAATAGAATCTGGAAATAATAATTTATTAAATTTGTCACCATGAGGCACATTCTTATAACTTACCCCATTGCCAAAAAAACTCTCAGGCAAAACCACAACCCCCAAAATCTAATCAATTAACACAAAGTCTGCATTTACATTTCAGAACAACTACAGAAAGCAACAGTCAGTTAAATCAGTACACACTCAGATGCAAACTCTACTTATTTATTAGTCTATGCAGACAAGTAATTTAACATTATTTCCCCTCCTTCTCCCACTTTTTATAAAGGGGATTTCTAATGTGCTTTCCATTCTCTTTGTCATTCTTTGGGAAACGAAATGTACAAGAAAAAGGAATATTAAATACACTTTTAAAAATAAGTTTTTATCCCATGGAGAATAATAACATAGCTAAAGAATCGATGCTACATACATCTTTTGCCACAATCAATGCCTTACAAAATACTTAAATATTTTCCTATGGTACTTTGAGGACCGAAATATTGAGAGAATCCAGTGCAACTGAAAGCTGTAAAAGCTTTACCTCAGTGAGTGTCTCCTAAACCTCAGAGCTTCTAAAAAAGGTCAAAGAACCACAATCACGCTTTGAATGAAATTGTTTATCAAAGATTCCACATTGATAGCTTTGAGATCAAAGTCCTTCAACTACAGAATCAATACATACTGCCAGGTTCCGAGAGGTTTCCAGAGTTAATGTCTGGCTGTGCACATATAAAAGAGCAGTTTACACATTGTAAATCCCCGTCTGAGGTGAATGAACAGACAGTATAAGGAACAGGTCAAAAAATAAATCAGGATTGCTTCTCTGTCTGCCTGCTACCATGCTGCCAGCTATGGAGGTACAAGGGATTATCTCAGTCCTGGCAAGAAACCAAATTGAATTGCTACAGACCTCTTACCACAGTTACATATATTTTTTTTTTCTTTGAAGGTAGCTATCCCCCACATCCCTTGCTTGGTGGACTAACAGGCTGGCTTGCCTTTGCATGTGCATGAGCTGTGGTAGAAGGTGAAAATAGAACCTGGAAGTGAAAGAGATTCTGCCAACGCAATTAAATACTTTGGTCCTGAAATTAGGCTAGAAGTGCCTGCCTAAGGCTGATCCTCTTCTCACATCTCTGAGATGTTGCAGTAATAGGGCTAAACCAGGTCTACTTTCATCTCACTGTGAGTACATGGCAAATGTGTACAGCTTTTCACAGATTTAAATATTTTCTATCTGGTCTTCAGCATAAATTCCACTAGGTTTTAAAAAAGAGGTTGGGCATTGTAGTGCTTTCTCAGTTATCACAGGTCCCAAAAGAAGGACTTTGGTGAGAGCAGAGGCTGAGCACAGCTACACCTACAGGGGAAACCACTAAGACCAGATCTGGAACCCAAACACCCAGTTCAAGTGGGGAAAATCAACAGCTTCAGTCTAAGACACTGTGCAAATATCAGGTCTCTCTCTCTCTACAGAAATGCTGAGGAAAGGGTAAAGGTACAGGCTGTCTGTTGCTGTTTGAAGTTGGTGCATTTATCTTAGTCCTTAAACCTGGAAAACTGTTCAGGTCTGCAGACCTGAATCTTGATGTACATTCCTACACCTTCACTAGCTCTACAGCAGGATTTATCATAATTCTGATCTCTGTTCCAAGGTTTGGCATGTTCAGAGTCCAGGTGCTGAATGTTGCAGACACTGGTCCATGCACACCGCAATTACAGACTGATCTTCAGCGACAGGAACTCCAAATCCTTTCTTATCTCTCTTTGGGTTTATCTGATCATGAAAGCCGCAGAACAGGCAACAGCAAATCCTTAGTAACCCTTTTAATTTTACAGGTGATTTGAAGTGAGCATTTCCTGGTTTGCAAGGATACTGGTGGTTTTGGGGTTCAATTTAACAAAAGAGTATCAATTGTGTGGTATGCTCATCTCAACCACTGCATATAGAAACCCCCACAAACTTTGAGTCCCAAGCCGCCACAGAGATTGGAAGGGATCATAAGCACCTGACCTCCCTTCAAAAGAACTTCTGAAACTTTTCCCACCTACACTTCTACGACAAAATTTTACTCTTACCTTGAAATGGGTGTTCACAAAGGTCTTCATCATAGGACATATACTGTTTCCACTGACAAGTAGATTTTTTTTTGGCCACAATATCCTTGCTGTTTTCAACTGCTAATTTATACTCGGATACACCAACTAACGCTTTTCCATCACAGTTCCACCATAATGAGTATTGAGTTGAATCACATTCCAGCATCGTCAGTGGCTGTTCTGGTTTGCTGATGTTCAGTCCGAGACAGGTACTGCTGCCTATGTTGAAAAGACGATGGTTGGATACCCATTTCCATAACATGTTTTCTGAGAGCTGACTGCAGTCTTCCAGAACAAGCCCAGCTATGTCCACTTTAATGCACAAGCTGGAATTTTCACTCTGGATAATAAATATCCCTTTATCTGTAGGGAGGAAAACATCCAACAAACTTTCAGTCTGTAAAATACTGCAATTGATTAAATAGTATCAAAACACAAATGTTTAAATTGCAGCTATTTAGGAAGAAAACAGAAAATATCCATCAGAATAACTGACACTCCAAAAAACTAAGGACTAACGGTCTAAATTTACTGCCAGCTGATTTTTTTAACATGTGGACTACTTGCAAGCTCACAAAAATAAATAATATTTCTCAAGCTGGATAGCCAAAAAAACCCAAACAAAAACAAGAGGTGCCCAAAACCATCAGTCTGTTTAAAGAAAAAAGCCCCTGGTCACCAAGAGGGAGAAAAGGTCACAGTAATAGAGTAAAGGTTTAAGTATTACAAGATGTCATGCTGTATACTGCAAAATAATTCCCAATGTAGATTGGGGAGTGCAATTAAAGTAAAAGCCAAAAATTTTAAGACTGACATTGCCATATTCTCTGCCATATTCATTCTTCACTCTGCCACCACAGAGACAGAAAGAAAATAAGTTGCATTGTCAATAGGACACAGAAATAGTAGGATTTGTCTATACCATGACAACTGGTGGCCAAGGGTTAAAGTATGCCTTTCCTATCGGATACATATTGTTCAACCATATGTGACTACCCTCCACAAGAGCAGATGTTGTGGGGCTAGCCTGACATCCCAGATTTTCTGGAATCACATAGAAATTCACTGAAATATGTGACATCATGTTATAAGTATGTGAAAAAAGTCAGCTGTTTAATGTCTTGGGAGCAGAAGTTTAACTGAGCATATAGACTGAAAAAAAAAAGAGGGCAGCTGAAGAACTGGAAATCAGCAAAATGTAAGCCTGTAACAGCACAGCTACTTGATTCACTCCGAAATCCAATGGTAAATAACCCAGGGAGTTCTGCTTACGTTATATGTGAGATATTTATTTTATGCCTCAGGAGATTATGCACTGAGAACTTGAGCAGCACTTTCATTTCACCTTCAAATTTTACAGTGATAACTTCTGCCATGCATACTTTCAAATTTCTGTAATTCACTACATCTAGCATACCAAAGTACTAACTACGATAATAAAAAAAGCTCTCTCAAATTGACATAGCCCACAAATAAAGTATGAGATACAGAGGTCCACCCAGATGTTGTGTCTGAGTTTAGTGAAGAGAGCACCTGTTCCTTGAGGTGTGGCCCTAAAGAAGGAAGATGTTTCAAGCAGCACCTTGACTGTGCTGTGTAACAGGCACACAGGAGATCAGCTCAACAACAAAATGTTCACACAACAATCAGAACAGAGAGGATATAGATTATGGAGAGGCTTTTGGTTACAGATTCTGCATAGAGCACATTATGACTTAGAGGTGGCACTGCAGATTGTGGCACTGGTAACAGCGGCTGTTTCCCCCATGGCTATAGAGATTGGCAGCCTGTGATGGAGCAGGAGCAAGCCTTTCTGACTGGCAGCAGGTGAAAACCAGCCTGATACATGAAATTGCATCTTTCAAGGACTTGGCAGCTGTCCTACACTAAGTCCTTAACCATTTAGGGGTGAGCAAGTTTCCTTTGACCCATGATAACTCTACAGGTCTCAGGTGTTTGAGCTCAGTGACAACCCATCAGACACTGTGACAGATACCCACATTGGCCCTTTGCTTTTGAGTTTTCTGTGAAGTTTTGCAGTTTGTCCTGGTTTCATCCCTCTTATCCAACCCAGTCCTCCACGGGCAATGCAGGTGTCCCTATCTACATGGCCAGAAAGAGTTTCTGCCTCTCATGCTTAGAGTATGTCTTTTCCACAGCAGTCTTATCTTTGCTGACCAAAAAATACACTGTTAATTTGCTAGATAACTAAAAACTGGGATGTTAGCACTAGTAAACACTGATCAATGAGGTTAATTCACTCATTGGATAGTAAAGGATACTGGGATTCACATTTGGATTGCGAGTTTGACAAAGTGTATCAACATCCGCAGCACGCAACATCTCCCATACAGCACCTTCCTGGGGCGGGGGGGCAAGACCACAACCCAGAGGTGAAGGATTCTCAACCTTTGAAAGCCTTTATCTATAAGGCTCTTAAGAGTTGCAAGGACTGTCGAGAGAAGATAAGGTTCTTTCCCAGCCTACACAAATAACCCATCTGGATGACCTCTGTGAAAAACTTCCCTTCTTCATTCTGGGACAACTTGTGCCAAGAACAGCCAGACCATAATTCTTGAGCCCCCTTCCAAATGTGGTTTCCATTCCCCACATACAAAATGCAATTGGCAAGAGAGCTGTGCTGGCCTGAGGACTGCCAGAAAACAGCCAGCTCACCGCAGAAGTAAGACAGGAGAGATGGCAGGCTCAGTGACAGCTCCATGAGCTCCAGCTCAGCTGTCTTCAAGTGAGGCAATGAGACAACTGGAGCAACATCAAGCCTAGGAATGCCTCCAGGCTCACCTCCTTTCAGTTTGCAAAGCTACACCATCCATTTTACAGCTGCTCACATAGATGGGTTTTGTTACAAAGCTCCTGGTGTCGGGGAGAGGTCTGTGCCCAAACTCCTGCAGATGAAGAGCTGCAACGGAGCTCTGTGAACTTGCAGGCCCCAGAGGACCCAAAGAGGAAAGGAGATAGCTATGCTTTAGAAACTGAATGGGCAAAGGAAAGCCTTTGGAATAGATCTGCTTCTCCTACATCCAGGCCCCTCCACACAAGGACAAGGCGACAAGAAACATACTCCCAGAAGCGAGGCCTGGAGCTGATGTGGAGTCCCAGATGAAGAGCTGATTGCTGAGCAGTACCTCCAAGTTCCTGTTTACTTGGGCTCAACACAGCTAACCGGGAATAAACGGCTGCAGCAAAACTAGGCGAACAAGATAGCTTCATTTCCTTCCTCCTTACCTCCCATTTCCTTCCCTCCAAAAAAGCAGTGAGAATTGCTTATGTGATAATAAAGAAAGTAACTGGGATTTACTGGAAATGAGACAAAAACTATCTCTACTCCCTCCGGGTGCACGGAGGACCGCAACGGGCAGCGGAGTAAGAAGCAGTGAGGACGCACAGGGCGCGAAGCAGAGCCAGCGGGGCAGGCCCCCAGGGGCTCCGCGCCCGCCCCCCGCCCCGGAGCGCTCGGAGCCGCCGGGGCTCTGCGGGGCGCGAGAAGCCCGGCGGTCCCGCACGGCGGGACGGGCTCGGAACGCCCGGGGTGAAGAGCTCTGCCCGGCCCCCGGG